>VMRN01000076.1:697795-741053 GCA_010277015.1 Poeciliopsis turrubarensis
TTAACAGACAAATAACAATAGAAAAAGACGTTTCATGGACTTTCTGAGCAGCGGTGGGATTTGCTTTGCCTTCTTGTTTTTCTGTAATCCCTTTCTGTATTTCTCTCACTTTCTGATTCAGGGAATACCACTCAAGCTACAATATCAGACACAAACAATCCACTATTTAAAAAAAATTCCCTGAGTGTTAGATCGGAGACTCTGAGCTCACCACATATAGTCATCTTGATAATCTGGTGTCCTTAAGATTGTTGAAACAGGGACAAGATTGTCGAAGCAGACCAACCGCTTCTCAATAATTGATTTCCTTTGATGTTCTGGTGAAGGATATATTTCTTATTTTAATAAACGATAAATTTGCACCTCTTGAGGTTAATCAACCAGCCTTGAGTCTCTCTTACTTCCTCAGATTTATTGATGTTTTTCTCCAGCATTTATCTGATTTTTAAATCACCTTTACTACTTCAGCCGTTTTTATGTTGAAGTCTCAAAAAGTTTTTAGCATAACGCTACACTAGTCAAGTTTTAGTGAATATGCAAACGCTGAAGCTTTTTAAGACATGTGATAGAAGAAAAGTAGGTTTCTAAAAAAAACATTGCTGTTCATGTCTGTAAACAGAACTACCTCTGCTCTCTTGCATCATAATGCTTTAATGGGTATTAGTTATTCTAATTTGCAGAATATTAAGAAACTGCTGCCAAGTTGTCAGGACAAACATGTAATGTGTTTTTAAACCTTGAGGTTTATGTCAGCCTGATGCTGCTACCAATAACAATGACAGAGCGTGTGAGGTCTTGATCAATTTTGTCTGGTAATCGAAACCTTTCTGCCAGTGCACTAAAATTAAAGCAATACTGGGTAATAGTTCAAGAAGGAAGACAAGAATGTGTTTTTGTTCAATAGGCATTTTCATTACAAATGAGTTCTTTGATAAAGGCCAGTATTTACTTGCTGATTCCCACTCTAAATTCTGGTATTTGTATATTTATTAAATACAACCTTTGAATGGAGTATTTCTCATAATACATTTTGTTGTCTGTTTTTATCTGTGTTCTGTCCTTGTAATGAACAGAAAACCTTTACAGTGAATAGTGAAAACGTCATTGGCAAAAAATGTCTTTGGGCCACAATGCGATTGGTTTTCAGAATTTCAAGTCAAATAGACTGTTCCCGCATGACCAAGAACATACCTTCCAAAATGAGGTTGGATAAACAGCAACTATGGAAAAACAGCAATTCCTACAGTGTGGAGGTAACCAGCAATCCCAGGACATCCCTGCAATGTTCGGACAGTATTACACCACACTGGGCCGAGGGCGAGCGTGGTTCTTTTGGAAGACATCAGGAACTGTGCTTCAGGTCACACTAGCACAGTTATACCCCCATGGTTATCACATCTGAGCAAGTAGTTTTAGAATAGTAAAGAATTACAGGCATTTTGGGCTCTACACAGTCTACTTAGTCACTGCAAACATGGAGGAGATTGTTATCCAGGCATACAAGCTGAATGAGAACTAAAATGAAAATGTATATCCTGCGTCTTGCCTAGTGACCGCTGTTTATAGACAACAGATAAGCGGGTGTAGACAATTTTCTCAAAAGATCACCTCAGCTATTTGATTTGGGGGAGAAAAAAAAAAAAAAACTCTTGGCAACAAAATGAAATAGGCCATTATTTTAGGAAGGTGACAAAATGGATGCAAAATATGAATTTCACTTGAATTAATGACAAAAATTGCAATTGATCTTATACATAATAAAATTATTGAGCTGTACTTGTACGTACTGTTCCTACTCATATGGTTGACCTTTGATAACGCCTGACTTGGGAACAGGGTGGGAACACCTCCAAATTGCTCCTAGACTGATTTCTGACAAATCACAGGAAGTTTATGCAAGGACCCTGAGCATAGCTCTGTCGGCAGGTATGAAAGGAGACATTGTGGCAGTGAAACGCATTGCAACCATTCTTTCAGCCAGGTTACCATGTGGGCATGCAAGCACTGCTTGAAGTATTTATGACCAAGCCACACAGGTGGGGCTTATTATTAAATTTTGAGCAAACTTTGGTTTGGAGTGAATCAACCAGGCTTCACAAAGGGGAATTTTGTCAGAATGTTGACTCTGTTTGGCTGTAATAAACAGGTAGAAATTGTGAACTACATCAGAACTTTTTCGGCAAATGTGTTTCACTCTTTTTCATGTTCATCCTCATGATGGAAACACAATCACATCTATGCAAACGTTTTCTGCATACGCTCTCTTGTTCTACCGGCCCCAAATGGGGAGGAAGCAAAGTATATCAATGTTCTGTTATTTGGTATTGCAGCATAGTCTTTAATGAAAGGTTTGAACATTAACCAGTGTTGCTTGCCTTTCATTGGACTTCATCGTCAAAGGGAGTCAGTATAAAATAAAACAATTGTCTTAGCAAACATTTTCTAGCCCTTAATTGACTGCAGTGAAAACTCATTCACTTGCATATAAAGGAAGATTGTTGTAAGAATAAAATGAAAGACAAAACTGAGACGGAATAAATGTAACTTGCATGACATCCTTAACTCCCGACTGCACTGAAGATCTCTCCCTTTGCTAAAGGTTGCCATAAATCTGCATGACATCATTACGCTACAGCACAAATCAGACTTAAGTCGTTTCACTCTGACTCTAAGTAACTCTAAGAAATATAATCTCTGAGCCGCTGTAGGTAGGGCTTTATGAGTTGACATTTAGTTTGTGTTGAGGGAAAGTGATCCCTACGCTGGGATGGGGCGGTTAGGGACGTTGAGTCACACTTTGTCAGAACAAATACTGGCTGCCACATTGCACTGTTATTTCCATTAAGGCAGATTTAGGGTCTCGAACATTTCAGCAAGGCTCTGAAAAGTGAGGGCTTTACCATAAAGTTGTCACTTAGTCTACTGATTATAGGCACGTACATAGATCATAGCCGTGTTGCTCACAGACTCACAGGACCATGAGAGGGAATGCATCCGGTACATCTTTTATGCATGTGCACCTAATTTAGATTTATGTTGTTGAGGTTCACGTGGCGATTTCAGTGCTTCCGCCGTTACTTCCATGATTATACATCATTAATGAAGGAGTAATACATATGCTCGGCTGTCGACCTGCATCTGTTCTCGAGGAAACTTCTTGCATACGGTGGAGGATGTCAGGTGGTAATGTCTCGCAGTCCGCTGCCTTTTAAGTAGAGGCCCCACCTTGACGAAAGTGTTGGCAGGGATCCACACTGTTCTCTCACCTTTAAATGCCTCCTCGTGAAATTTGAGCCACACAGTCCCTGCTCAGTGGTTCATTATGTTGGCTCACAAAGCTTTCTACAAAAAAAAAAAAGAAGGAAATGTGACTTGAAGTTGTAGACCATTGAGTTTTCTTTTCTTAAAATCATTTCTGTGTTGATTTCCGTTGTGCATTTTATATTCACACACAGGAGAATACCGATCAGGCGTTACATTACAATCAGCTGCCTAAAACATAAAAAAGAAAAAATGTTCACTGAACGACTCCGACACATTTTTCATGTAAACATTCCACTCTTTTACAAACTAAAATTACCAGTGATCTGTTTTTCACTGCCATTTTAAACCACAAACAGGCTGTGGTCAGCGTTTAGATATGGAACTTGATCAGATGAGGCAATTTAACAAAATAAAGACTTATAAAAAGAAAAAGAGGCGAAAAGGGTTGAAGTAATGGTAAAATGAAATGAACAAAAAGGTAAATTCTGTTAAATATTTTATGTTTTTCTTTTGTTGGCTTTTATCGTTTGGTTTTGTAAAGCCCTTTTTTGGGTTTCTGACCTGTTAAATGTGATGTATAAATAAGATGTTCTTACTTAATTCATTTAGAGAAACATTATTAAATTAACTTATTTACACTGAAAACAGTTTTTTTATTGTTGGATTAAAGCAACCTGACTACAAGACAGTTGCTGTTGAAACTATCAGATAATTTTAGCGCAAGTCATCTAAGATCAGAGAGTTTGCCTGTACTTTGGATATCAGCTTTAGATTTTTCAAATCTCTCAGTCAAAAAGAAGCAAAAGCAAAAAGAAAATGGAGAATTAGTAAAGCCAACAAAAGTGAAATACCTACAATTTAGCCATAAAGCGACATTTAACCCTGTTACATCTATGACACTGTATTCTATGTTGTCCTTCACTGTTTTGTACCTCTACAGTCATGTGACATAAATTGTAGATGAGAAACAAAGACAAAGAGTCCTGTGATGATGGTTTCTATGAATATTTAGCAGTTTTTCTTAAGAGCTCATTAAATCTAAAGCGATTCTCTCTTTATGACACATTATGATGATGGGAATATGGTCTCCATGTTAAATTCTAATGATGGCAGTAATAAAGAAACAGGTATAGACTGCAAGCATAGCATAAATGGCAGCATTAAAAGAAGAATAACCCAAGTTTCTTTTTTTCTTTTCTATCCATCTCTAAATCTGCCATTAAGGGTTAGACTGAAATGTTTTGATGTGCGGTTCTGGAAAGGTCTTCTCTGTAATAGTTCCCTCAACTGTTGTAGAAAGACGTAAGATTGCCATCAGCTTATTAAAAAGTAAATTATCCCTGGGAGTGGTGCAAGCAAACAATCTAGTCCAATTGAAAATGTTCATATCAGAGCAATAGAATGCTTTTCTTTTCATATTGAGTCTACAATTTCACAAGAGGGCGTTGTTAAAATTGCTGCTGTTTTGTTTGATCCTGTTCAATCTGCTGAATATGCTTCTCTTGTTCTACCAAGCAGGCAGTAGACTAAGATTTTGCATCAGACTGCTAGCTGTGCCACAAAAATGGTGTGTTTGTGTTGTTTCTAGGTTTCATTTATTTAAAAAAAAAAAAGTTCCCGACAACCTTCCAATATTGATTTGCAAATGGTTGCTTAGTTAGCTTTTCATGGCTTCAGGAATAGATTTAGTTTTTCAATGAAGTTATGGTGGTTGGCCATCTTTCTGCACCAGGTAAGATGATGACTTTCAGAACCCAACTTCACAATATCCAAACTGACATTTTCAGTTTATTTCACACAGTGTGATTTTTCAGCTAAAACAATAGAAGATTCAAGCTGAAAATACTGTTAAAGAAGCCCGAAAAACTTCTGGTTGCCTGATTCAAGAACTCAATAGATCTAAAGAAGGATTAAAACAGCCCAACAGTTCTGACTGCTGAACTTTAGAATCAGTCTGGATCAGTGGGAGAGCAAACGAATCCCTCAAAGACTTTGTTTGGTGTGTTCATGACCTGTGGACTAAACAGCTTTGATTTCTATGTGTGGATTCCTGGGGTTGATGAATTTATGTCAGAGTTCCCATTAGGGCCCTGTTTCCATGGTAGCCTGAATCAGACCAATTAAAACACACACTTGAATAAAATTCTACTTTTGAGACATTTTGGCTTAAACACTTGGCTCTTTGTAATGTCAAAACGAGATAAGAACTGGAAACACTAAAGACGTGTCTCTCCTGACCTTAGACTTGATTTGGATTATTCTTTTTTTTGTTTGTTTTATTTTTCCACTTTGAAATGTTGACTGTAAAGTCCCAAGAGCACTATGTTTTAAACTTTTCCCTCAACAACTTATTCTTTGAATGGAGTGATCTTTCTTACAAGAGAGTTTCTCAGAAGTCGGTACAACTCCAAGAAACCCAGTTTGTGAAGGTGAAGCATAGTTTTTCTTTCTTTTGGAGTGCAAGTTATATGAAGAAAATGTCTTCGGTTTATGTTGTTGGTGTCGTTCACATCTCAATATCTGAAGGAAAATCCAGGAATCTGGTGTTTATCTGTGGCTCCTGACTATGTTGGAGAAATAAGACAATATTTTCTTCAGCAAATCTGTGTGGAATTAAATACACAACAGATGAATAATTTGCAGACTTTGCTTTGAAAGTCTGCACTGATGCAGTCATTGGAAAGCTGATTATAATCTAAACTAGTTAAAGCTGAGGGTTAAGGTTGTTTTTCTCTTCGTTTCTAACAAACCTGTTGCTAATAACCAAGTCAGATGCACTCTGTTCGTGTCTCATCAGAGATTTGCCATGGAGTTTCCAAAAGGAGTCCTCTAAATGCAGCAGAAGACGAAGCTCTTAAACGCCAACTTCTCCAAGTTTCCAATCTGGTTTGAGCATTAGTCACACCTGGACTGGACTTTTTTTTTTTTTTTTTTTTACTCCCAAGATGTTGCAACCTACAACAGAAAAGATCTCAATTATGGCCATTTTAACTCATTTTTCAGCTACATTTTCTAATGCCAGGTCGACCATTTCTGCTCTGCTTTCATAGCTGCAAATTTTCAAGACTCGAATGCAAAAGCCATGTGGGCGGCTTAACCTGAGGAAAGGAAAATCACCGTTTCCCTTAAATGAATCAACTTTTGGTTTTAACAGGTTTTTATGTTGTGCATGTCAACATATTTTCTCAACTGTATTTTCTCAAGAGCCAAAGAAGACAGCAATTGATATAATGCAGGAAAATAAAGATATTAAACTCCTCAGTTATTAAACTGAGGAGCAAAATTTCACATTCTTTAAGCCACTGCACTCACAAATATATTAGAAAATATCACAAAACTCATTTAAACTTTAAGCTATAATATAAAACCGACGTTTAACAAAGAAAATTAGCTGCTTTTTCTAATTACTAATAAATACTTTTATGTTCTTAATCTAGGTCGCTAACATCTCATGCAACCAAGCATCTTGGAGCATAAATAAAGTAAGAGGAACAGATTATAATCAGGCCAAATGTAGGTCAAACGTCATTCTGCCATTTAACAGTCGGAGTTTTTTTCTTCCCGCTACGACACTGAAGGTGTGTCAAAGTCAAACTGATCAATCATGTCTTTGTTTCTTGACATTTGGTGTGTTTGCTCCTCAGTTGTGTTGGAACAAAGCTGCACAGCAGCAGAGCCAACATGCAGTGCAATGACAGAGTGTGTGTTTCTCCTCAGTGAGGAGAAACACACACTTCAGTGTTTAAGAACACCAAACATCATGGCTTCATATCTCTCGTTAAATCATGAATTCATGGGGATTAATCAAACTTTTCAAGCTGGACCTGATTTATGCTGGACCTGTTAGATGAAGAAACCAGCTATACAGGATTTGTCTGACATGAAGAAGGTTAAAATGTCTTCAAAGCAGCATGTTATTCCTCCAAATAGATTAGAAACAGCATCATTAACATCCATAAGTGAACTGCAAATCAATTTTCCCAGTTGTCAGACTTCACTAAGTGCAAACAGGAGGGTCAGTCAGGCATTTCAAACATACAAAGCAACATAAAATACATAGACCATGTTTCATGAGTGACAGAAAAAAAAAGAAAAAGAAGGAAGAAATCTACACAGGGGCACAAACTTTTTCACAGAACTGCTCCCCAGGCACAAAGCGCCATGAGGGTGCCGGGCACGGATCGAGTGGGAAAGTCATGCTTCATCACAAATTTCACTTCGGCGTGTTTACCAACAGTCCTGTCTGACCTTTACAGGCAACTGTCTCTATTGATCAAATGCTTGCGTTGCGCCGTGCCGTTAAAGGCCCGTTTTGTTCGAGGCTGTTCAGCATGCCAGCTCCTATCTTCCACCCGGACGGAACTCTACCTGAGCGCGCTGGAGGACGGTGTGGTGACGCGAGCCAAAGGTCAACGCGACTGGCTTTCAGATGTTCAGCAACAGCAGCAGCCAAGAAAACAAGTGTTTTTCTGTAGGTGGCGCATTTTCCTTTTGGATGCATACAGCAGGCAGGCATTTATAGAGTTGAATAGCAAACATGTATGAGTGACTGCAGAGGAAGAAAGAAACTTTATACCCAACTGTTTTATCTCAATGAATGCCAAAGACAAACTACAGTCCCTTCATTCCTTGACATGAAAGCTGTAAAAGTGTACATAAACATAAACACATTTGCTTTTCTTTCCCTTCTTTTTCTCCAAAATTAGACATCAACAATTAAGTGTTGATAAATGTTTCCCTGAGATGTTCCATCATTGAAAGGAAATCACTGAACTTTAGGATTTTGCCTCATCCTTCTATTCATTTGTATTTTACTTTACACAACTGATAGTCTGGTTGACTCGTTTCGACTGGGGACAAATTGGAATATTTGTTACATTTCCATCTGGTTCGGTTCTCCTTGGATCGGTTTGCTCTGTGGCAAACGATCCAAACCTTTTAGGAAACCTGTTCCGCCCCTCACCCTGTGGTGGCGCTGCACCAAAAACCACAATATGAAAACCTCTGAAGAAGACACTCAGTGCAACTTGCTTCATCACGAAATGTAAGAAATGGACTGGTGTCAGATTTTAACGCTTGTAGGATTTCCCTTTGCCAAAGACCACAGGCCATTTCTCTTCCTAGTGTGAGATATATGTGTTTGTTTTGGGTGTATTTACCCAGAATGCTCTGGACTATAGTCCACTTCCTGTCTTTGGAGCGAGCTTCAGTCCACTTGGCATTCAATCAAACCGAGACCAAGGTTTCTTTGATCTGCAGCAGCGTTCGATTACGTATTCACACCTTCCCAAATGAATCAGACTTTCTAGGCAAAAACAAACTTGAGTTAAAAGGAAGCAGACTAACCACGTCTGTTTTAGAAGCAAAAACGTATCACGGTGGGCCAAGCGGCTTTGTTGTCCATCTGTGTCGTTTGCGGATGTCACTTGCGAGACAGAGATATGTACGTACCAGAAACACGTGAATGTAAAAACACATCACAACCCCAAAACTTAACCGGAAGGAAGAAAAAAGACATTTAATTGTGTTAAAACTCTTAACATGTTACAGTCTATTCGAAATAAGCATGCAACATCTTTAGGCTGGATGCTTAGTGGTTTATAAGTTTGAAGTAGACAGGACTGAATGTGTGTTATTTTAGGTAATGTATTTAACTTGGTCCTCTTTTACCCATGCATTGTTTTGCTACAGGAAACTTTTCATACATTGTGAAAGGCACACGATTAAAATGTCCTGTTCGTAGAGAAACTCTCCTATTCTTAGCAGGTCTTTTCTTTTGAAAGATGTGTCCACATTCCAGATTTAACAGTAGGCCATAACGGTTCAGAATTAATGACCCGAACGCCACCATTCTAACATAATAATGTGCAAGTCTAATTAAACCCTTACTTTAATTTGCGACAGAACCATATGTTTAATCTAAGTGCATGGATTGGGTTCAAATGAATCATCTGATGTATTAATTAATTTGTTAATAATGTAATGCAGTTTTGACTTAATTTGAACTCATAATGTTCTAAAACCATTCAGGTTGAACTTTTTTTTCTGATTCACAGGCTTTGGTAAAACTGAGCATAGCAGAAGTTTATACCTGTTGTCATAAAAAATTAAGATCATAGTCATGTTAATCTTTTTTTTTTTTAAAAGAGAAAGTTAGTGGTTTCTGAAAAATTACATTATTTTACAAACACCTCCTTTTAGTAAGTTAGGAGAATGCTTGTGTTAAAAGTGAAACCAGCAGAGTTTATGGAAAAACGTTATTCTGTTATATTTTGTAACAGAATAATGAGTCCAACACACTGCTGTTAAGTATTTAATTTCTAAGTCGGGGAACACGGAAACCTCAGCCACGCTTGAAAACACACAGATTGCTCAAATGACAAATCACTAAACTGTAATACAATCACTAAATTGTATTACCATAATAAGCCAGGGTTTGTATTGCCTATTATTTTTATTATTCTTTTTACATAACTGATTAGGCAAATTCCATGTTTCAACTTCGGAAAAAAAAATAAAAAACTACATTTGAAAAACAAAACAGAAAAGTCCCTGTAATGATCCATGTAACAATCCAGATTGACTCTTATGTTCCCCCGATTGAGAGGATTTTTATCAGTAAATGAACAGTTTACTGACGGTCTGATGTTTTCTTTGCTTGCTCAGTTGTTTGTATCATCATAATAAAAGTGGATGAAAATATTTTAAAGTGGAGATAATAGCAGCTATTGACCCCTGAATCAGGAGACAATTGAGGCTTTGCTTAAATAAAAAGTATATTCTGCATATTGAGTCTCTTTAGGATTTCATTTGCAGAATAGCTACAGGTGATGAATGAAGATGTAGCTGCTTCTGAAAGCATCCCTTAAAATCAAAAACAGCTCAACCGAGTTCTTCTCGGGCTCGTTGTGACCACCGAACTCTGTGATTTAGGAGTTTGGAATTAAAAGCTGTTTTTTAGTGGAAGGACTTGTTTAAAGTTTTTTATTGATAGTCTTTTCCTATATAAGTGGAAGAAGTTTGGAACCAGCAGGATTCTTCCTAGAACTGGCTAGCCATCTAAACGAGACAGGAGAAGAGTCTTAGTCTGGGAGGAGACAGAGAAACCGATGGTCACTCTGTCAGAGTGAGAACCTTCCAGAAGGACAACCATCTCTTCAGCAATCCACCAATCAGGCCAGAATCATTTGTCTTGAGAACCACGCCCTAAAGCTCATGGCCAAGATCTCTAAAGAGTGGCTTCAGAACCACTGTGTGAAGGTCCCGGAGGGCCCAGAACCTTCACAGGATCCAATTGTCTCTGGAGAAATCTGAAAATGGCTGACAGACTTCTCCATCCAACCAGCTGGATCTGGAGAAGAACAACAAAGAGAAGAACGAGCCACACTCCCTAACGTCAGGTGAACTGGAGGCAGCAGATTGAAAAAGACTTTGAAGTCATGCTGGATCAGCACAGTATTATGTATATTTATGAAAATGTGATTATTTTGGTTATCGGTGTCCAACAGATTTGAAAAAAGCTCCATAAACATTCCTCACATTGTCATTTTGGGGCATTTATGTGTCCAATTTTGAGGAGATTGTTTAATGGAATTTTTGGAAAAGCGCTATAGTGCAACAAAACGTGAGAACAGTGAAGAGCGGTGAACGCCAGCTGTGTATTTCTTTTGCACATTTCAACTTTTTTTGTTCCGTCACATAAAATCAAAACAAAACAAGTGGAGGTGGAAACTGTAAATAAACGGCCAATTCAAGTACCTATATCACCTACACATGTAATTTAACTAAACAGTAAGTTATGCACATTTTCTGAGCTGAGGGCACCATCTCCAACACACACCCATTCACGCACACCTACACACACACACCAACCCTTCTGAACCTGCAAATATCTGCAAACAGAACAAACAAGACCTTGATTTGTCTCTTTGTTTCAAACAGAGTGCTGTGCAATATTGATCATTCGGGTTTGCCAAAAAGGAGAAGCAGGACACCTTATACATATTTATCACCAAAACACTCGACTTTTTTTGTTTTTTTTCTTCCTGTGAGCCCTTGCCGCCCGTCTCTTTTCTGTTTTTTTTTTTTTTTTTTTCCCTCCAGCCAAACAGCCGCAGATTGTTATGCATAGAGTGACACGACCTGCAGGCGTTGCTTAGATTCTTATCGGCATGCTCTCATCTGATGGGGGGGAGTGGGGGACGCGCCGCGCCGACAAAGGCCGGTCCTTCTAGATTTTGCTCATATCTGCTTTTTAACAATTCCATCAGTGGCGGATAAGCTGGCTGGCAATAAAGACGAAATGGCAATACATTGAGGGATCTGGGTAGCATCTGTGCACAAAAATGACTGATAACAAAAGTGCTGTTTGAATTTAAAAAAAGGGGTAGGGGGTGGAAAAAATAAGATAAGGAGAGGGATAACACAGGCCGGCCTAACATCAGGTTGAGTAGCGAAATGTCAGTGCTGGGAAAAAAAAAAAGAAAAAAAGCATGAATTTCATTTTGATGTATTCCTTTTAAAGTTTCTCAAATGTATGATATTTTATAGAGAGAAAAACAAACTTTTTGTGACATTTCATTTCATTAATGCAGGTTTAAATCAGCTTAGGACTTCTGGGGCCCGAGCGTTCTGCCCGGAGACAATCCCCGACTGGATCACGGCTCTGAAGCGCTGCTTAGTCTTTACATAAATAAATCAAATCAAGGTAAACAATACCAATAATAAATCATAGAGATGACGCAAACTTATATGATTTACCAGATTAACGTTCTGTCTTTGTGATCCCTGACGACATGAACTCCACCGACTCACAGAGTGGGAATTGAAAATAGATTAATTTATGCAATTATAAGGACTTTTTTTTTTTTTTTTTTTTTTTTTTTTTTACAGATCAAGTTGAACAAGAACTTATGGAATCATGAACAAACAAAAACTATCACAAATGTTCAGCTGTCAGACGAACACACACATCTTTTAGCTGCAACACATCAACATGGGATAGTGGCAATATGGATAAGTACAGCAAATGTTGCTCCTTGTGTCATTTTTGCACTGTTAGCATGCGTTGGTTCGGCCTACGCTACAGTAGCCCATTAACTGGAAACTTACGCTTCAGTTTCAGCTCCCTCCTCTGTTGATGTTCCTCTGGGCCTGGCACCTAACAGCAAGTGTCCAAGTGATCTGTGTGTCAGCGTAGGACTGAGCGTGTGTGAGGCTGCGTGAATGTGACTCTAGTGATTGTTGGTTTGACTACAAAAGCCTTATATAATTCAGTCCATTTAGTTTTAATTGTTGGTTACTCATTCTGCTTAGGAGCTTATTAATTTCGGTAGATTCTCTGTTTAACTCCTGGTCTATGCAGATATTTGTTTATGAAACACAAATTAAAGGGATTCCATCATATTTTCCTCAACAGTAATTAACTCAACAAATTCCTCCCCTAAACAATTGATCCACCATTGAAGACGTTAATGACCGCCCTGCTCATCAAATGGTCTTATACCTCAATTTTTTTCATGAATATTTTCCCAAGCCAGAATGTTCAGCTGTTAAATTTTTATATTATCAGTGACATTATTACAAATCTTTTTTTGTGAGTCCTTGAAGACACAGTAACACTGAAACCAACAATTTTTTGTGGATATTGATGCACAACAACTATTGAGTTTCAGTACTAATGCACCATGGGATCCATCCGTCATCTACCACAGACAGACATGTTGGAATGTTGGGATAGTCGGTGATATGGCTGGAAAAGGTTCTTCCCACCTCATGTTTCACCAAATATTTCTGCAGTGGAAAAACTCCCTTTATGTTGATGTTCTGGTTGAAATGCCTCTCAGTAAACAGGAGACCGATTTGCTCCATGTACAGACAGAATGGTTAAATAACACGACTGTTTAGCAGCAAAGGAGAAATGTGATTTAATGAAGTTGCACACTAGCCTTATGATAAAAACCACTGGTATACATTTACTGCATAAGCATATATAGGTCATATTTGGTAATTAGCCTGAGGCTGACATTCCCAGCTCTAACCTTTACAACTCAATATAAGCTAGTTAAATAGCTGCTGACCTTCCAAGCTTGTGCATCTGTAGGTTTATGGGAGCTTTATTTCTATAAAGTTAGTTCACTGGGCTAAGAATCATTCAAACTTATAGTGTAAAACTTCGTCCAAATCATTAATTCTGGCCACTGCAATATGAATTACAAAGTACTGCTGCTTTATTTTATTTCTCATATATTTTATTGAATTTTCTCTAACATACAAACATATTGACTTTACAAACAGGGACATAAAGACATTAAAATTCACTCTAACCTGCTTATAAGTTTAATGTTAAATATGTTTCATTTCAGAAATAAAAATTTACGGGAAAGGAAAGGAAAAGACAATAAGTGGGTGGAGGCTGTAGAGTCCAGACGCTTACATGTCTATTAATAAGCTCCGCCTTCAGTCCCTGTAATATTCAGATATGACTTACAGATATTCTCAAAGTCCTGCTTTTTGCCCTTGGTAAGGAACGTTAGTGTTTCCAGGGAGGGGGCGTTCATTTTCCTCCAGCATGGTGCAGTGACTCTCTTGGTTTGAAGTAGTCCATAGCCTATCTATTTTGTCTTCTTCTCTGATTGTTTAAACTCCATTGGATAGATTCCAACACTGTGTACTATGAAAATATTTGAACACCTCATCAAACTTTGCATCAAACTCTTTCATTCGCTTCTTCCTGTTGGAGCGGATCTAGGATCCAGGTATCCCTTGGCATTCATATATGCATTCAAACCACGCCGGAATTTTCCACTATGTCTATTATTGCATATCAAGGCGTATTTGGTGTTAGAACTATTAAAACAGGCAATTAGAAGTGTTTTTATAGAGGCTCTCAAGTATTTGCTGACTCATCATTGTGGTTTTTGAGTTGCTTTTGGTTCTCCCCACTTCGGTTTTGATGGTACTATCTGACCATGTGGGGATGAACCCTCAGTTTTCTGAGCGCCCCCAGGTGGCCAAAAATAAATAAATAAATATGAATCTATAGTGACTTTCTTGACGCCTCCAAACCATGGGAGATGAAGCTAGATGAGGGCAAAACCTTGAAGAAAACTTGAAAAGATCTGAGACCGTGGATTCAACTTCCACCATGACCCTAAACATACAAACATACCACGGCTACAACGGAAATGTTTAGATGAAAGCGTGCCTGGGTGTTTGAATGGCCCAGTCAAAGTTCTGATCTAAATCGAACTGAGAATCTATGGCTTGAAAATGTCTATTCACAGACGTTCTTCATCATAGTGAGCTTGAGCTATTAAGCAAAAAGCTCTCGATGTGCAAAGCAAGACATAATTCAAAAGCCTTGGAGTTCTATTTCAAGCAAAAAACGGTTCAACAAAGTAAACATTGTCAGCTTTAACATGAGAAAAGGTGAAAAAGAAACATTTCAAGACAGTACATAAGAAAGTACATAGAGGTTTCAGATCCAAAAAAAGAGAAAAAAAATCAGTGTGCTGTAGAAACATCTTACAAAGATCGAGTTATTTGACTTTGCTAATCAAGTACGGTCTTTGCAAAGCATTTATGTTTCTTTACAGAATGAAAACTATTCCCAGCAGTGATTGACGATGTATGCAGGAGCCCTTTCAAATTACAAAGTTATTTAAGCGGGTTTTCGCAAAAGAAATCAGGATTTGATTCCTCGAGGTTAAGCAGAGACTTGATGCCCGATTCCAAAGTTATGCAAATCAAATCTATTCAGCTCTAAAAAATTTTTGACCTTTATAGTTTTCTTTTCTCAGTTAACCCCTCTGGTATCTCTCACTTGATTTTATTTGTCTTCACTTTGTTTGATACTCACATTAAAATCTTTTTGTTTCTCTCCCATCAATATCAATGATTTTTAAAATGCAGTTATGAAGGAAAGTTCTAAATGTTGGAACTGCAGCAGTCTTTGACCTGCCTTCGCATGTATGACTGCGAAAAGGTGTAAGCGTGTTTTTCTTTTCTTCCCTCTGACCGTCCATGCCTTTTACCATCATGGCCATGTCTCTTCTACAGCCCCGCAGTCAGCAGGGATATATTATAGGTTTTGACTCTTCCCGTAGCAAAACCTATCAATGCCCCACAAACACGAGCCGCATCCTGAGTGACAGGCCGCTCCCCTCGGAGCCAAGGGAGGGTAATTGGCATTCGGGATCATCTGGATGATAGGGAGGGTGGCGAATTCCATGAGATGCTGCTCCTCGGTTTTTATCCTGTGCCATAAAGTTCCCTAAGACCCCGTCCCCCATTTCCACGGAGAGGGCGAAAGATCAACACAAACCGCGAGAGCAAGAGAGAGAGCAGGAGACTACTTTGCATGCAGTGAGTTGGCACTAGAAACCCCAAGGGAGATATTTTCGGTGAGGGGGAAACAGCTCTCTATGCATGAGGAGAAATCTCCTTCAGGTTTCTGTTGCAGTTACCAACCCCTCTTCCCCTTTCTTTCTACTCCCATCATCTTCGTCATCCCCATCCTACTCGCTAAAACACCCACGCCCATGTCTGTAGGGATTTATGACCTGTCACCTCAGCGGCTCAGAAGAGAGAGGAAGGGAGGAAAGGAAGAGTAAGGCGATGATGGTGACAGTATTTTCGGGGGGTGGGTGGCTCCGAGTGCGGCGTATGTCCGTCGTAGCAGTGAGAGGAATTAACAAGCGAGGGGTGATAGGGAGGGGGAGGTCTCTGGCTGTTACCGAGGCGGCCTCCCGAGGCAGACCTCTCATTTCTTACTAAGAAGCCAGCAAGGAACTGACACGAACCCTCAGCTCCCATCAACACATCATTTGCAGCCCTGTGAAGTGGCATGTGGTATTTAGGGGGGAAGGGACAACAGAAGGAACAATCACTAGAAATGCCATGAGAAAGAGGTAAGTAAAGGGAAGAGTGTGACGTGCGCACAACGAGCCTTTTTACATTTCCATGTGGACTGTTGATGGAGGGTATTAACCTGTAGAGTCCTGCCAGCTCCAATAAATTACTCGGGTGTATGCTTGCCCCTGAGGTAGATCATTAGTGTTCTTCGTAGGTATAATAGTGTAGCCTGGTGTATTGCCATTCTGTAGCCATATAATCCTGACAAGAAAGATCTCTGTGTGGAGAGAACTGAATAATGCCTCCTGTCATGGTTCAAACTTTTTTAAATGAATACTGACTGATAATCTGTTGAAGCTAAATACGGCTAAGAGTCCAATGTATGAACCCATTGATGACTGACATAAATATTGTCAACTACCTTTTAAGAAGGTGTCCTTTTTTAACTTAATTGAGAAGTTAGAGAAATTAACCCACCTACAGTCATTAACGCTGTATTTTTAGATGTGGTCCTGATATTGTAGATACATAATGCACAAACAAGGTGAAACAGAATAGAAAACAAGTATTTCATTCACCTTTGACCTCTTAAAAATGACAACGGTAATTTGCCATAGCTAATTACCGTTTAGCTATGGTAATTAGCTAAACGGTAATTTTAGCTGTAACAGACCAGACGGGAAATTCTCACTGTATGATGTTTTTTAATAATAAGTCACATTTTATTGCATTTAATATACCTTAGTATTTGGAAAGCTTTGCTAGCTATGTCAGAGGTCAAATCTTTCTTGTAACTTCTGATCAAGTTCTCACAAAGCAGCAGAGGTGTTGGTCCTCTCCTTCACACAGATTTGCTCCAGATCTTTCAGGTTTCAGGTCTGTTGCTGGGCAACATAGACTTCAAAATGTTCTCTTGGTTTCAGGTCTGGAGACCAGCTAGGCCACTCTAGGGCCTTGAAATGCTTCTTACAGAGAAACTCCTTTGTTACCCACGCTCTGTGTTTTTGGTTTTGATGGGAGACCCAGTAAAGAAGGAGGCTGCCCGAAATTTAACAATACATCCATCATCAATCCTCCTCAGTCGTTCCCTTTGCAGAAAAATATCCTCAAAAGTTTTCACCTCAGTGCTTCATCATTGCATTGGTGATCATGGTATTCTTCTCATGCTTCTTTTTCCAAGTTCATACCAAAAAAAGTTCAGTTTTGGTCTCATTTGACCACAAGATCTTCTTCTTTTACTTTCTGGTTCTTCCAGATGTTCACTGAGATTTTAATCTGTGACAGTTTAGGGAGCATTCACACCATCCCTGTCTATTCTGCTTCAATCAAACTAATTTGTTTGCTTTGAAAGGCCGGTTTGTTTGGAAGGTGTGAATGTCAATCAGGTTAAATCTAACCAAAACAAACGAGAGTGTCTAGTGCTTATGGGAGAAGTGACTCATGGTCTTTTACCAACAACAAATATGATATTTTACTACATCTAAATTCTGACGTCATTCCATTTCTGTTTACATTTTGTGAGGAAGGACGTTACGGCCAGTGTCGTCTTGAGAGGCTTTCATGTTGTTTCCTGTTATGATTTTACATATTGATCTGGTTATGCCATCGGATACCATTCAGGGTGGCACGAAATATAAAAAACGTATATAAAATGATTACTAAGATTAAAAACACAATTTTGTTATAATACAAATAACCTGATAACCTGCTGTTAAAAAAGCTAGTGTAAATATGTAATATTACCAAAAAGTTTTTAATTACATGTGGTATTGCATGATGTTCTAACGTCTCAAAATCTAAGTTTAGAGCTGTCAGATATTAACTTAAGAACAACTTGAACACTAACTTGTAAAATCCTCATACTAGCAACACAACAATTTATGCAACAGTCTAACTCACAGAGCCAGCTCAAAATAATGCATCACCTTTATTTTGGATTTGGTATAATATAAAAGTAAAAGACGTTTATTTTGTGACTCCAGAGATTGCAGTCGGATATTTTTCTCCTCTGATAGCGGTGTCACATTAATGAAAATGTCACTGTGTGTGTCCTTTTCAGAAGCAGTTCAGATAATGCGAAAGCAATTTATCAGCCACTTCTTTTACAAGAGCTGGCTTACCTGTCACTGCAGCCGTATGAACCCGGCAATATTTGCTTCGGCACATGTGGCAAAATGGTGTCGGCAGTTTCAGCTCACTTGTGTTTACGAATGAGAAAATCCTGAGGTCTGTGGTCAAGATTGTTGTCACTTCAGTCACAAATTCGCCGTGTTGGTTAATTATACCGAAGCGAGTCAGGTAGTGGTAAAAAGAACATGATGCAATCCTTGAAGTGGTGAGCAGGAGGGGAAGGTCATTTCAGCTTTGAAAGGCCAGGAGGGATGGGAGCTGAAAGTGGAGTCTGGGAGGAAGGGGCGCGCACACACAGAGGAGCTGCTGGGTGATGCAGGAGGGGATGAAATTGGTAGAGTGGCTCCTGCCTCCCGCGCCACCAGCATGGCTTCACTTTCTATATGAGCAACCTGAAACACTGAGGGGGCTCGACACAAGATGCCCCCTCAGTGTTCAAATGAAGCTAAAGGGAGAGAAGAACTTAGCTGAACCAGTTTCTCATTCAGAATAGCCTGCAACAGCTTTTCTTGTTTTTCTTCAAACAAACCTTCGTCCGATGAGTGAGGAAATTCATTTTCAGTTTTAACAGTAAAAGTATAATAAAAACCATGAATTCTTTCCTTCCACTTCACACTTATGTCCTTGGTTCATCTCTGACATTAAATCCCCTTGAAACACACTAGTTTGTTGCTATAACATGACAAAATGTGAGAAAGTTTAATGTGAAAAAGGAATTTTGCAAAGCAATGTGTTTAATACTCTTCGTAATGCTTCACTTTTTTGCACTTAAATCTTTAAGGATTTTGATTCTGCTGGTCAAATCCTAACAAGCATGAAATTATAAATGGATGAATAGTAAACATGTCTGAAACCTTCAAGAACAAGTAAACATGGAAATGACTTTAAGTTTGTGTGTATTTTGTGACAACTTGCCCTGCTGACATAATACCACAGTGATGGGATTATTCAGGATAAGTTCAGGTTGTCCTCATTTGCTTTTTCACCTTAAAACCCAAATAGAAATCTCCAGCTTCGACGCCTGCAAAGTTAACTTAAGAATACTGGATTTTTTCGGTCCTTGTCAAGTGAGAAGGTCTCCAGGAACTCCTTTCATTTACGGCAACCCTGTCACACTCGATATTCAAGCGTGGAGCGATATAGGGTCTCCCGTTTTCTGTGGAGAGACACTGGATAGTTGTATATCCTTGGGCTAAAATGATTCAAATAAATCAATGAAAGAAGCGACCTTCATTCAGCTCATAAAAACTGCACATGCAGCCAGTTATTTCTAAAATACAGAGCACTTCTTTTATTTAGACACTCAGTGGCTGTAAAGGGCATCATCGTGTTACAGTAGTTTAAAGCCGGGATCAGGTCAGATTGAATCATTTGCTCCTTCACTTCTGTGCTCTGGAGAATAAACTTGATATGATAGTAAAATTTCAATCTCAACACCAATTCTGATAGAAATACTAGACAGCATTTTCAATACCTCTGATGGAACAGAGTGCTTTCTAGCTATGGGCAAAAAATGTACTTTATTTTCTTTGGTTATTTACCAAAGATAATAAGACCAAACTTATTCAATTTACATTCCAATTGTTTTCATTCAGCCAAGAAGTTTTTTTCTAATAGGAAATCACAAAAGATGATTGAACCATTTAAAAGCAGATGATTAATGTGATTGAATGCCTTCATTGATGTATTGATATAAATCATTGAGCTGGACGGCCCTGAGCTGTCGCTGGTCCTTCAATTGAACAGAGTCTACGGGACAATCAGGTATGAAAGCCCCCTGAAGCCCCTTTTTCCATTCCACATCCACAGTGTGGCTCGACTCTCTTATTCTCACTAAACCACCACTGACAAAAAAGCAGAATAACGACACCTTCTACTGGCCAGCTGCAGACAGAATGATGGAAAACACATGCTGCTTTGCGTGGCCACAGTGTCTGCGGCCCGCGAGCCAATCGACTGTGACTTCCAAACAGCTGGCTGCTCTTCCCCTCGCCTTTCAGTAACGTCCTTTTCTTTCCGAGATGATTCGGGATGACCCGCCAAGAAGGCAGGTTTGAACATATCGACTGGCATGCATATGTATCAACCCCTCTCAGCGGGACCCACCCGAGCAGAAGGAGATTGCAAGTCGGCTGATGGGCGACGGAGGCATTGCCACGGGAACCATCGACGGTGGGAAGGACACGCTGTTTGCTCCTTGTTTCAACTTCGACTCATCCGTTTCCTCTCGGCGATAATGCGTGTATCTTTGGAGCACGGATCGACGCTGGGCACCCAGCGGTGAAGGGGAAATAGATTTTTTTTGTGTGTCCCTCCACACACATTTTGCAAAACAATACTCTATATGCATGACGGCAAAGTGAGAAATCCCTCATGTCAGAGAAGGCTTGTCAGCAACAAGGCATCCTGCAGGCTGAAAGGACTGTCCAGGTTTCATCTGTGAAAGTATCTCAAACACTTTTCTGCCTCTCATTCCATCGCTGAAGTGTTTTTAGTAATTCATCTGCAACCACTGATAGCAGCGTCTTTGGTTTCATCATTTAAACTGCAATACAGACACTGGTGCAAAAGTAAAATGAGAATGACCTGATTGTGGAACTCTAAAAATGTCCTGAAGTCCAAAATATTTGACTCTTCAAATTCAGAAATTTCCAAGTTCTTTTTGTTTCCCTGAAAATGTCAGTTTTTTGTTTAGTTTTTTTATTTTTGTTTTTTGCTGAAATTTATTTTACACTTCACTTTCTTAATTGACTGTATTCTATCAACTTCTAAATTTTTCAATAGTTGAACAGTATGAATATTGGGTTTTGTCTCATCGCTGGAGCCACTTTGTTTTCTGTAAAAATCTAATCTAAATATGTTTTACAGGTGACACACCACACTTCCACACAATATGTCAGATGTGGAATAATCAGTAAGATACAAAATGTACCAGGCCTTTTGGTTTAGTAATTCCTTTATCTTTTTTAAATGAGCAAAGCTTTGGAATTTGCTTTAACTTTTCTATAGTTCATATAAAATTTCCATGACAACCATTCATCAATGAGAACACCCAAAAATTATTTTTTATTTATTTACTTTTTTGTATCTAGGTTCCTTCAACTCTTTTAATTCCTGCTTTGGAATATCATACGTCTCTTATTACCAATATTTAAGGATCATTTTTGTAAATTCATTTCCACTGCTTATTTCAGTGGTTAAATTATATCTACAAAGCTACAGGCTAAGGAATAAAGAGCTGATTATTATATGTTAGTCATCCTCCGCCTCCTTTCAGTGTCTCTGACTTACTGTTGAAACAGTTATTTTTATACTTCTCCTTTTTTTCTTGGACACTTTCATCCAATTTCCTCCACAGACACAAAAGACGCGTCTCTGAAGCAAACTGAAGAAGACTGACAAGTCCTGGATATCTTAAAGTGTGTCATTTAAAAACATCATCTGAACATCGAGAAGGCGGACTGTGTCTGACATGTCACCCGGGAGCGGAAAAAAAA
The DNA here is from genome assembly GCA_010277015.1 of Poeciliopsis turrubarensis. Taxonomy (NCBI): domain Eukaryota; kingdom Metazoa; phylum Chordata; class Actinopteri; order Cyprinodontiformes; family Poeciliidae; genus Poeciliopsis; species Poeciliopsis turrubarensis. The sequence continues at coordinate 719,542 of VMRN01000076.1, forward strand.
AGAGAAGCTTTCACATCCTACGTTTTATTAAATAACAGAGTTTTGAAATCAGTGCGCCGGTGAAAGACCCTTCACGTTCCGAGACAGCGAAAGCGTTCCTCTTCTGGCTCCCCGGAAATGTTGAGTGCCAGATTTTTTCCTGGTCAGGGTGACCGTATGAGGGCGAACGCTGGTGCCCTTCTGGGACCGACCTCAGCAGTAGAGGCGATGCTGAGGTGAAGCGGAGAAAGAATAGTACAGGTGTGACCTCTGACCCGCGGGGAGGTTATAACTGGAACACTGAGCTTGGTTGTGACACTTTATCTTAATTTAAAGCCAGCTTGTCTCGGCTTCTGTGGTCCGGTCACTGACTTCTGGACGAAGGTGGCCGAGCTTTTTTGCTACTTTTCAGGGACTTGGTCAAGGTAATGACAGAAACAAGGTTAGGTGGCTCTTCCTGAGGACTATTAATGTTGTTGGACAACAAACCTTAAAATCTGGGTGAGGGTGAACTCTTTATTCCCAGAGCTCTTCCAGAAAGAACTGGTTTTACTTTTCTTGGTTTCTCAGATCTTATTTTTAATTATATTGCCTCCAGTTAAGCTCAAACTTAACCAATTTACATTTCAATTGTTTTAAGTTTGTTTCTAAAAGTAAATGACAAAAGATAATTGGACTATTTAAAAGCATATAATCAATGTGACTGAATGCTTTTATTTTGATGTATAAATCATTGAGGTGCAAGATCCTGATCGATAGCTGCTTCCACAGATTCTCTCTGGTTTAAATGTATGGAGGACTAGAGGTGACAAAATTAAATAAGTATACCATGAAATATATGTTTGTAAATATTCCATTAGTTAATTCAATGTATCATAAGATTATTTACGTAACTACATTTACCACTCAATAATTAAATGCATCACTACATTATCAAATGGATCAATAAATTATTCAATATATCATGAAATTATTTAAGTAATTAAATTTACATTAAATATCATTAAGTTCTTGAATACATCAATAAATATATTAGGAAATTATAAAATTTGCAATTAAATAATTAAATGTTCCATGAAATAATTAAATATTACTTTTTAAATAATGTTCTTAAATAATAAAAATATCCTTTTCAAGAAGCCCTTTTCAAAGATTATATTTATTTCACAGTGTATTTATTTATTCCATAGCTCCTGAAATAAGCAGAGAATCGTGGCTGTAATGAAATAATTGAAACTGTCAAAGTCAGCCAATTTAATTATGATGTTTTCAATAATTGTATAATGCATATAATTATTGGGAGATTTATACGTAAGTATCTAATAGTATATACAGCTCTGGGAAAAAAGAGACCACTTAAAATGATCAGTTTGTCTGATTTTAATCTTTATAGGTATATGTTTGTGTAAAATGAACATTGTTTCGTTCCATGAACTACTGACAACATGTCTCTGAAATTTCAAGCAAATATTCTGTATTTATGTGCAGAAAATAAGAAATGGTTAAAATAACTAAAAAGATTCTTTGAGGTGCTTTCAGACTTCAAATAATGCAAATAAATCAAGTTCATATTCATTTAGAAGCAACGATACTGATGTTTTACTATTGTTTTATGGATTTCTGATGCTTCAGAAATTCATATCTTTTCGAATAATCAGGTTTTCAATAGCCTTCAGTACAGTGCTCTCATATTTTCCAGAGATAAATATTTATTTAATTTTGTCACGAATTACCTTCCATAATAACAGTTTCAAACTGTGAACATACATTTTACATTTTAAATACATTTGTGAAAAAATGGGGTCTGAATAATTATGGCTTTAACTTTTGTTACCAATTATTATATAATTGGTAACACTTGATATGATGGGTTGTGACTGAGACTGACATGACACCGTCATAAAAATAAAAATGACAGAACACCTTATGTCATGAACATGAACATAAGTCTTCATAAATATTTATGACTGTTATCATAAAGTGTCATTCGGTAAATCGTGACACTTTTAAAGTTGACATTATTCAAAATGTCTTTATTTTGCATGTAGTTTTAACCAACCACATTGTTGCCTTTTTATTTTTTATGTGAGAAACAGCACTAATCATTTTAAACATAATGAATTATTAACAGCTAACTACGTTATCATTAGATAGTACTGAACCGTGGCTAAATATGTCTTCTGGCTTCATGATAATAACATGAGTTTTGTGTATCTGCTGTTTTACCTTGGCTAGGCAGCTGCAGCTGATGACAAAAGAGTGATTGTCCCTAATCAGAAAATTGGTGGTTTAATTCTCAGCTTTAGTGCAACCGCATGTTGAAGTGTGTGCCACAGAACCCCACATTAGTCCTGATGCACTCATTGGTTCGAGTCACTTGTAAGTATGAATAGAAGCATCTGTTGGGTGAATCCAGATAGAGACGGACCAAATCACGACTCCAGTTTGGCCTCCAGCCTGCGTCTGTGTAGTTTCTACTTTTTAATTCTCATCAGAAGACTGCGCTCACTTTAGAAAACCTCATGAATGAACTATTACACCGTAGACGGAAACAAGTCCAAGGTTGGGATGGTAGATTGCAGCATCGGTAACTGAATCAATGTCTGACCTTTGTTAAAAGAAAACAGGATGAACTCATATTGAAGATTAAAATGTCTTTAAAACATTAAGGTTTCAGCTTTAAAAAGGGAAGTTTGGGAATATTTCCCTACCTAACTTTATCAATTTCTGCAACAGTTGTTGCAGAAATTGTACATACTGGTTCAAACCGATAAATTTTTCACAGCTTCATTTTCAGGTGTCTTTGTTTTTTTAGAACAGGAATATTAACACTTGTATATTGGGAAATTTTTGCACTTTGTTCTCCATAGTTTAGGTGAAAAGGTTTTACCTACTGTTTAAAGGGGCAGTATTCTGTTAAATTTAGTTTTGTGAGCTTTATGCTGTTTCATATAATTTCCTTATCAAAACATGCCTGCAGTGTTGCCTTTGTTATTTCATGCATGTTTGAGAAATCCTTTAATCTCCCGTGGCAACCGTTCAGCTGTGTCAACCGCCTGGGTGAACCCACTCAGCTCCTTCAGACTAGCCATCAGCAATTAACAAATAGCTGGTGGAACTGCTGAGCTCATTATAGGTGCTACTTCTCAGTGCAAGGCTAGTAAATATGTTGATAAAACGTTAGTATAGGAGGTGGAGTTTCAGAAAGGGCAAGAATTTCTTAAAGAGACAGGCCCAATTTAAAGTCAAATTTCTTCTAAGTAATATGTGACATTTTTGTTACAACTCAGTGTAGCATATGTAGTTAATTGTGCTTCAAATGATACTGTGCAGCTGGAAAAAACATAATATATGAACTCTTTAACTAGCTGCAACTCTTTGTCAGAGTGGACAGAAGGGACAGACTTCTAAACTCACACACCTGATGATGATGTGTTCGCTCAGTTTAGCAAAGTAAACTCGCGTCAAAAGCAGAGAAACTGTTGTGATTTAACTTGCACCAAGCTCTGGGCGACGTCTTTTCCTGTTCTCATTTCGTTTTAATCAGCCTGGGATTTTGCTCTGCTTGAGTGTTTGGCAGAAAACAACAGAGTTAAATGCTTTGCTCCTCGTTTCTTTTCACATATTTATTCAGATCAAAAAGTAAGACTATACCTCGGAGCGTCAACTGATTAATATGTCATCAGCTTGAATCTTCATACGGAAATCTCTGGGCAATTTGCATCAGCACAGAAAACAGCACAACAAAATAAGGAACCTTCACTTGAGTATGTTGGACTTGAAACTGAAGGGAATGTTAATTCCATTTCCAGCCTCCAACATTTAGAATGTAAAAACAAAAAAAAAAGATGAGATTTGTGATTGAAGGTAAGAAATATAGCTGTATTTTAAGCAAAACAGCCAATTAATCCTCCGAAATGATCAGTAATAGTGGAATTGATTAATCGCTGTAATAGCATCAAAACACCTAACAGCTGCAAGAAATGGAGTATGAAAACTTTTTAAGAAATGTTTTCTGCTCCATCAAAATGAATTACATTTTGTAGAAATTTGATAGTACAGATGACAATTATTACCTATAGGAGGCACACTGCTGCAGTAAAGTCTGCTGCTGTTCCCTGTACTGTCAGAAACGATGTTTCATTCAGATGATTTCCTTTTTTCCAAAGGCTTGCCAATGAAACAATTCCAGTCATCACTGCTGCTTTATTTGCTGTCATCTTGTTCATATTTGAAAATACAGAATAAATAACATTCAGTACATCTATGTTTTTTTTCTGTTCTGTAGAGTCACCTTCTTCTCCAGCAGCATCATTATTGTGTCTCATTAATTTGACAAGGTTACTAGTTGTTGTTCTCCTTTTATCTTCTTGTATCTCTGTTATCAGCAGTTCAAATTGCAGTCAAAGGAAGTTTATTATTATTATTATTATTATTATTATTATTATTATTATTATTATTATGTATAACTTATAATTAAGTTATACATTTATAACTGACTATATCAAGAGTATGAGGCATAAAACACAAAATTAATTTGAGGTTCATTTATACACCTCGATTGAACCAAATGATAAAACAGCCTACAGACTGATGAACAAAACCTAGAATACAGATGCAATAATAAGTCTACAGTCACTCACACAATCTTGCTCAACATAAGACTTTGTTTTCTTTTTAAAGAAAACAAAGTCTGTTCTTGCTCAAGGGTGAAAGAAAATAAATGATAGAACTGTGATCATTCAAAGACTGATTGCAGTAATTTTCCGAAATTTAATTTAGCTGTACATGATATTATCGGCACGGTATCGGTATTGGCTGATATTAGCTGTAAAATTTTATGTTGGACACCGGCCATTCCTTTCAAATTAACTCAGATATGAAAGGTGGCGTCTTAATATGACAAACCAGTGATAATGATGCCTGCAGCACAGAACAATGTGAAATTTGCATTGTTTGAGTGTTGTCATTGCCTTAGAAACTGTCAATGTCATGATTATTATGTTTAATGTCAGGTATAAACCTGCATTATGTTTAATGTCAGGTTTATACCTGACATTAAACATAATGCAAGTTGAAAGTGTTGCATCATGTTCAGTCTCTCTTTTAGCATTTGCTTTTGGTAGCTAAATCGACAAAATAATGCAGTACTTTAATTCCACAGTAGAGGAAGCCATACAGTTTCAGTAAGTATTTATAGGGAAAAATATTGGTATTGGTATTAGTTATCAGCCAAATGAATTTTAGTATATCGGATATCGACCAAAAAGCCAGTATTGTGCATCCCTCATTTAGAGTAGTATTTCCTACCACCACCACCCATGAATCTGTAAAATCTGCAAATACTTATTACACCTTAAAAAAGGCAAGTGCTTATTTCTATAGTTCAAACACCAAATATACCTTAATATGCTTTAATATTACAGTGGAAACAAACAGAATTTTACTCAATAAGGAAGTATTTCTAAATTGCTTGACCTTCCTTTGGGGATGTGGTGTTGGGTATGGGGGTTTCTCACTCCCTGCCTCTCTGGCCTGGGGGCTGCTGCTCCTGTGCTTCCCTCCCGACCTGCCTCGATGCTGGGCGTCTGGATACTCTCTGGGGGAGCCTGGTATCTGTCTGCCTGGGGCTGCTATGGCTTCTGCGAGTCGAGGCTTTTTGGCCCCTTGCTGCTCTTGGGGATGAGTGCTGCAAGGTTACTACTCTTATTGCTTTTTTAGCGTTTTGGCAATTTCAGTTGACAAACTTCAACATACACCAACTCCATGCACACCTTTTCCACACACACATATACAGTATGTTTTTCTATCTTCACAAGAACTTTGCATTGACTTCCATTCACTTGTCATTCATTTCTGTCGCCTGACTCTTTCCATGAACCTTACTATTACCAAACTCCATTTATACCTTAGTCCTAAATGTAACCCAAAACAGGAGCCCCGTAAAGAGCAGTTTGTCCCACAAAATAGCATGTTTGAAATATTGTCCGTATAATGTGTCAAAAACGAGGATACACACATAATCATGTCACTCTGTCTTTGCAAAGACAGAGTGACATGATTATGTGTGTATCCTAACCCTAACCCTAACCCTTTTTCACCCTCCTAAATGAGGGTGAAAAAATAGCTGAACAAGAACACACACACTTAGATTTACACTCATACTATGCAACTAATCCAAATTGTTGAAGGTCATTCAGCAGGCTCATATTTTATTAATGCAACCTGTGTACTTTGATGCCAGATGCAACCTCTGATTTATTAAAGCCAATCAAGCGATTAGGACACCTTGTCCAGATATTTTCTTTGTAGAGCAAAGCTGCCCTGGCACATGTAGACTATCAGCTCTTTCATTTAATTTGACTAAAATGCGCCAGCAGTTCTTGGATTTGACCAATTTTGAGTCTTAAGTGTGGGGAATTCACTTAAGCTCTAAAAGGAATGATACATTTGCAGAAGTTGGGGAAAATCTTCTACAGTTCTGGCTAAACCGCACATTTTATGCCATCTTCATTGGTTACAAAAAGTGTACATAGAAGGAATTTGGAAGTTTTACAACCTTGCCTAATATTTTTTTTTTGCCAAGGAGTGCACTACAGGTGATTGTTCTGTCCCGATTTTCTTTTTGTTGTTAGTCTGTGTGCTTCAGATTTCCAGTACAAATCAGATTCCTGCCATGTGCAGAAGCACTCGGAAGACTCTGTGCTTGTCGAGTGTTTCAGAGATGGACAAGAGACTGAGTAAAGAGAGCTGGAGGAGAACAATTTGGCATTGTGTGGGAACAATCCTCTTATCTTGAATTTGAAAAAGACAAAAGGGGATTATCGTGGATTTTTGGAGATGCAGGAATATGTTCAATGCCATTTTTATCATAAAAGTAGAAGTGGAGGCAGTAAATTGATGTAAATACCTCTGTGTTTAACATGGACAACAGCTGAGACACACAATAGTAATGCTGTTGATGTGAGGAGACAAGGCAGCCTGTACTGTACTGTAGAAGGAGCTTAGATCCTTCAGTGTTTGCAGAAAGATCTTGCACATTTTCTCTAAAGCCATTGTGGAGCGAAAAATCTCATCTGCAGTCAGCTGCTGGGATATTTACCTCAGAGACATTGACTCAAACAATCTGAACCGGTTCATAGTGCTAGAATCTGGTTGTGTTTTGGAACCTCAAGAGCACACTTTAAAAAGAAGGACGCTTCATGAAATGAAGAACATAATGGAAAACCCAGAACATCCCCTTCACAACATCATAACTCACCAACAGAGTGTTTTCTTTCCGACGCTTCTGCAGAAGTGCTTTAAGAGCTCTTCCTTCAACAGCTAAAATAATTCATGTTTCTTTGAAAGAACATTTATAATGAAAGCACCTCCATCTAAATTCTTGTTGAGTTGATAACGTATTATTGAACCAATTTGAAAGAATTAAAGGAAGCAGCGAGGTTTAAGCTCTCCATTAACAGGAAACTGCTGGAATACCACTGTCATCTTTTACAGTTTTACATTACCATACTAAGAAACTGAAAGCCCAGTACTCCAAAAACAACTTCTTCAAGCAAATGCTTGAAGGTCAGATTTTAGATCTTTTTGGCCACAAGGATACAAAGAATCTTTGGAGTAAATGATGCTGAGTGTTCACTGAGCAGCACAGCAGACTATTCCATAGTCCGCTGTATTCAGGACAGAGTTGCCACTAGTTAGCTTCTCTCTGGCCAGATGGGGTTAAACCCAAACATCATACTTTGATGACAAACGTAAAGCACTAGTATCTTGTACCAAGCAAGCAAATATAATTGAAGTACTTTTTTGTATATAGAAATTGTTTATAAAGGCATAGAAGTAATGTTTCCCTTTTATTTTCTGTCTTTCCTGAAGCCCTTCATGGGATTTCTGTGTCATTTCCATGTGTATGGGTATGCAAAAAAAAAAAAAAAAAAAAACTTCAACAAGTCTTAAGATTTTCATAATTGTACTTCCAATAGAATTCATGGTTTCACAAAAAATGTACCATTCACCTGATTCTGAAAATTCGGTTTGAGATGCTGCGTTTCATTCAGCCAAATCGGTGAAAACTGAGATCCATGCCCTACCCCACTCCCGCCTGACTTGACCACAGCCAGACAGCTGCCTGGGCCCATTGCTCTGCACACAGCCCACCGTTAGACCAGGCCAAAATGGTCTAATTCTACGTGACACATTTAGCGCATGATTTAGCTCGCAGACCTACAGCTGTGTCCTCGACAGTCAAGACAAGATCGTTGGGGCGTCTCATGAGCATAATTAACCCCTTCATTATGGAAATAAGCAAAACCATTCTAAATAATTGTGGCATGAAGGATTGGCAGGCGGGATTAAAGCAGATGCGATGGCGTGCTTGGGTGACTTTGAGGCTGGAGATGATGTCATTTAGTAGTCTCGGACCTGGACACAAGCAGCAAAAATGAGATATTATTGCACACAAAAAAATAAATTGTTGTTCTTCACCACCAGAGGGGCTGAAATACCAATTTTATTTTTTTGCATTTTGCGTTTTGGCAATTCGAGATTAATTTTTATGAAATAAAAAAAAAAATAATACTTTTGTGTTAATGACTCAACTCTGTTTTTGCCCTTACGTGTGTATGTGAAATATCATGAGAAGGTTCATCACAGAAAAATAAACTCATATTGATTTGTTACACACTAATATACCAAACCGTTCTTTCTCACCACAGCTCAAGCATTCCCACCTCTGCATCTACAGAATGGGACTGACTGCATTTTCTCTACACAAAGACACAACATTTAATTTGGCAGCAAAATATGGTTGCTTGGCTACTGAAGTACACAGAAAAACTAAAAGCATGACCATAAATACATATATTCAAGTGCAACTGGCAAAGGTTTATGAAAAGTAATAATAAATCAATTTTAAAAAATGCTACATATAGCACTTTCCCTGCATAAGCGACCATTGTAACCAAAGTGAGGTCAAACCTGCTGAATCTGATATCTCTGACATGTTAGTGTTAGGTTGACTAGCTCATTAGGTGTTGAATCTTGGGAAACAGTTTTATTCTGCAATTTCATGAGAAACCATTATTATGTCGATGTCGTTTGGTGTGGCCAAACGGCATCCCTGTTTTCATGCTACATTTGTTGAGCCTTTCGTCCCAACTCATCTTCATGTCTTCCTAGACACTGTTTTCTGTGTGAACCTCTGTTTTCCTTTCTGTCATGACCAGAAATTTCTTCGAAATGTATATAGGATCTAATAAATGTTCCCAGAGTTTTTAATCAATAAAACATTCACCAAAGATTTGGAGATTTTTATGACAACTTTTTTTTTTTTTTTTGCCCCCCCAAAAAATCACTAGAAACTAAATCACAGTGGTTACATCATGCAAGTATTTATAGAATACAAGCAGGGTCATCAATTAAATAAATTCAGTTTAATTTAATTTAATTGATGCTTTGATGATAATTAGTTTCACCAAGCAGACTGACAATTTCTGAAACTTTAGCAGAAAATGTCGCATTTTAGTGCGTTCACATTTAACACGGTGTGCGTGGGTGTGTGTGTGTTTGTGCTTTGGAACCTAATAAGACAGATGGGCCTTTTTAACGTATTACCTTTATTGCCAAAGAAAGAAGCCAATCTGTTTCTCTCCGTTCGCCAGCAGCTGACACATTCTTTCTACTTATATTCCTCCGCTGGGGTTATCTTGTTTTTCTTTTGTTTTGTTTTTCTCTGCCTTTTGCCTCCATTTGTTACAGTCAGTGATGAAAACAGAATGCACCTGAACCTCCCCACCTTTTTTTTTTTTTTCTTTCTTTTTCTCCCCTTTGCCAGAAAATGAACTCAACAGGGCTGTATTGCAGGCATCAAGTGAAAGGAGAAAAGCGTGAACTCTCGGTGCAAGGCTTTTACTGCAGGGATTATTCTGTTCTGCTTGACGGTGAAAGCGAGTCATGGAGCAGACAGCCGGGGTCCCGGCGGAGACAGCGGAGAACAGAGATGATCCACCTGTACCGGTCCTCTCAGAGGGCAGGCGAAGGCAGAGCCGTGTGCTTTTTCAAATGACACCGGCACCGCGGCGATGAATGCCGCTGCAGAAATCCCCTCCCGTTCGCATCTCAGGGGAGGGAGATCTGAGCCTCGAAGTCAGCAGAGAGTACGAAGCCTAATGAAGACTGAGGTGAACATGAAAGGAGAGGTTAATTCCATATGTAGATGCCACTTGATAAAGACAGAGAATAGTTGACTTGAATACTAAGCCGGCGGGTAAGTCTGACACGTTAGTTTTCACTTTGTTTTCTCCTGAGGGTGAAAGGTCATCCACTTTTTTTCACTTCGGACACTGATACAGATATCTGAGGTTTAGCTTTGGCCAATACCGATTTGATACAGAAAATTGGTGCTGAATTGATTGAAAATGTTTTGTTTCTTTTTTTTTTTTTTAATTTAAGATAAATGTACAGAATTACACATTTATTTGATCATCTGCATCAGTACAGAAAACTTAAATGCAATAATAGCATCACAAGCTTGGTCAATCACTGAAAGATAAACTAAAACAAACCTTCTTTGAAATGGTTCAGAAAGTGCAATTAGGAATTATAAATATAATGTAAAATAATAACGTATGACGTTATTATTTTGAGTCTAATTACAAAGGATGTAATTAAAGTCAGTAGATCTGCCCTTATAGATGCAGATATTAATACTGAATCGGTCCGTCTCTAGTCTCTGTTCCTGCTGTCTCAGGTGTCCACAGAACCAAATCCATCCTATCCCCTCACACTCCCACATCCCTAACTCAGCAGCAAAATCAATGACTGACCATTTTGTTTGTTGCCCAGGTGAGACTTAATAAAAACAAGGCCTGTGGTGGGGAAGAGAAACCCACCAGGTTCATATCCAGGGAAACCAACCAGACCAGATTCCATTGCGGTGTTTGTCATAACAGGCTGATTCATTCATAAAAACAAAACAAAATAAAACACTGAGGAATAAGAGAGAAGGTTGGCCCAATCTCTGTCTTAAACCTCCCAACCAAGATTTGAGCCTGTTTACTGCAAACATATTTTATTCATTTAACTGGAGGTGAAGAAAATCAGCCGTCAAACCAAGGCCAGATTCCTCCGCTGCTATCTTTGCCATTTTTTAGAAGCGGTTTGTCCTTTTGCTGTCCCGGAGCCCTTAACGCACCACGACTGAAGCTCATCTTTAGCTGGAAATGTTGAATGTCATTATCACTTCTACTCAATCAGTGTTTCATCTTCATCTTGTCGGGGGTTTTTGTAACATTTTGTGTTTGTGTTCTCAACATCTAACACAAACTTCAGGATATTTTCCAAAAATTGCATGTGAAATAGCAAAAAAAAAAAAAAAGTTGTAAATTTTCAGATGCTTATGAAAAGCATCTGAAAAAGGCCGAGGTGCCTCTGTGATATAAAGCACCTGCTATCCTTGAAGTTCCACTAATCCACCTCAAAATATCAGTTAGCGTTAGCTCTCCGAAGCACAACGATGCTGTTCTTTGTAGCTCTTGCTTCCCTATAGTTAGAAGTCAAAGTCAGAGCAAAAGGAATGCTTAAGAAATTGTATTTCTGGCAAAAATGTTGATGCCTCTCTCTCTCATTAGCAGCCATCTTGTTCAGTTAGGCAGTGGACGCAACTTCCAATGAACTTCATAGTGTGGCTTCCTCCACGATCAAGGTGGGGCGTTACACAGATCATGGCCAAATATTAGGGATTGAGTAAATTTGAAGACCTCAGAGTCCATGCCTCAAGCAAGCAGTAGTTTGAGTAGTCGAGAGTCCAGACCTGCTCTGGGCCCTTTTACCAGGCTAAAGTGAGAGAAAATACAGAAACAATATAAAGAAAGCCTAAAATTGAACCCTGTGGGATGCCAAAAGATAATACAGAATAGTCAACAAGATAGAAGGGGGAAAAATTGCTGTTTTGTCCCTGAAAGAAGATGAAATATGTTCTACTACTGCACTGGAAGATGTCACAAGTCAAGCTGTTCCTAAATACTTCTCGAGACTTCCTTCTTTTATTCTCCAATCACTATCTGATCATTCAGCCATCTAAATGTCCACATGACCGGGCGTCAAAACGGCATTCAGAGCTTTCATTCATCACAGGTTGTTCCACACTGTAGCCGCTGCTCGTATCTGAGCAGCCTGTTCAGAAACAAGCGCGCAGGAGGGGACTCAGGTGGAGGCAAACTGGTCGCACAAATAAATTTGATTAAGTAATTAAGTAAAATAATAATAACAAAAAAAAAAAGAAAAAAAGAAATGGTTTGTAGCACAGAAGAAAACAAAATGAGAAAATCAGATTAATTCTTCTTCAAACGAAGGTCACATTTGTTCTGCTGTAATGAGAGTGATATTACACCACGTAATTAAAACTGGAACAGAAAACACCAGACACGTATGTTACCCGCTGATGGTATTGGTTTCGCCGGAGCGGTGTGGCTAGAAACAGCTGCTCTCCCGTGACACATATTAAAACGTTCCTCATGTGATGCGAGCGAATGAACGCTCGCGCTCATGTATGTGCGGGCGCTCGCCGTCGGCCGGCTGTGCTGCGCGGCTCCAATGTTTTGCTGCAGATAATGAATATGCATAAACACACTTTTGTGCATGTCATCGTTGGGACTTTGCCAGTGACTCAGGGTAAGTAAATTCTGATAGTGACCCCCAGGAAAAGCAGCAGCTAAGGTCAAGTCACATCACATTTATTTTGAGAGGGCTATGTATAACTCAGCTGTGTGCAAACCAACAACAGCTGATTTTGGCTTTTCTTTGGTCTGACAGACATAGAAAAGCTCTTTGTAAGATTTAGTTAATAGCATGTTGACATGATGTTTCCAAGGTTTTTCATCAGTAGCCAAGGTGAAAGTTGTACAGAGTAAGAATCAGAAAGAGAGAAAATAATAAAGGGCACTATTATGTAATTTTTTTTTTTTTTTGTTTTACTTCATGTCATGTTATCCCCTCATCAAAAGCATACCAGGAATGTTGCTCTGACTTTTTTCATGCTTGTTTGAGAAATCCTGTAATCTCCTGTGGCAACCAATCAGTTGTGTGAAATGCCTTCGAGGATGAAGCTCCTCCGCCTAACTGCAGTTTTTAAGGTTCCAGGGCTCCTTCAGACTAGCCAGCAGTAATTAGCAACACCTGGTGGAACTGCGCATCAGCTGAGCTCATTATAGGAGCTACTTCACAGTGAAATGCTGATTAAAAACGTTGTTAAAAGGTTAATAGAGGAGCCATGTTGTGATGACTTCCTGAAGGCGGAGTTTCAGGAAGAACAGGAAACTTTAAAGCAACAAAGGTCCAATTTCAAGACGTTAAATTACAAAATAAAATGTATTTTATTTTTAATATTTGAAAGTGATGTAGTTAGTTTATTGGGCTATGAAATGGTGCCATGTGGCTGGAAAACATGCAAGAATGCCCCTTTAAAGTACACACTACCTACCAAAAGAGTTCATCATTACACTTTTTAGTCACAAGTTTCGGATTTATGCAGCAGATCCACAAAAAGTAGTATAATGGTGAAGAGGAAGAAAAATGGTGTAAAATCTTTAGATTATTTTGCAAACAACTTTGGATTTGAATTAAAAGCCCTCTGTGCTATAATTGCAGTTGCAAACCAATTGGGCTCAGTCAGAGTGGATAGTGTGCGTGCGTGCGTGCCTGCGTGTGTGCGTGCGTGTGTGTGTGTGCGTGTGCGCGCATGTGTATGCGTGCGCGGGTGTGTTTGTCATTCCACTTTTTCAAGTGACTTGGGTTTGGTCGTAACACATTAATGTGATTTGATCTAAGCGTTTAGGTTACAGTTCTGACTGTTCCCTACAGGTTTGGCTCAACAACTTCATCAACTGCAAACAACTGCCCTGCTCCTGCTGAAGAAAATCAATCCCACAGCATGACGCTGCCATCAACATCAGCTCCTGGCTCTTTACTCAGCAGTGGTATGTCTTCTTGTTCTTCATTGATTCCTGGCGTGTTCAAAGTTTGGGGTTTTGTTTTACTGCGTAGCTCTGTTTAAGGTCTTTTCTTTACAAAACATCTGTGTTTATTCTGAAATCAGGTACATACAATGGACTCCATTTTGTAATTAGGTGAATTCTGAAGGTGTCACAACGAGCTCAAGTCGCCGATTTCAGGCTCATTTAGACAAATACAGGCTGCTGAGGATCATACCTGCTCATTAAAGTTCAGCGTTTTCTAAACGCTGATAAGCGTTTAGAAAACAGGAGCTGAGGCTGTTTAAACTTTAGAACATTTTCACGGTTTAATGCTCTCTGCAGTTTAAAATGTCATTGACATTAACAGACTATAAAAGCTAATAAGAAAACACGATTTGCAGGAGGGCGGAAACAGCTTACCCAGTCAGTAATACAAAGGTAATCAAACCGATGATTAAACTGATTTATTACATTAGACAGCTGTTTGCCTGTTTGCTGTTGTAAAAAAGCAAATAATTACAACTTTGAGCTTATATTTTTCTCTTTGAAACAGGAAGTTTTTTATAAATTGTGCAAAAAGATGACATCATGAGGATATCCTCTGGTTTCTCTAGTTTATCCATTTTGTATACCATATTTTCAGGTCTATAAGTCGCAGTTTTTTTCAAAGTTTGGCAGGGGGTGCGACTTATACTCCGGAGCGACTTAACACTAAGCCGCAAGAGGCCTGTGTTATTCTACTTTCGGAGTTAACTGGGTTGTTTACAAGCAACACCGAGGATGAAGATTTTATTGCGTTTAGTGATTTGGAGAGACACGGATGGTTTAGTGAACTTGTTAGCATTTTATTTATGCTATGGCTATCTGAATAACTATTAATATGTTTTGCTAACATACCAGGCACGTTCTCAGTTTGTTGTTGTTACAGTTAGCATACCGTACAATCATTCAGCCTGTTGTTGCCTCTATTCTATTTTTATTGCCATTCAAGATGACATGTCTGTTTTTGGTGTTGGATTTTATCAATTAAATTTCCCTCAAAAATGCGACGTATACTCCGGTGCCACTTATAGTCCAAAAAATACGGTATCTGGTGTCTTATTGGAGGAACCATTGTCTTTATTAGTTTCTGAAAATCCAGGTATTTTTTCCCCCACCAGTAATGGGGAATTTATGCTGTACAAAGAACCTTCTATAATGGTAAAAAATAAATCAATAGAACCAGTAAGAACCTGGATGGTGTTTGCAGGTTCTTGGTGAGGTCTTTTGTATAAAGCTCATGAGTAATGGAGTGCCAGAGTCTCCCAGTGGTTTTGAGAATGGAGGAGACTTTCACTACCGAGTTGTTGTGCTCTACCATCTGAGTCCAAGTTGGAGCCTTTGTGCAGAGGAGCAGATATGATACTGTAGCTTCATGCTGGAGTGATGTGACCTTCTGAACCCAAAGAAGCTTTTTAACATCAAAACAACATCTTAATTATTTGTTTCTTTATTGCTCACTGTAAATGGAGTGAACTTTTCCAATCATTTTCATCACTCAAAGCGATTTACACTAAAGTCACATTCACACTCACAAACACACACCCATTCATACACCGAATGAATGCTCACCCTATAGCAATCCAAAGCTTTTTTTCACTTATTATTTTTCAAGATTATTTTTTTAATTGAATTTTCAGAAACTGAAACAAAATGTCTAATTTCAACGCTCAATAAAAGTCAGCTTATGATTAAACTTTAGTCGTCTACCTATGGAAGTCCATCTGACTGTATGGAGATGTTGAATTTGCAATTTCTCATTATTAGCCAGCATGTAGAGACAGTGAAAAAAGGAATACCTGCTTTTTAACCCAATGAACCTCCAACCAGGATCCAGATAGACAACCAGAGCTTTTATGAGTGACAGTGTTGTCTTTAGTTTCTTCTAGAGCAGCGTTTCCCAGGACCACTTTACCCGTTTAACAAAGACTCCTGAACCACTTGACTTGAAATTGCCCTCACAATAACACATCATCTTAATATCTACAACCTGAAATGAAAATATTAGTTTCTTAATGCCCTCATTGAATTAACTACTTTTTTGTAAGTGTAGATGTGCATTCTGGTGGCTTTCTGTCATAGTAGAAACAAAAGTTCTGCAATACACTGAGAGACTGGAAATTATTCCTGCAGAGATAAATTCTTCCAATAATATAATTATTCCTGCCGTGGTTTTCTTTCCGCCAATATCTCCCCTTGACCTGGTTTTAAGTCACTTCTCCGTTATCATTTTTAAAGTCAATCCTTTGGTAAGCTAGCTGTTTGCGCCGCATTTTGAGTTCACCTCACAGCAAATAACTGGGTTGTTACATTCAGTACCTTATGGACCTAGAGGGCGCCCACGGACCACCACAGTTTGAGAAAAACTGCTCCAGTCGTTTGAAAATAACTTTCTGTGATATTTTGAGTGCAAAATATATTCTTGTTCTATTTTGGCAAAAACGCTAAATTCCAGTACGGTAAATTACTGGGATTGAGTAATTCACAGCACAGTCCGAGGAAAAGTTTTGTTTGAACACACAAAGTTCTCCAAAGAAAAAGTGCTCCAAAATCCAAAGAAAAAGTGCTCCAAAATACATGGAAATGCCACCCGGGCAACTGACACCTAACTTCACAAAAACTTTAATCGAAACTCCAGCTGCTGTGCGTCCTTCATTCAATTTTCTGCCGTAGTTGTTCTCTGTGTAGACGAAGACAAAAAACAATAAGTTTTTCAATAAGTTCTTGAAAAACTTATTGAAATTCTGAACCACATTTTTCTTTTGTTTAAACACAATATAGCACTCTTTCACAAATGTTCTATAAAACCCCTTTAGCTTAAACATACATCCACCTTAATTTAATGGATTTTTTTTCACCTCTGGTGTTTCTCTTCTTTCAAGGTCACAGTTTAGAGACGTGATGCACAACAGAACAATGTGCCAGCACTCCAGAGTCTGCCGAATCCTCCTGAAGGTCTTGCGCAGTCAGATGAGCGCTTTCATTTGCCTTTTTTTTTTTTTTTCCATTTAATTTTTTTGTGGCGGTTCTTTTTCTCAGTCTTCCTTGGCCTCCACAGTTACTGTAATTGCTGTTTCATAATTACGCCAAGAAAAAAGCTGCTTTCTAATGACCTCCCTCTCCTCTGTGGGCATGCTTTATTTAAAGTTTTGTATTACTGTATTGTATCCCGTACTTTTTTTTTTTTAATTTGACACTCGAGAGCGTTTTCTGTTAAGAAATTGCTAAATAGAGTGCTACTGCATTGCTGCTAGGATAATGTTTCATTGTCAGTTATTAGAAAACTTCTACTTGCGCAGAAATCGTTGTGGATGGAGTCAGATCAGAAACAAGAAAAAAAAAAGAATTAGATGAAGTTAAGAAAATACTTCAAATATTTCAATGTTTGTACTTGAAAACAAAAAACTCCACACATTCCTGTTGAAATGGATGGTTCATGGTCATAGAGGACAGATAATAAAAGTGATTCATGTGCCAAATATTGCATCCAAAAGTCAAAACAATAAGATTCTTCCCACCAAATTTGGTTGTACCATATCACATAAATGATATTGTATAAATGATCATTTAAGAGTTTTAATTTTTACTGCCATTTAATTTCCCATTTTGTTTCCAATCCCATTGTTTTATTTCATTTTTTTGTTTTTTGAATTTTATGTTGATTTTGGTATTTATTTAATATAATTTATTTATTTACTTTTATCTTATTTCATGTAATTTATTTTCTAATTTTTTTCCATATTCTGTATTCAATGTTTTTTATTCTCCTCATGATATCTTTTATTTTTAAAATTTAACATATTAATGACTTTCATCAAAATAAAGTTGATGACTTCTTAAGCATAATTAAAAATGTTCTATCAGTTTGCTGTACTTTTAGTTTTTGTTTTATTGTTGCCTTCATGGTTATATAATCTATTTATTTATTTTTTGATTTATTGCTAATTTTATCTGGATCTGTCTTGTTCAAAATACCAATAAATATTATTTATTATTTTTCACATGCAATAAGACAATTATCTTATAAAACCCAACTGAAACAATGTGCTCAAAAACGGAGCAGTAACTGAAAAAGTGAAGAGACCCGGAAAATGACACTTTGACCAAATGCATCAGTTAGGAGAAGGGCACAAAAAAGCCCACAAAAACAAACAAAATGCTAGCTGTAGCATCATGCTGTCAGATTTACTTTCTTCATCCAGTGTCAAGTAAAAAATCTTTAGACATTTGTTTCAGCTGAACTGTTCTGGATAAATGACACTTCATAGCACAAATGGAATAAGTTCTAAAAAACTTTGTCTTGGTTCTGTTGTTCACCTGACAATAGACTGTGATTTTATAAAGATTGGGTTGGCTTTTGAACACATGATGACATAAAATTACCACAGGATAAAGTCAGCGTATTCAGTTTAATTTAGTTTAAAAGAGCATTCTAATCCAGTTTTGCTAAATTAATTTAAACGCAATTGAACGGAGATCAATATAACACAATAACGTATAATGATATGGTAAAATGCACGCAGCATTTCCGCTGCATAAATGATACATCACTACCTCTGCCTTTGTGGCACAGATGAAAGAAACAAACAAGAATTGACAATTTTGAGATGAAGTACCTCTCTCACTCTCGCTCTCACTCTCGCTCTCACTCTCGCTCTCACTCTCTCTCTCTCTCACACACACACACACACGCACACGCACGCACACACACACACACACACACACTCGCATAGTTTCCGTCCCATAGAGACACCAACAAGCAGATGAAGGCTCCCGGATCAAACATCATGCAGGAGAAAGATGATCTTCAAGTGCAAACACAAGAAAAGACTTGGAAAAATGTCAAACAGAGATTTACACCTTCCTCTGCAGAGGACACAGCTCAGGGGCCCAGCAAGGTACAGCATTCACTCGTCATAAAAATTCAAACTCAATTCAAGAACACTTCAATACCACAAAGGGAAAATTAAATGTTGTTGTAGCTCATTTAATTAAAGACTTTTTGTAGATGGTGACGGGTGTGGTTGTTTGGGGGGGAGATCTCCTGTAGCGGAAAAATTCATATTCAAACCACTTTGAAGAAGCCTCTGACTGAAGACGCTGTTTTTCTATCAGTGTCATTTAGTAAATTAATCAGTAAGTGTGGATTGGAATGAATTGAAGGACGAGTTATATGATACTGAGGAATAATGACGTTCGAGATCCCAGTCATGGGAAGTGATGAGTCTCCATCCCCACTGTAGAAGACAGGAAAACCCTTGTGAAGATGAGTTTCCAACAGTGATTCGTTGAGAGATTTTCAAAAGAATGTCTATAAGACTAGCCTGGTAAATACCGGCTCCATGTTCTACGCTTTGCATTGTGCAGACTGGAGATAAACCTTTGCTTGCTTTTTCAAAATTAGCATATTTCCATAAAGCAAATTTATTTTCCTAATGACAGTTGTGCAATTTTATAGCTAATGGAATTGCAGCTATTTGACCTGTGGTGGGTATCACCATGGTTGACATTATTGCTTTAGCGTAAGCTTCCACCAAATACAATGCTGAACTAATGTTTGTGATGGAAAGACCTACAAAAACATGGCCGTCCACCTAGAGGCTAAGTAAGGAGAGTACGATACCAGGAAGCAGCTGAAGAGAACTCTGGAAGAACCTGTCATAAAGGATAATTGTTCTTTTTCTTTACCTTAAAAATGTAATTCAAGTTTAATTTTACCTTATTAAATACCTCACAGCAAGTTATGAAGTGTAGAAGTCTCACATAAACTGCCTACATACTGATTATGTAAATACCAAAGAAGGTTACTAATGAAGACAAAATGAGCCGAGCAAATTAGCATAAATAAGCAAGGAACAAACAGAGTATAGCTTCAGAAAATATGATAACTGGAGTTTAGATAATAACTCTTTCAGATTAATGAATTATGTGCTTGATTGTTATGTACAGAAACATCAATAATCCTCCAGATATCTGCATCCAGGTCTGCCTCTGTTACCACTGAGAAGCTGGAGACAATCCAATCAGGCTTTTCCTTCATAAGCAAAGTAAACAAAAGACTCAAAGTACAGAAGCTTTTTCTTCTTCTTTTTCCTATCCTTGCATCCTGCTGACAGCAGAGGTGGGGGTGTAAACACAGAAGGGCACCCGCAACCTGCTCCTGCCTCTAATAAACGCCATTGTTTGTCTCGTTTTAATACAATTAAGAGATGTTTTGATCCAGGCGGTTTTACTTTCATCTGCCGTCAGTAATGAGGTGCGAACTTCTGATACTCCTCTCTATTTCTGAACTCCAGAGACCACCTATCTGACAGAGAGGGGAGGAAAAGAAGAAGAAGAGGAAGGGAAAAAAAAGACATATCACACCATGCATGGGGTAGGTGGGGTGTGAGGAGTGACAGCGAGAGAACGAGAGAGAAAATACACACATAACAAAGAGACGAGAGGGCAGAGAGAGAGAGGGAGATAAAAACTCAGTTCTATATAGAACAAGACAGCTCTGCCGTCTCTCCTCTGTACCGTTCTGATGTACACCGTGTTTTTATTAACGCACAGAAAACACGCCGTGCTTTCTGTGTCAGGAGCCGCGTGTTTAATACGCACTGAAGTAAGTCGTGTGAACATGGAGGTGGTGATGTTTGCGGTTAGTTTTACTGTCAGGCATAATGCTGCTTTCTCTACAATAGAAATACTGTGATGTTAATTTTTCTCCTTTTTTTTTTGTTTTTGTTTGTTTTTTTGGTGTTTGAAGGATGAAGTTTCCGGTTACCTTCCTGGTTGCCCGGGCACCAGAACGACACTGTGGCGTCGCGTTGAGATTTACATATGTTATTCCGGCGTTGGAGCGCGGCGTAAAATAACATGCAAATTTGGCAAAAATGTAATAATGTGTGAAAAAAGGCAACATGACTCGCCATGCTTGGTATTCAGGCACTTCTCATGAGACGTGGCCGTCCAGCACTAGGCCATGTATGTTATTAAAACCACACACGACGTTGAGGGGAAGCTCCAACCTGGCATACTTATCTACTTTTAAGGGAGCTACATGGAAAAAACTCCACCTCCTGTGGTGTGGATTAAAAAAAGAGAAAAATCTGCATCAGATTTTCGGAGCTCTCTGTTAAAATGGGGAGGGAAAAAAAAGTCTTCATCATGTTTTCCGACTCAGGGGCATTATTGCTTCTCTTGCGATAATTTGGAAGTTGAAAAATATTGAAATAAAGATTTGATATTTTCCAAACCTTCCTGCTCCATAATCTCATTGGCCTCTGGTCTGTCGGTGGAAGCAGGAAGTTTTGATGTCTTTCAAATTCTTCCTGTGTGCCCCTCACCCTGCAGCATGACAGGGTTTCTTTTCTTCTCCTTCTTTTTTTTTTTTTGACACTACACTTCAGAATTAGCCCCAGTTTGAAAAAACTCAAAAAAAGAAAATAAAAATGACTTGTTTCTATCTAGGTATTGATACAGTTATCCATGGAATAATAATAATAATAATAATAATAATAATAATAATAATAATAATAA
>VMRN01000076.1:741063-769583 GCA_010277015.1 Poeciliopsis turrubarensis
AATAATAATAATAATAATAATAATAATAATAATAATAATAATAATAAAAAGCTGGACATGCTGGACAAGTGTGTAGATATGTTGACGCATTATTTGGCGCATACTGTAATGGTAGGAGCTTTAATCTTAGTTTTCACAAATCTCCACTTTGGTCAGAGTTTTTATAAATATTTTTAGTGATATGAAACAGACTCTTCATGTGGATGAAAGGCCAAAACAGCATAAAAACGTGTTTGTTTTTCCAGATTTCCAGTCAACATGCCCTTTATTGACTCAAATCTTGATGCTTCCAGTTGAGCAACTTTGAGTTGGAGCCCTTCCTCCTTTTCTGTCATTCCACATAAATGGTCTATATTGTGTTGATCTGTTACGGAAAACACAAATAACATAGATCCAACATCACAATGTGGTTCTTATGTTACAAAATTGGAAAAAAAAAAAAACGTGAAAGGGTTTAAAATCTTTATTGCACCAACAAAAAATTTATAAAATAGTAATAGAAGTGCTTTACATTTCATGCTGAATCAATTTTCTGTACCTTCCAGCTGTGAAGTTACAGTTTCATGATGCATAAAATTAAAATGACTAGAATCACCAAACAATTGCAAAAATAATACAGAAATAAAGTAAGCAAGTTGTGATTATAGCAACAATTTTAGAATGGAAATACTGATCTGGTGATACTAGTTGGGTTGGAGTTGTAGTAAAAAAAAAAAGAAAATCTGACAGATTCTGATGTGTTATTCATGCAAAAATTCAATAATAAATTACAAGTGGACTTTAAAGGCTACATACTAGTTCTTTGTGAGGCTTCCCTTTGTTCTCCAAAACACAATGCAGAAATTCTCCTTGGAGACCGCGCTCCCTGTTGATATGCTAGCATCAAATCTACGGATCAGATTGTTTTTGTGTTTTTTTTTTTTTTTCTCCGTGGTGGATTCACGCTGGGAACCTTCAGTTCTAACACACCGCGGGGGTCGCTCTGCTGGATTAAGATCTGGTGTCTGGGGAGGCTGGCGACATCGACTCTAAAGGCAGTTTTGTTCAACCGTAGCGTTGAAATCAGATGTTTGAACGAGGTGAAACGGCAGCACTGTGGAGATGCACATGATCAGCAACAGTAATGAGACAGGTGGTGACATTCAAACTATACCTACTTGATATTTAAAGGGCCAAAGGGTGCAGAGAGGAGACAGCCCGCTTCCCCAGAACCCCCACAAAACCCACCGGCAGCCTGGAGTGTTCACAGGAAGCAGGTTGGGTCTGTAGTTTCTGCTGCTGGATTCAAATGCAGAGTGGAATTATTACCTCAAGCTCTTGGCATGTTCTGAATTTTAAGCTTTGAATAAAATTGGCAGCAAGGAGTGCAGGACAACTTCAGTCAGAAGAAGTAAAAAGGGGATATAATGCAGTTTGAAGTTGAGTTTACAATACCTGTTACATCATATGGAGCACATCTGCGAAAATACAGGAAAACCAGATCAATACTGACAGAAAACAGAACATAATTCACATTTACTAAATGTCGTCCCAGAGAAATTGACTATTAAGCGTGTTGAAAATTAGAGACCTGATATCAATATATGTATTGGTCCCAATATTGAAATAATTGTGGATCGGGTTTCTGTGACGACATTCCTGAAAACCTGATCCATAAGGGGAGATCTGTTCAGTCCAATTCTACGCTTGGTGCTCTGAGTGACGTCATGCTTTGGAATTCATTTTTCATTACATTTAGAATTTGTCATTGCACTTTCTAAACCATTCGGTTTGTTGCAGTTTATTTTTACATGTTTGACCAAGTTAGACAACTTACCATCAGTTTCACTTTGTTTTCCATTGGCTGTTCTACTACTAATTGCAATTGCACTGACTGAAACAATTAAAGTTATTTTTACATGTTTGACCTAGCTCATGAAGCTATTGGTGTACTTAAGTGTGCTGCACTGATGCAGAGTTAGCAAATAAATTTGTTATTCCATACATTTATGTCTGTGCTTAAAAAAAATAAATCTTTAAGTCAATTCACTGATTTTCTGTATCGGATCAGAATTGGTCGATACTACGCCTCAAATATCGGTATTGGTATCAAAAGTGAATAAACTGGATTGGTGCATCCAGTAATTACGTTTTATTACTTAAATTGTAATAATTGTTATGTTCAGCTTATTAAAATCCAGCTCCACAAAAGCGATCAAGTGTTTACATTAAAGTGATAACCTTACTCAAACAAGTCTGTCCATGAAACAAATATACAAAAATCACAGCTACCATATACCTAGTTTGATAGAGAGTGAAAAGTTGAGCAGTAACTCTACCAGAAACAGCTGATTAATGGGTCTGGTATTACTTTAACAGGCTAATAAAATTAATAACATTAACCGTGAACACCTATAATTAATATGTACCGTAATATTCTTGGGGGAGTGGGCGGCCTCGCTTGGATAATGGTTATAATTTTGTGCCTCCAAATGATAATTTTGTAAAATCTCATAATTATCACTTTGAATCTAAGAATTATGACTGAAAGTCAAAATTCTGACTTTATATTCCATATTTATGACTTTAAAACTCAAAATTATGATTTCCAATCGGGTTTTTATCTTCTTCTTTTATGGTGGTAAAAAAAAATACCACCATGATTTATAAAAAAGAAAAAAAAACTTCTTCATTCAAGTTTGTTTACAAGCAGTTTCCCATTTCCCATGAAATGTTTTCATTACTGTTTTCAGGAGGCTATAACTTTCTTTAAAGAAACACATCTTAAATTCTATTTAAAAAAGTGAATATGGGTCATTTTGTTTGTGTAAAATCTGTTTTTTTGTTGTTGTTTTTTTTATCTTCCTGATATTGCAGTATTACTTGATCATTTGCCGTTTCTTGTTCATCTGTTTTAAATGATCACTGCTGCCTGAAGTTTTGAACGCTGGAAAATTGCAAAGTTGTTTGAGTGAAACTGTTGAAGCAGCGCCTGAAATAAGATATCCATACAATTGAAGTTAAAAAGTGAAAAAAAAAAAAAGAAAATTGAAAATGACACATTTAAAAAAGAAACCATTTACGAATGAATCATTTCAACATTTCTTTCTTTATTTATTTCTACCTCTAAAATGACCAGCAGAAACTCATCAGTCAAAATGTATTCTGTAAATAATTACAGACTCCAATCACATTCTATAATTGACAAGTGCATGCAGTTGAAACCAGATATTTACTTGTCCAGAATAAACAGATGTACACATTTTTATCCCTGTGGCCAAGTTCAGTCAGGTCAAAATTTTAACTTTACAAACAAATATTAATTTGGATTCTTCTTTATAACTTTCTTTAAAGTCTATCCTCTTTCAGGGATAATTGTCTTTTAGTTATGAAAACCACATATATTTTCCTTTCACTGCATTGCTTTCCTTGCACGGTGCCTTCATTAAGGTGACAAAAGACACAGTTCAGAAAACAGAACAAATATGAAGGAATAAGTTATGTTAAATGACGGCTTGTGCCAAATTTCAGAACAGCGTCAAGACATTCCGATTTTTTTTTTCTGTAATGGAACAGGCTATGCCTCATGAAGCAATGTTCTTGAAATGAGAATACAACATTTGTTTCAAATATATATCTGTGAAGACAGAGAGCAAGTGGAGTAAATAAATAAATAAACATGCAGTGGTGTGAATTTGTACCTGATGGAAACTGGAGTTGAAGAATAAAGGTTTGGCTGAGTGCTGCTCAAGTTGCCAGTTTTACACTGGAAGCTCCAGGCATCAGCCGTGATTTGCTTCTGGATTGGGGGAAAGAGAGCATTTTGGGGTGGATTGTTTTCTCCGTCTCTTTGGTGTAATTGGTCCACATTGTTCTTTTAACAAGCAGAGAAAATACAGTAAATCAAAAGACAGCACGACAAATCAGCACCTTGTTAAAATTTATGATGCCTATCCATCATTGTTAAGCAACCTATAAAAATTTGCACAAACCCTCAGACGGGCTTGTGCCCATGAAAGCAGTCAGAACACAGTGGGATGTGTGTTAAATGTTTTCATTATCGTTTTCAGGAGGCTTCAAGCACCCGGCCGCTTCTTGGAATCTTGATGCAGCAAAAGTTGCAAAAAAATTAAAAAGACAAAAAACTGGTTTAATTATTTCATTAAAATTACATCCAGACTAAAATGTTGCCGTTTCTCTTTTAATCCTCTTTTCCAACAAGAACCGCATGCTAGTTCGCTTGCGTCACCAGGAGTATGGGCTACATCAGTCTTATGACCTCAATGACCTCTATGTACAACCATTGTTTTGAATCGCTCTTAAACTCCGTTTTTACACATCAGACTCCCCCTTGTCCCCTTTTCTAATGAACTAGCTAGCATATGTAGCACAGCGCTTACTCTTGTTGCACTGCTTTGCTGACTTTTTCAATAACTCATCTCACATGAAATGAAAAGCAAACCTTGGGAAACAGCCTGAAAAAATGCTAAACAATTCCAAATCTCAGCCACTGAATGCACAGTGGATACTGTTCACCTTCTCGTCACCAATCACACCCGGTTAGGGGCAGATTGTGGCGGGTGGGGGGGGAGAGACATGCATTTCACTTTCCTCAGGCATGTCTGCTTTGGGGACTGATTGGGAAGTGGCGAGGTTAAACACGCAGCACTGCTCAGAAGTCTCTTTGGACCAGCCCTCTCGGTTTGATTAACCAGGCCTTGTGAAAGCTGAAGACATCTGCTTTGATTTGGGGCGGGGGCTATTTCTGAAGGACCTGGGGGAATGCTGTCCTTGATGTTCAGTGGGGAACCTAGGGTACACAAGGTACTGCATTCATAGAAGCACTTTTTGACTCTTGCCTTTATTTCATTGTTCTTATACAAGTCAACTTAAATCTCTTTCTTAAATTAGTGTCTCAGGAGAAGCAATGCTGTCCTTGCCTGTAAGACGACATATTCTATCAGCAGCTAGATCAATAAACAAAGTTACCGAACGTACTTAGGAAAGATGGGATCATGCAAGGTTTGAAGCTGAAGGAAATCCTGTTTTTTTTTTTTTTTTGTTGTTGTTGTTGTTGTTTTTTTTTTTTTTTACAAATGTTATTAGACAAATGCAAGTAATTTTAAAGTCATTAAAAGTTCAGGAAAATTAACCTAATTACAACACACCTCATTTGCTCTCGTTTAGGCACAAAATGACCTGCTAGCATAATTTTAATGATCACGTTGTTACCTCAAGGGAATATGTTCAGAAGGAGCAGGGCAGTCGAGTGAATTAGGAAACCAAGATGGTCGCCCTAAACGGAGTGATGTAGGGGAGGGCGATGTGGACTTAAAGCGTCGATATTTTGTGATGGCAAAAAAGTGACAATAAGAACAATTTATTTCTTCTGTTTTAGGGGAGCAAACGGTACAACAGTCATAGCACCACAAACACTAATAATGCTCTTGGTAGTCACATCAAGAAGTGGAATTTGTATCATTGACCTGCTCACAATAATTGCCTTTAATCATATTTTCAAATGTATATATTTATTGATAGACTCAATGGAAAGACAGTGGGAAAATGATCAAATTAACAATCGGGATTTTGAGGGATGAAACATGGTTACTTGAAATGTAGAGATAAACCGAAATTCTTATTGTGATAAGAAATTTATCGTGGTAGATGATACAATGAAAGCTCATCCCTAACGACAATGTGTCACATGTTTGTTCCCAGGGCTTTTCATTTCCGTTTAAATGCTTTGAAAGATGACCAATGAAAACGGGAGTAATTAGAAAGTCGATGTAAATCTTTTTTCACTCAAGGTTGAAGTTTTTACTTAAGATGATATTTTGCTGCGAAAAACCCCGAGAAGAATTGCTTGGTCACGCAAATGTTTTCTGCGTTCACCTTGTTTCATCTCACATAGCAAAGTCAAAGCCGTTTACAGTAGTAAGGGGACCATGTCTATTTTTTCCCAGGACCCCCCTGCATGATGATTGATGATGCATCAGGCTCCAACTGAAAGCGCTAATAAATCTGTTAGACCTGTTTCCAGCATGTTTGCGGCGGATTCCAATTGGAAACTTGTTTTCATCACCACCAACTCATCGGACGTCCGCTTTCCTCTTCGGCACCTTGTGCTGAGTAAATAATGCAAGCAGCATAAAGATTACGCGTGGATTTACTCCGTGGTGTTGCTCCGTTTCTTATTTCCGTGTCAATTTTTTATTGGTGCCACTTGCTCGCCAGCTCCATTCTTACACTAATGCGTGCAAGGCATAGTGAGCGGTGGCTGCTGCAAGGCTTCCTGGGATGTTAACAGCTGAAACAAAATGAAGGTGACTGGTAATGGTTATTGTTTTTGTCTCTCTCTGCCATTTAATCTCCTTTCAGGGAGCTTCATTAGATGCTGCAAGAGCAAACGGCTTGCAGATAAAACCTGATCTGTAAGCCAGGGACATGCAGGGACGAGCCAAACTGCATTCACCTCCGGCCAAGATTACATGAACACCACTGCAATTATCTGCAGCATAAATATGGTGTGCATTATTGGGCTGAAATTAGAAAACAAAAAGAAGGAAAGACATAGATAAGACATCCACCTATTTGTCTCAAAATGTGACAAAAGGGTGACATTAGTTATGCAACTGTTAATATGAATTTAATGTAAATGTATTGATCAGATTACATGTTTCCATTAACAAGTTCAACATCTAAGATACTGATAAAATATTTCAGTTGCCACTGAGGTACGTGATTGTCTTTCTGTTTCAGAATCAGATTCCTTTTCGCCACTAATCCTAAATCCTCTTCACTTGAGTCAGAGAAAAATGATTAGTTGTTGTTTTTCTTATGATTTCTTCTTTCTCCTGTTCTCAGTGTTTTCAGTGCAGAGATCGTGTCACGATCACTTTACCTTCACATAAAACGACCCAGATCCTTTAATTCAGTCTCTGGATCTCAGTCTTAATTTGAAACCGTCTTGTCTGGGCGCTTGAGACATCGAGGCATTGAATTCTGACTATTTCACGAAGGCTGTACTTTTATGTACCAATTTATTTGTTCAGTCGACTGAAAGTACATGTTCCAATCCTTTGTTTAGAAAATGCAGTGTAAAGATTCAGGTGATATTTGCTGTCATGGGTGAACTTCCTGTAATTTTAGGGTAAAAGTGTATTTTCTAGACACAATGCCTGGAAGCTTCTAGAATGACTTTCCGAAGTCAGATTCTTTTGTGATGAATGAAAACAACATCTGCAAATATGTTATAGTCAGAACTCCTCAAGTGGCAGGTTCAAATTCTGAAAAAAAATGTTAAGAAATGATAATAAAAACTGCCATTAAACACCTTTTTCTATCCAATTACTAATTGGTTGATACAAAAAATAATCATCAGATCAACTCGCCGTTGTGTTGATGTAAAGTCAACCGAATTATGGATATAAACAGATCAAATTAATTGCTAGAATAATCAACTAAAACGGATACAAATACCTAAGACTTCCCAAAGGTGGCTGCATAGTTTAGAGTTTTTTTTATTTCCTTCAACTTCATCATTACGCTCTAGTTTATATTGATCTGATTTTAATGAGAGAAAAGGCCGAAGGGGCATGAACGTTACTGGAAAGCACATCGTCAAAGACTTAATGTTGTAGATATTCATAATGTCACCTTAGCTAACTAAAGCTAACAGTCGTTCCATCTTGGTATTGAAATATTCAATGCTTCTGATTTTTATTTCATAGAAAACACTGTTTCTGGTTTCAGTATCTGCGTTATTAAATCTTTGGCTGAGACTCCGCTGCTTGTTGAGACTCTTCTGTCTTGACTGAAGACGGGCCTTATCAGTCGTATCCGTAGAGCCCTGCTGGTAGTATCTGTGAAGGTTCTGTGGATTGAAAGCTGTAAACTAATGCACTGCTCCACTGCCAAAACAATTCAAGCCAAAACACGGAACAGAAACTCACTTGGCTAGTTTAAATCTAATCTCTCTTTGTATCAAAGCCAGGAATGACACTCTGAATCTAAATGAAACTTGCCAATCTTCCCCATGCCCGTTCTGAATCGGTCGCCACGCTCGACGACGGGAGGGAAAAGGTAGAGAGCGGGGCTTTTTTGGCCCGTGATTTGTTTCGTATGAGGCACTGGGGAAGTGTGGAAGCGTTCAGTTGTTATTAGGAAGGACACTGAGGAGGAGGAGAGGGAGGAGAACGAGTTAGAGGGGCAGAGATGGCTGCGGCTCCAGCTATGGGAATGGCGTGAGCATATCAGGCCGAACAGATTGTGTGGTCTGAGCAGCTATTAAAAGTGACAGGATAGAAGCCTTGGAGTTGGTGAGCTGCCTGATTACACCTCTCCTCCCCAGTCCCCCTATTGACTGTGGTTAGGATGTAGCTTTCCATTTCCTGCAGAAATAAATTAAAAGTCAGAAGTAATTTGCCTGATGGGGAGGGAGGAAGGCGGGGTGGCGGTTTGGGGAGTCGGGGCAGGTGTTTTCTCCTTTTTTTTTTTTTTTTCTTTTTTTTAAACAGAGTGTATATGTGTGTTTGTGCCTCAAAGTTTCCCTATAAGGATTCAAGCCTAGCCTGGAAATCAATTGAACCCTTGGCTCTTTGATAAGGAAGGGGCTTATTTTCAGCTTGTGACAGTTTTGTGGCAGGGAGGCAAAAAAGGTAGGGATTTGATTAAAGCAGAGATAGTGAGAGATTGAGGTCTTGTTCTTGCCATGGGAAAGATCAAGGCATGCAATCATGTCTGCTACAATGCTGGCTCTACCTCCATGCATCTGCTCCTTTCTTTGTCTGTCTGGCTCTCTCAATTTCCTTCTCTCGCTCACACACACACACACACGCACTCATGTACGCGCAACCGCACAATCGCTCTGATATTTCCTCGCCTGCACTTTGTAATGACATTTTAGAAGTAAGGACTGTCCTGCTCTGTCCAAGAACCTAGTTGAACACGCTAACATCCCTGTTTGCAATTCCTTCCCTTGGAATCTGTCTACCTGTCAGGCAGGCAGGCGGGTGGGCAGGCAGCACACGCACAACGGTATCCTGTTGCTCCACAAAACTTGCCTTTTACAGCCCTCTTAAAGCAAGTAGTGCCCGCCTACGCAGCGAGAATTATGATAGCTTTGGATAGGCGCTTTGAGAGCACCAAAGTAAGGGTACGGTCTGAATACTCTGAAAGTTAAAACTGGTGAACTGCAAAGCTTTCAACACTTGGCTGTGTGACAGTGATGGCTGTATGTGGGTAGACTACTGCCATGGGGATAAATATTGCATGATGCCACGCAGGAGCAAACGGTGACAAACTCTGTTGTGCAAGCAGAGTGCTGTGAAAGTGCATCAAAAGAAAACCTGAAGTGTCACATAGCATTTAGACATAAACGACGATGATTATACAACAAATCAGACAAACAATCGGAAGGCAGGTCGTTCCTCGGAGGGGCTTGGCTTTCGCGCCGCTTGCACCGAACGTCTCCAAAAGTTCAGGAGTAACACTTTGCCTCCTGGTGCTCCAGATGTCTGCTGCTGTTGGGAACTAGATAAACCACGTTGATATCAAACAGGCTTCCGTGTTGCTTTTATTGTAAATGACAGTGTTTGTAGAACACCAGGAACCCTGAGCTGCTCCCTGGTGGTGGTGGGAGGAGAGACATCCAGGAACAGTCCTTTCTCTTTAGCATAGGAGGGGCTGTATAAAGGACAGAGTGTGGCTGGAGTAAACGAGAAGAATTATTGAAGACAGACAATAGCTGTGTTCCCACTGACCTTTGTTTCCATGTGCATTTTGAAGTATTAAAAATTAGAAACGGTTGATGTCAAAAGGTTTGTTTTTTACGCTCGCTTGAGGTGGTTTTTAGCTTTTCCAAAAAGACAGAATGTGCCTAAAGGAGAGAAGCAAACACATTTTCTGATCAAATTCTGAGGTGACAAACTTTCCAACCCTTTGATGTTGGTGTCTGTGCCTTAGTAGAGGCAAGAAACTCTGGAAATTTCTAAGTCCAAACTTCCAGTGCGTAGGAGATGATCCTTCATTTTTTTCAGATGTGTGGTCCATGCTTGGTTGCAACCTCTGCGTTTTGTTTGTCACAGTCATGCGTGGAGGGAACATCTGACGAAATGACACTTTGTGTAGCCGTGTTAATTTGCATCGAACCAGTAGCTGGAAACAAACTTAATTTGCATTTCACGAGTGATTTTCATAGCATTTCTTATTTTTCCCAAACATGTTTTTGCTCACAATTATAATGGAAACAGTTTATAACTACATCCTGAGATCTTGTCCATGAACGCAAAAAGCAGGATGTGAGTGAAGTTCACCCCACTGCAAAAAGAATGACGCTGTTTCAAAAATGCAAACTGAAACGCTGAAGAAGAGCGTAAACAAGATGTTAGATACACATATACGTATGTATATATATAATAAACTATTGCAATATGATGGACTAACTTCCACCGAACCCTGTGCAGCTGTATTCGTTTCCATCCATCTCTATAAGTAGAGCCGTCTCCTGTCTCCTCTGTGTGGATTTATTGACACTAAGACATCCTTCAGGATATTTAGCTGAGATTCATTTCACTAAGTAATGGGCAGGAGGACAAAAAGAAACAATTTAAATAGGTCTGGTTTTGAGGATTAGTCCAACCGACACATAAGACATAATAAAAATAGGATATAAAAGAAAGCTTTTACAATCATGCACCCATGTAAACAAAATATGAGAATATCTCTGGCTCGAATCAAAACAAATTATCAGGAAAATAGGTGTTTACAGTTTTTTTATATTTCCTTTTCAGCCGACGTCTAATGAATCCACAAAGAATACCTACTGAAACCGTTTTGGAGCTCTGTAATAAAAAAAAAAACATACTTTTGTCATTAGTTTAGGCAATTCCAAATGCTATTACTGAATGAGAGACAAATACAGGATAAGAGCATTTTTGCTTTTCTTTTTTAAATAAATACTTATCAAATAAGCAGCTTCTGATTTATAATGTCATGGAAGAGGAAAAACATTGTTCGCTGAGAGATATTTAGTGCCTTGCAGAACAGTGGGAGCCTTCAGATCACGATCTCTTGCGTTGTCTGGTTTTTTTGCAACATGCATGTTTTCATTTAATTTCAACATTTTGTTTACTTTTCGAGGTAACTCCTCAAGAAAGCCCTACAGCACACTGGCATCCCTTATAGATTTCTGTCTGATTTTTGTCTTCTGCAGCGTGAAGACAAAATCTGTCCAAACCAACTGGATAAAAAGTAAGTAACCTGAACATCGTGAGGCAATGGTGGCAGCTGGTCATACTCTTTTTACTTCACCTTAGAGGAATTCTGGCCGACTCTTCTGTACAGAACGGCTCATTATGATTATCTCAAGATTTGATTTAAAGCCACACTTTACTTTTTTTTTTAAGTATGAAATATTTACCTTTTAAAAATATTTCACCAACACAAAACTTTCAAAATATGCTGCTGCATTCACTCCGAAACCCCTAAATAAAAAACACGTTCAGTTTGCTCTGACCTGTGCTGAATGTTTTCGGTCGTCATGTGACATGGCTAAAAACTTTCCATCACCCTAAACACTTTACCAACACATCCAGACATTTTGTTGGCATCGTCCTGCCGTGGGGTTCATTTCGTTCAACATGGACAATGTGGATGCTGCTAAATTCAGGGAAAGAAAAGAAACTGTTGACGACTGCAGAGGACCTGGAACTGCATGGGTTTTTGTCTTTTGGAAGGGAAATGAGCCTAAACACTCACCCAGAGCTACAATGGAAAGGTAAATACGTTCTAGAAAGGCCCAGTCAAAGTTCAGAACTAAATCCAATTGAAAGTCTGAGGTAAGACTTTACAAAATAGCTCAAGTGACCTAAAGTGGCTAAGAAAAACACACAGTCATCTCAGAGTCTGGATGTACAAGTCTTGTAGACACCTAAAAAGTTGCGACTGTGACAGAATGTGGTTTTATAAAACACTAATTTAGGACAACAGTTCGCAGAACAAGGTGAAGTAAGGTAACGATATAGTAATTTTATTTATATAGCCCATTTCCAGCAACATGGCAGCTCAAAGTGATTTACATGAATTAGGAAACACAAACAAAACAACAAACCAATGGGAAGACAAAAAGGTAAAAGTATTGAACTACATATTGGTTCCCCATATTTAGTAAGAATAACAATAAGTAGTCCTGAATTTAAAAACTAGTAGGATTTCTCGTTCTGATAAAACTAAATGTTGGTTCTTCATGTTTGATTCTTGTTCTGGGTTGTCAACTAGATGATACTTTCCTTATGTACAAACCAACACTAGTTTCTCTTTGTCTTGCTCAGATATTAAAAGTATAAAGCTAAATGTTGGTCTAAAGTCATGAGTATGCCACAATTTCTAAAAGTAAATCAGTAAACAGTTTTCTGTTTCAAATGTTGGTCTAAAGTATAATCATGATGTGGAGATGACAATGAGGTGCTGAAAAAGGAGAAATAATAGCTGAAAATAAATGCCACCGGCTTAGACAACCAGCACACAGTTAAACAAGCCAAGCAAAAGTACATGAAACCATGATATTTAAGGGACATGTCTCTTTTTACTAAGACTGGAGCGAGTGAGGAAAGTGTGAACATTTCAAGTATAGAATATAAAAGTCAGCCTAATGCACAAAGGAGTAGAAAAAAGTCAAAGTAACGAACATCCATCCCAGAGGAGCTGGTGTCTGTCTCCAGCAGTGAATGGGAGAGAGATGGGGGCACGCCTTGAACAGGTTGCCAAGGCAACACGGAGATATACAGGACGAACAATCAAGGACACACACAATAGAGGAGCCATGTTGTGATGACTTCCTGAAGGCCGAGCTCCAGAA
This sequence comes from Poeciliopsis turrubarensis, assembly GCA_010277015.1. NCBI lineage: Eukaryota > Metazoa > Chordata > Actinopteri > Cyprinodontiformes > Poeciliidae > Poeciliopsis > Poeciliopsis turrubarensis. Next base: position 753,902 of record VMRN01000076.1, read on the forward strand.
AGAGCAGCTGCTTCTTAAAGAGACAGAGGCCAATTTCAAGGTCTTGGTCAAATTTCTTTTATGTCATATTTAATATATACAGCTTTTTAAAATGATTTTAAATTATAATGAAAAGTTACTCAATGGTCCTATAAAAAGGCACAACGCGTTGTAAAAAGGCTCACAACAAGATCAGTGTTGTGTGTTGAAAAACACAAAACACTGCCCCTTTAAGAACAGAAAAAACACTACGTATGTTACGGGAACCTTTCAGGTAAACAAGTTGTGCATTTTAAATCAAAGCGCTCGTTTCAGCCGATTTCTGTGGCTCTGGCGAAGGGGAGAAGAAAAAAAGAAAGGATGAAAGAGAGAAGAAGAGACACAAAAGGTGAGACGAAGAGAAAGGAAGGAGCGGCATGCCAGAGGGAGCCTATCTCCTCTCCAGCAGGAGCTGTCAGCCGGTGCCGTCAGAGTGGCTATAAACAAAAAGTGTTTTCCCCCTTAACAAGCTCAACAGGACCTTCAGTGGGGAGACGACACAGAAATGCTTACTCTCCAGGGGTGACAGCCACTGTCTGCCATCAATCAGTCAGACGCGGCGCGCTACCCGCAGACAATGCCTCAACAAGGGCACCGCTCAGATTCATCACAGAGTGGGGAGGAAGAAAAACTGAGCGGGGTGGCATGATGAAATATACACATCAGCACTGCAAGTCATTTAATCTCATCGTGTGCTGCGTGTGTGAAAGGAGAAAAAAAATTATTTAGGAAAAACTTCAATGACATCACCCCCGAAATGAGAGCCCTACGTTGTAAAGGTGTGACTTTCCCTCGTAAGGGGTTTTTTGAGTCCCAGCTGTTGACGAGCTGACCCGGCGTCGGTGGGCTCGGGTCGGGGGGGTCGCGAGTGTTGCGTCCAGACACGCTCGTGTATACGCCAAGTCCTTTGAAGCGCGTCTCCAAACCGCGCTCTCTGTCACAGAAATCACTTGAAACACCTCTTTCAGAATGTCGTGCCGCCGTTTGGGCTTTGATCAAAGCCAACAATGTCAATTTTAGGAGGAACCGCAGCGCAGTAATGCATGATGAAACTGTCAGAAAGTTGTTTCAGCTCCGCTCCCCTGTGCATCTTCAAATAATCATCTGCTCGCTTGCCTCCACATATGTTAACATTTGTCTTGTTTAAAGTTTGATTTTTTTTTTTTTTTTTTCCGCACTACTACGTAGTTTACAGGCGTTAGCTGACAGGATACAAAATGAGTTGTGTTTGTGTGATAGAATAACCGATATTATTACAGGTAATTTACACTTGTACTGGGTGTTTGCTTCCAGTGATAAATGCCTAATCTGATATTTGTCAAGATATCTTCTGCATGTGCAAAAAAAAAAAAAAAAAAAAAAAAAAAACTCTGAGAAGAAGCAAACTGGTTCGGTGGAGGGAAAAAAGGAGACAGGAAGCAACATCTCTGATTACTACAAAGTTACAAACCTGGATGTTTAAGAAATGGAGCCAATTAAAGTCACTGCAGAGATTTGAATCTGTCATATTCATCTCTTGTGTGTGTGTGTGTTTTTTTTTAAGAACTCCTGGCTTATCAAAAATTGACTTGATACGTAACTGTTACACACAGGCGTGTTTTTTTTTTTTTTTTCATCTTTATCTCTCTGAACCACGCAGTCACGCAGCTTTTTCTTTTTCTTCACATGCAGAACCCAAATGTTTGCGAGTCTTGAGTCGAAAAGTAATAAGGCACTTTAGCAGATTAAAATATGTTCACACAGATGAAAGGGAAGTTTGTTCCTGGAAAGAGCTTGTTTGTTGTGTGTGTGCACTAAGCAGACAAAGTTGTTACTGATGTTTCATCATCCTTACAGAGATCGTGTGTGGGATTTGCTTTTCTTCTTCTTTTGGGGAGAAGAAATTTGAACACAACCCCACTGGGCCTGTTTCAGATGAGGTTAGCCTATCGCTAAAGGGTACTCACCTGTTGAACTGGAAGGGAAAGTATCGAGAGTTCAATGGTTAGAAATAAACATTTCTTGTTTTCGGACGTATATTCGCCGTAATGGTTCGTTTCGGACCCTGTTAATGTCCACTTTGGCTTCGCCTCGTAATGATGAAACGTCTTTGCGTATTTGGTTTTGGACAGCCTCCATCTCTGTTTTGGTAGCAACACTTAAATCTTCCTGCTATGCTGGTAGCTAGCTAGCCACAGAGAATTCTTACCAAAAAGGGTTCTTCCCCCATGTTTCTGTCTTGAGTAAATCTTGAGACATCGTTGTTTGCAACTGAATCTCACTATCCGGAGCCTCGTTAACCATGCTGGTTGATGTTTGGTTAGCCGGCGCAGGGCTAGCGGGTGTGGCGTTAGCCAATGTGGAGCTAGCCAGTTAGGATTTGATCTATAAATTCTTGAGTGTATTTCTGACTTCCTTTAAGAGTGTGTATTGTTCAAAGTTGTTTTACTTACAACAAAAATCAGTGTTTGTTGACCTGGGATACCTTAAATCTTAGCTTTTCGGCATTGCCTCACTTCATCAGCCAGAAGTCCTGGATTCAGCCTTTTAAGTCAATATTTTGAAAAACCTCTTTTGAGCTTTGTCTGAGCCAGCTTTACTTTGCACAACTACAGACTGAAATTTTCTATTTCGCTCCACTTTTGCAAAATCCAGCTAGTTCCGTTATGTTTCACTTGCGTTTGAGGAGTCAAATGCTTTGCCGGAGTCATACCCTTGCCGGTATGAAAACATTCAGATGGAGCAGCCATTCTTCCTAGAGAACAAATACACTTCAGCTCTAATTTTTTAATTTTTTTTACATCTAAAGCTCAAAACCACAGTGCTGTGGTTTCACTCAGCTGTCAGACGTTGAGTGGCACCACATTACATGGGTGATTACCAATGATTCCGGTGCTGAAGTCATCTGAAAAGCACACAACGGTGTAATTGCAGCCGCCTTTGGCACATTGCTTTTTCATAAAACTGAATAATAACGGAGGAGGGTCTTTTTTATACAAAACTAGTGTCCTGAGATTGGCCTCCAAATGGTCTCGTTTACGCAATCACACTGAGGTTTATGGAATCACACCTTCAGTCCAGGCCTGTATGCACATCCTGAAAGTCATGCAAGTATGACTCAGCGGCGTCTGTCTATTATTTACAGATTTTGCCGTGATCTTTGAAAGCTGTGGGTAGCAGAATGAGGAACTTGGACAGAATATGCACTGCCATTCACTGTAAGGATCAACGTAATCTGGTACAAACTACAGCTTCATTTCACAAGAATCTGCCCCAAACTCTGGAATTGATTCTTGCAGCTGCTTTTTAAACCAGACTTTTTTCTTACACTACACTTTCTATTGAGATACATTTTCCCAATTTTCTGAAATTATGACAGTATGATAATCTTAAGTAAAAATATCACAGTTTTACGATATCTTGTTATTATAATGACAGCTCTAAAATGTTATTTTGGATTTTCATTTGCATGCTTTGATATGAGTGCATAGGCGGTTTGCTTCTTGAATATTTGCAGAGTTCTGGGCTGACCTTTGACCTTTGACCTGTTGCTGCCAGAGCCACTCCTGTTCTAAAAGGACTATGACCATAATTTCTTGTCAAAGTCAACTTTAATTGTCTTTAGAATGTGATGCTAAAATTTCATTTGCATCTGACCTGCATCTTCATACTTGGTTACTTGAGTTTTGGCACAGAACACAATTAAGCTAAAAATACCCTTTATGCCGTGAAAACCGTGGTGGAAAACTTTAGTGCTTTTGACACTGATTTTATTTTTCTTTCCTTTTGGGGTATAACTTGAAACTGGCCTATGACTAGTATACAGCACTTTCTATAATCCAACAGCTTGTAGAATCTTCTGGGAGCAAAGCAAGAAAGCAGTTATCTTCTGTTTAACCTCATTAAGCTGCTCCACTATATGGTAAGAAAAGAATCATAATTGATCCTTCCAAACATTGCTTCATGCCATTTAAGCTTGCTGGAGGTCTTTTGATTCGATTGCGATGGGAAGAATTGGATATAATCACAAAAATATCACAGGTTTCTTATTTCTAAAACATGAACTGGTCTGCATTGACCGCCTAGTAGTCTATAAGCTCCTATCTCTTTCTCTTTGTTTCATTTAAACCGTGGACTGCAGAAGCAGAATTGTGCACCGAGGCTCCATCCATTGTGCTGAGATAATTGCCCATGTGTAGAAGCTCATCAAGAGGAGAAATTAAAATTATTTCCTCACACGCCGAGACGGCGAACCGTGGAGTATAAAAGATGATGAATCTCTATATTCCACGGGGATCTGCACACCACGGAGGTAGCCTTGATTCGGTTGGATGGCAACAAAATTACAGTCAAGCATTTCTTCCCGCGCGCCTCTTTCTGTCCGGGCCGTTCCCTCTCCTACCCGAGAGTTATAGGTTGGGCTTGTGCAGGGCAAACAAACTACAGATTAGTTTCCTCCAATCAATCACGGACGCAGCCGTTCTCGCAAACTCACGGCAAATCTTACACAGACAGTGGATTCAATTTTCCCAATGCAAAATTAAACATCTTGTAAATTATGTTTATTGTCCCGTGTATTTCCCCTCCTGCAATCAAATGCCAGCAGTCATTGCTCATGTGCTAATTGAAGTTGTTTTTTTTTTCCCTCTCTCTCTGTTATGTAAATTTCTTGAATGCCTAATTGGGGTATATATCACAGTTAGCATGCATTATTCCGCTGGCTTAGTCTATTGTCAATGTAAACAAACCCGTTGCACCGAGGGGCTGTTCTGATGTATGTTTGCTGTTGGGCATATGATATATACTCACAATGAATATAAAGAGAGCAGCCCCTTTCTACTCAAGCCTCACATACACGCTCATTCATCTACTCCTCACCGCTACACTGTGTTTCAGTTTTGTTTCACGTTCAGCGCCGCTCTGATGTTTGCATGGGCGCTCCGTCGGCATCCGTGTCAAGATTTTTTTGACTCTTAAAGAGCCGTTTCTTTCAACGTGCCATTTTAACAAGACATAGGATTTCGGTGCCAAAGTTTGAATTAGATGGTCAAAATGACGGATTCAAGTATTTACTTACCCCTGTTTTAATAGTTAGATAAATGTGTTTCAGCAAGTTATATCCCTACAGCTGGACAGTAAATCAGTGCCAATATATATTGCGAGAAGATGATTGATAAGCTGGAAAATCTAGTTTGTTTTTTTTGTGTGTGTTTTTTTTTCCATGTTAGCAGAAAATCAGAATGGTAGGAATGATCGCCCGCTGTGTCGGACCAGAACCGAGGAAGAGGAAATGACTCTTTCAGGTCGTACCTTCTCAAGCCTTCAACTCGTCAAAACTGTCCATCCTTCTAGTTGGCTGAAAAACCGGCTAGAGGAAGTTGAGAAGTTGTGGCTTTTTTCTGCATAAATAAACACACTCAGAATTCAGACCAGTCAGTGAACATTACATCTTCATCCTGCCAACGACTTGCGCAATATGACTTTAGTCTTGTTTTTTTTTTTCTCTTTCTTTAATTTCTTAGTCCTGATACTCCAGATTAGTTGCTTTGCTACATTTTCCTGCTGTTTTCCTTCTCACTGTCACAAATGTCTCCATCTCTCCTCCAGGAAGGTAGATCTGTTTCAAAACAGTCTTTGCATGCTCCTCCATCACACCAGATCCATGTTGGCTACTTCTTCTACTGGCTTGAACAGGCAGTCTGTTGATTAATTTAAGCTCTGATGCCACCTAGTGACCGGAGGCCATCTGCCCCTCGTGCTTCACTGTTTGAGAAGCACATGTATATTCAATGGATTTGAAAGTGCTTGTTTTTCACAACGGGTAGATTGATAATGATAATCCACCCTCACTATCGTCAATAATAATAAAAAAAAAGAACCCTTGAGGCCGTATAGTATTTCTGTACATGTAAATGCATAAAATATAGCTTTTCTTTCTTTTGCCTTTCCAGCAGATAATTATACTGCATTTGCATTCATGCATCTGACATGCTGCATGTCAAATATCAAATATATTACAAAAACAGCTGTATCTTATTTCCCCCAGTGGAATAAGAGTTGAGTGGCTCTGGTATAGATTGCAGGAAATCTGATCAGGATCTATATGAACTTCAAGAACATAACGCTCAAAAATGAAAATCAAGCTAAACAACAATCCACTAGGAAATCTTGCCAGTGGGCATAAGGGGGTTCAAACATTACCTACGTTGTTTTTTTATCTTTATTTTCACACTTTCCTGGTAGGAGACGTACATAAAAATACAAAAAAAATTTAAAAAAGAAGCCACCTGAGTATAAGGTTACGACATTTCTCTAAGCACCTTGCTCAAGGACAGAATGATAAGTGCGCTGAGCGTTCAGAGGAGTCTACCCTGTGATTTTCTTTTCACCACATTCAGCATAATGGTAATGTAATAAAACCTGCAGAGTATAACAGGTTTTTGTTGCAGTCAACATGCGTCGAACAGATGCTTTTATTTAATACTCAGTGGACAAAAGCTGGATCGGGAACTCCCACTGCATGTAGAATATACATGCTAAAGGCTGCATCTCTCAGCCATAACTAGGCTCTGCTTTGCTGACCAGCATCCACGGTGATTCTCCAGTGTTCTCTCACACAGTAACACACGTTCTGCATTTCCTCTGTATTTAAATGTTGGCTGTTTGAGGGACCCATTCATCAGATTCAAGGATTACTCTTAAAGATCGTTTTTCAGGTCTCTGGAAATGAAACCAAACGACTAGCATCCCACCGCTTTCTGTTAATTTTGCAATTGAAGCCTGTTTAATGCGCCTCTGACTGCATTATTGAATAGGTTATTGCGTCGTTAAATTATGATGGCTCACGCTGCCATCCCTTGTTTGGCTATACTGGCTTGTCAGCTGGGCTGTGTGTTATTTTCCCCCCTTACAGAAGCTCAGGCTCTTTGAGCAACTGAATCTATAGACTCAGATGGGCTGTAATCTGCCAAACAGGATGTGTAGGATGTTACTTCTGGAACACTGCATACACAGTCTCCAAGTCCTCTTTTTTTTTTTTTATTCACTGTTCTGCTGTGACATAATTAAAAAGTCAGGCCTAGCTTCAGTACATCACATAAAACAATAATTACTTGTCATATTTTTATATTTGCAGTTGGGTAAAAGTTTTGACTTTGTGCGAAATTCAGCTGTCAGGAGCACCCAGAAAGGGAGGTCCCACTTATTCCCCGTTGATTATGTTGTTATGATGAGAGAACTGCAGTGGAGTGTTGCCACAGGCCAGAAAGACACTGATTTATACTTTTTACCCGTTGGCCAACAATATAACAGTAAGAAAAATAGTATTTTGGCCACACAAGCTCAGCAATTCAGTCAAATACTTTCAGTTATCAAAGAAAAAAAAAGTCTTGTGTCAAAGGTTAGGAATACTGTTTGACAGGAGAAAGTTAATAAATGAGCAGATGAAAAAAAAAAAAAAACCCACCCTGCTTATTCTATTAATATCTACCAAAGCATGTAGTTAAAGAACATGCTGAGGTCTATCTTCTCACCCGTCTCTGACCCAACCTCTCTTTTTCACTCTAATAAATACATTTTTTGCACATCTCCGTTAAAACTGTCACTATTTATTGACAGTACAGTATTAGACAGATAATCTGTGAACAAAATCCAGTTCCTCTGCCCTCACTGGGAGCCTGTCATGAAAGCTAAAGCTAGCTAGCATGGCCAGAAATGGAGGCAGATAAACAGTTTTTCTGGAATGGTAAGTTGTTTGTTCCACCAATAGTTGCATGTACACAGAAACACTGACAGCGCTGGGACTGTCCTCCTGGCTCTGATTTGTTGTCTCGGACTGGGAGAAGTGCATTTCTTCCAATGGGAATAGTGGTTCTTGTGTTATTACCCTGTTGCAACATGGTGGCAGTTTAACAAATATGGAAAAAACACTCCCACACTGCAAACAGCGTCAGAGACAAGGGCCCATTCTGATGGAATCAACTGTGAGGGGAACAAGCTAAACTTCCTGCTAACATTACAGACACAATCCATAGCTAACCTAGCTACTGGACTCCTGCTTTTAGGAGGAAATTTCAGCACTGCTCGGTGCTGAAATTTTTAAACTACTGGTCATAATCTACGAAGACTACCTGCCTCAATTTCCGGACCAGTGTGAGCATCACGTCCAAGTTTGAATATTACGGAAACTAATGACAGCAGGGTTAAAGCTGCCACTTAGTAAGCTAGCAAATGATCCCAGATATTTCGTATCAAAAGGACTATCAAGAAGCATTAATGCTGTTTGGAGCACAGTTGAATAATCAGTCCTTGGGCTTCTTTGCATATCAAAAGTGTAAAATATGTATGTACCTTCTGAAAAAACCTTGAGCATGTGATCTAAAACCATCATTACTTTTCATACGCAGTGAAGGTCTTTTCAAGTTTTCAGACAGAACTCATCTTTTGTTAGTATTTAACTAAACAAATACTATCTATTTCAACAGGCTCATCTACTATACCTGGCTCACAGCAAGATATTGAGGTCATTGCTCGTCAAAGAAAGACGAGCTAGCTTTACCTGCAGTCCTTTCCAATGTTTTCTTTTCTGCTATACAAAGGATTCACAGAACAAATTAAACCGTGCTCTTCCCATACAGGCCTTACATGCACCGTCAGTACAGGGCGCCTATGTTATAAGAAATTAATTGAAAGATTAATCTGTTCAATTTCTGTTCACCACTCTTTATACAATGTCAAGGTACAAACGGCTTATAAAGTGATAGCAGAGTTTAGAAAAGATATTTTCAGCTGCACCTATACTGTGGATCAATACATGCTTATGTAACAGAAAATGGACTGTTTGGTAAATGGTGTGGAAAGCCGGGAACTATTAAAGTTTGACAGCATAGGCTGGCTCAAGCTGGAGTTGACTTTCTTTATATTATAAGCAAACAGATTCTTGTAAAATCTTTAAAGATGTAGTTCTGGTGTTTTTTTATTTTTTATTTTTATGTTTCTAAACTAGGGTCTACCCTTTCTTTCCCTGACCCTAACCCCTGTAAATACTGTTGTCCACCATAGTGGGTTTACAGTGAAATCCAGTATCTGGTCTTCGAGATGTTGTAAGTTGTCCGATTGGAGCAACTTTTTTTACAAGTTCTACTTGCCCCCCAATATTGACCACACAACCAATGGTTTGTCCGTTAATGTATTATCCTACCTGAGTCGTGGATTTTTGCAGCTCCTCCGGTTACCAAAGACAACTTGGTTGCTTCTCTGATTAATAGATTCCTCGTCCAACCTGTCAGTTCAGATGGAAATGGAGGCATTTCCATCTGATGGAAGGTAAATAATCTAAGTGGTAGAAATGCTTTTATAAGACGCTAATAGCACTTTACATCGCACATTGCAATAGAGACTCAAAAAAAAACTAAACAAAAAAGCTCATTCATTGTTTGACTTCAGAGGTTTCAGCCTTCAGCTGAGTGGAGAATGAAATGGATTAATAAATAAGAGCGCTTAAAGGGTGAGCAGTGCTTGTGGGTCTCTATTGGATATTGCTGAGGAGCCTGCGCACCTGCCCTGACTGTCAAGCACCAGTAGGCTTTAGTGATTTGGTTGAAGGTAAATTTAGCTCAGGCCACTGGGGCTTTTACATCCAATTCTCTTTTTCATATTACAAAGGATGTTGAAGCGGTGAAGAAAGCCAAGTAAGTCATCTACAGGTGGTGACTGGGGTGGGAAGTCATTGACTTTATCAAATTAAGTAGTTGGTATTCAAAAGTTTCTGAACCGCTGAGCCAAAATAAGTCATTCAGATTCATTAGGATAATGTCTGCACACCAGGTCAATGTGTGGCTCGGGCTAAACGTCCATAGAAGGAAATTGGTTTGCATTAAAATATGGTGCACATATTCGTTTACACAGATACATATATTAATTTGAAAAAATAGCACACCTGACTTTGTTTGTAACATAGTTGGACTTGTGGATGTGTGAAATCATTTTCAATCATCAAATGATTTCACACAGTATAAATAAATAATGAAAATGTAAGGGAAAAAAATGAAAAGTTTCTGTAATATTCTATAAAAAGTGCTATTGCTACAGGGTTTCCCCCAGAAAACCTGCTAAGCCTGGTGTTGGGGGCACTAGAGTAGTGCAATAGAGGCCCATCGTGTTTTTGTGTGGGAAAATGTTGAGGATTATGTAAATTTGGAGGTGCATGAGGAGATATTATAATTTAGAAATTATACCTTGTGAGACCAGCAGGCAGGGACAGTGCAAATGGCACGCACCCGCTTGGACCCAATTCATCGTGTCAACTATAAACCGAGCTTAATCTGTCACTGTTATAATAAAAAACCTACTTAAAATAAACAACAGATGCATCTGGTGGCCCACCAGGCTTTAATACACAGGAGGAACCATGTGCTATTGAGAAATAAATCAGCACAGCGTATTGATCGAATGATTAATTTACTTGGACTGGATTAAAGAAATCTTCTTAGGTCTTCCTCAAACCTGAGGAAACAATGATGATCATGATCATGTTGCCAATGGCAACGCTTATATGATCTGTACAGCACCTGTTTAGCATAATAGAGTTTGCTCAAAACTTATACACAGCATATACACACACAACATCAAGCAATGTATGTCTATGAGCAGGAACAAAGTAAACCACTTTGTCTAACAACTCAAGGTCATTAGTTGATATATGGACTCGATGGAACCGTTGAATCCATTTTTGCATAAATCATGGTAAATAATGAAAGACATCAGTAAGAAAAGACACATTCGTTCAACTTTGACTTTCTTCCTTGTGAAAAATGATCTCTTTTGCTGGATCTTGATTTGCATTCCATATTTTTTCATTATTTTCTTACCACACTGTAACGAGGTGTCTTCCTTCAGCTGGCAGTGAATCAGACATAAATAGCTAATGGAGGTGGAAATTAAGTGAGCATTTGACACTTGGAAACAAAGACATTATTTTTCTAGAACCCAAGAGCTGTTGTGACTATTTAAAGTTTACTGAAAGCATCCTCCAACTCAGCCATTTAGGCAGCTGCCTGTGAAGAGGAGAATTCAAATCCCGGATGCAGAGACTCAATTCACACACAGGCCTTGACTTGCAGCTCATTTTTGATCCTTTTCAAAGACTCTTCATATCTCACTGAGTGACACTGGGTTTGAATGGACTTGTGGATAATAAACCACTAGCTGAGTGGTTTATTTTCCAAACTGATTATTTTTTATTTGCAGCAACAAGGAACCTGCTTAGATTAAAATAAAAAATAAAAAAAAAATCCATTAACTTTTGGATCACAGTTTGGTTCAGTTGTTGGGTTTTCCAACAGGATTATATCTCAAACTAGTTGTGGACCTCACCCCTATTAAGAAATATTTGGATGACACGTAAAAGCCCGCAGTGAACCCATTTAGATGGACCCAAGCTATTCTGCCAAAAAGAATGGGTTGATCGTCCAGCCAGAATTATCTCAGAAGTCAGTTTACATAAAAGTCTTTTGGCCGAGGAGGAAATCAAAAACATTCTTATTCGAGAATTTCTTTCTGGTAAAAAGGTGAACGAGCGGCACCTTTGTTTGAATTCAGCCGCATAACAGCACATTGTCTGTAAACAAAAATGGAGAGAGCAGACTTCATATTATATGATCTACTTGCATTTATCATTTTGTTTAATGTTAGGCCTTACACTAGCGTAAAACATTTTTGGAAGAGCACATACTTTTCACAATGCGAAACTGCTGAAGATGAAGGTCTGCTTATACTAGTGACTTTCAAGAAAGCATTTTCTGTGTTCTTGGGGTAATAATTGTAATTTGCTCTAGGTAATAAGACCCAAAATATCATATTAAAAATGGACCTCGAAATATTGAATTAACATTAATAGCAGCCTTATTCGGATCGACGCGTCTCTCTCAGTTGTTGTTCACAGTGCGGGCAATTTTTGGTAAGATTCATAGTGTCAAAAAAACGACGCACTACATACATCACAGACAAACGTTAAGGACTTGGTAAAAATGAAAACCTCAACACAGTCCACATATTAAGGCAGCAATCGTTCCCATAAGGGTTACATTTGAAATATAAGCTCCTATTTTGGATTTGTACATCCAACTCCAGAGGAGCCTGTTTCTCACCACATCATCACTATCCGCATTTCCACTTAACGCCAGAATTCACTGTATCTCAGCAGATGCGGTTTACGTGTAGAGTAACGGTAAATCCCTGCACAGATCAGTTTATTTGACCAACTGGAAACTAATGTGTCCCCAGAGTCGCTAGAAACAGAGAATTCTGGGTGAGCGGGGCGCGAGAGGTGGGCAGCTGGAGGCACGAATACTCGTTAGCCTCGCTCGCTCTCCCTTTCAAATGAGAACTTAATGATTTATAGATGTTTGCTTTAAAAAGTCATTGGCATTAATCCCATGGCTCATTAACCATTTAATTAAAATTAAATTCAGTGTTGGGACTACAGCAGATTGAGAGGATTTCCTCCTGGTGGGAGGCTGTTGAATCACCTCATTTTCTGAAGTGGCCTCATGTGACGGGGACGTGCGCCAACGCCGAGCTCAGGTGAAGGAAGGGGCCTGTTTGGGGGAAGCGAGGAGCCCGGGGCCAGGGGCCGGGGGCTGGCCGGAGTGGATAATCACGGCTCAAACGGAGGCCGCTGAGAATACCGCCTGAATTTTTATGTTTGGCTACAGGATGCACGAGATCCTTCTGCGTGGCTTATTGACCTGCAAAGAGAGGAATGAGAATTAATGAAGCACAACTCGCTGAATAGCTGTTTTTTTTTTTGAGAGAAAGAGAGAGGGAGGGAGAGAGAGGCAGAAGTAAGAGGTAGTGTTTGTCTGTTTATACTTATCAGCAGCATCTTAAGTGCAAATAAGCTTCAAGAGGAAGCAAGTGAGTCATGACCTGGATCTAGAGAAGGGCCTTTTTTCCCCTCCTGAAGGGAATTAGCTGTATAAACATGAGTTTGAACCATGACACAGCACGCAGGACAATACTGTCTCTCATTTTCCCATCTTATTTAGCCATATACCTGAAAACCCTGCTGAGTGGTGTCAGCAGCCAAGCTGCCATACTGTGACCTGGATTCACACGTGGGTCAGGAAATGGATTTCTCCGATTCAAAACAAAACAAAATGGATCACAGCAAGAACGCTAATGCACTAAATGCGCTTGCACAGGCGATGTATCTCGGAAAACTAAATGCATATTTACAGTGTTGTATAAAGTACTGAAATCTCACAGTCAAGTAAAAGTATAGGTACCGCTCCAAAGTATGACTTTGGTAAAAGTAAAAGTCACTGATTGAAATGTTACTTGAGTTAAAGTCCTAAAGTATCTGAAATGTCTTGTACTTAAGTATGGAAATTACTGTAAAAATTGATGTACTCAAGTAATGTAATGAAAAGTACAAGTAAAAAGTAAAACAAGGCAAATGCAGTTTGAAAGACATTTTTTATATTTTGGTAAACTTGTCAAATACACTTAAAATAATGTACACAACCAAGTGCAGGCAAAATGAAACCTGCTAATAGATATACCTGCAGGCATCATTTAGTGAAGAAAATTAAGTGCTTTACCTAAACCACAAGGTCAACTTAGCCTGCTTTACAACTGAACCAGCTTCTTAGTATACTCTCCAGGACAGAAAATACAAAGTTTTTGTAAGCCTTAAGTTTTCCCTTTCAGTAAGGTCAGTGCTGAAAATGAGAAAAATAAATAGTAAGTACAGAAAATGTGGCGAACATGAAGAAAAAAAGCCGTTACGATTACTCTACTTCACAACTATAGGTGCACACAACTGGTCATTATGCAAAAGAAAAAAAGAAGTGGGAGGGAAATGCAGCTTATTTGGCATTTGAGCTTTTATGTAAACTTAATGGGAAAAAGGAAATAGACCTCCGTGAAGCTGACACCCACCTACTCAAATAATCCAGCAAATAGTCTGATTTGTTAGTGCTCTGTTTGTACAGCTTTGGTTTCCGAGATATTGAAAATTATTTTTTTAGGCCATCCAAAATATATACTTTTTAAGATTACAATTACTGAAAATATTGAGTATGACTAAAAATTCACTAGAGAACAGTGTGTCTCGTGTAATAGCATGGATTTTGTGTCAGTTGGTCACAAGGCAAGAAATCTATTTCCACTCATCGGTGTCAAACTCCAGTCCTCAGGTCCACTGTCCTGCAGTTTTTAAATGTGCCACAGGTACAAAACGCTGGAATGAAATGGCTTAATTACCTCCTCCTTGTGTAGATCAGTTCTCCAGAGTCTTGCTAATGACCCAATTATTCTATTCAGGTGTGGTGCAGCAGAGGCACATCTAAAAGTTGCAGGACAGTGGCCCTTGAGGACTGGAGTTTGACATCTGTGTTTCTCAGGAGAGTTTGGATGTAAAATTTGTTGACTCTCCCTGAGTGAACCTCCGAGCGCTTGAGGAAGGGGGAGACCGAGAGAACAGCTGGCCGAAATTAGCGTTAATGAATCGGATCAACCTTGAGCTAGACGCCGCTCATACCGGATATTGGAAAAGCCAAAATCCAAATTGAAAACAACTTTGCTGCGTTTGTTTTAACGGCACAAACCTGCACAAACGGAGCACTAAACAATCAGACTGTTTGCTGGACTTTTTGACGTAGCTGGGGAGGTGCGAAACCTGTGCATTCTATTGGTGGTGATGAACAAGCCCAGGTAGGCAGGCTTTGTTGCAGTTGATCAGTAGGTGGTGTAAAGACACTTGCGTTTCTCTCTCTATTTTTGTAACGAGTAACTGAACCACACATTGAAAATGTATCAGAGTAAAATTATGCAATTAACTTCGGAAATATAGGGAAGTAAAAGTGAAAGTTATCAAATATTTTCATACCCCAGGAAAGTATGAAGTACTCCAAAATATACTTAAGTAAAGTAGTGAAGTATTTTTACTTCGTTACTATTCAACACTGGTGTTTAATGTTTGCTGTGTATACTCTGTTAACTGTGTATACTGTCTTTACTGTGTTTGCTGTGTATATTCTGTTTACTGTGTATAGTTTACTGTGTATACTGTATTTGCTGTGTATACTCTGTTTACTGTGTATATTCTGTTTGTTGTGTATACTGTGTTTGCTATGTATACTCTGTTTACTATGTATACTGTGTATACTCTGTTTACTGTGTTTGCTATGTATACTCTGCTGTGTATACTCTGTTTACTGTGTTAGCTGTGTTTGCTATGTACACTGTTTACTGTTTTTGCTCTGTATACTCTGTTTACTGTATATACTGTGTTTGCTGTGTATACTGTGTTTGCTGTGTTTACTGTGAATACTCTGTATACTGTGTTTGCTGTGTATACTGTTTACTGTGTATACTCTGTTTGCTGTGTATACTTTTTGCTGTGTATAGTCTGTTTACTGTTTACTGTGTATACTCTGTTGACTGTGTTTACTGTGTATACTCTGTTTACTGTATATACTGTGTGTCCTGTGTCTATTGTGTATACTCTGTTTACTGTGTATACTCTGTTTACTGTGTTTGCTGTGTATACTTTGTTTAATGTGTATACTGTGTTTGCTCTGTTTATTGTGTTTGCTGTGTATACTCTGTTTACTGTGTATACTGTGTATACTCTATTTGCTCTGTATACTCTGTTTACTGTGTATACTGTTTACTGTGTATA
>VMRN01000076.1:769593-818731 GCA_010277015.1 Poeciliopsis turrubarensis
TTTTTGCTGTGTATAGTCTGTTTACTGTTTACTGTGTATACTCTGTTTACTGTATATACTGTGTATACTCTGTTTACTGTATATACTGTGTTTGCTGTATTTGTGGATACTCTGTTTACTGTGTTTGCTGTGTATACTTTGTTTAATGTGTATACTCTGTTTACTGTATATACTGTGTATATTCTGTTTACTGTGTAGACTGTATTTGCTGTGTATACTCTGTTTACTGTGTATATTCTGTTTGTTGTGTATACTGTGTTTGCTATGTATACTCTGTTTACTATGTATACTCTGTTTACTGTGTTTGCTATGTATACTCTGTTTACTGTGTTAGCGGTGTTTGCTGTGTATACTGTTTACTGTTTTTGCTCTGTATACTCCGTTTACTGTATATACTGTGTATACTCTGTTTACTGTGTTTGCTGTGTTTACTGTGAATACTGTTTACTGTGTATACACTGTTTGCTGTGTATACTCTGTTTGCTGTATTTACTGTTTACTTTGTATACTCTGTTTACTGTGTATACTCTGTTTACTTTGTTTACTGTATTTGCTGCGTATACTGTTTGCTGTGTATATTCTGTTTACTGTGTATACTCTGTTCACTGTGTTTGCTGTGTATACTCTTTTTACTGTATATACTGTGTTTGCTGTGTATACTGTGTTTGCTGTGTTTACTGTGTATACTCTGTTTGCTGTGTATAGTCTGTTTACTGTATTTACTGTTTACTGTGTATACTCTGTTGACTGTGTTTACCGTGTATACTGTGTATACTCTGTTTACTGTATATACTGTGTATACTCTGTTTAATGTATATACTGTGTTTGCTGTGTTTGTGGATACTCTGTTTACTGTGTTTGCTGTGTATACTTTGTTTAATGTGTATACTCTGTTTACTGTGTATACTGTGTTTGCTCTGTTTACTGTGTTTACTGTGTTTGCTGTGTATACTGTGTATACTCTGTTTACTGTATATACTGTGTATACTCTGTTTACTGTGTTTACTTTGTATACTCTGTTTGCTGTGTATACTGTTTGCTGTGTTTTCTGTGTTTACTGTTTACTCTGTTTGCTGTGTATAATCTTTTTACTGTATATACTGTGTATACTGTTTACTGTGTTTGCTGTGTATACTGTGTATACTCTGTTTACTGTATATACTGTGTATACTCTGTTTACCGTGTATGCTCTGTTTACTGTATATACTGTTTACTGTGTAGACTGTGTTTGCTGTGTATATTCTGTTTACTGTGTATAGTTTACTGTGTATACTGTATTTGCTGTGTATACTCTGTTTACTGTGTATATTCTGTTTGTTGTGTATACTGTGTTTGCTATGTATACTCTGTTTACTGTGTATACTCTGTTTACTGTGTTTGCTATGTATACTCTGTTTACTGTGTTAGCGGTGTTTGCTATGTATACTGTTTACTGTTTTTGCTCTGTATACTCCGTTTACTGTATATACTGTGTATACTCTGTTTACTGTATATACTGTGTTTACTGTGTATACACTGTTTGCTGTGTATACTGTTAACTGTGTATACTCTGTTTGCTGTATTTACTGTTTACTGTGTATACTCTGTTTACTTTGTTTACTGTATTTGCTGCGTATACTGTTTAATGTGTATATTCTGTTTACTGTGTATACTCTGTTTGCTGTGTATACTCTGTTTACCGTGTATACTCTGTTTACTGTCTATACCGTGTTTACTGTGTATACTCTGTTTGCTGTGTATACTCTGTTTGCTGTGTATACTCTGTTTACTGTATATGCCGTGTTTGCTGTGTATACTCTGTTTACCGTGTATACTCTGTTTGCTGTGTATACTCTGTTTACTGTGTATACTGTGTTTGCTGTGTATACTCTGTTTACTGTATATACCGTGTTTACTGCGAAAACTCTGTTTACCGTGTATACTCTGTTTGCTGTGTATATTGTGTTTACTGTGTATACTCTGTTTACTGTGTATACTGTGTTTGTGTATACTGTGTTTGCTGTGTATAATGTTTACTGTGTTTTCTGTGTATACTCTGTTTACCGTGTATACTCTGTTTACCGTATATACTACTTGCTGTGTATACTGTGTTTGCTCTGTTTACTGTGTATACTGTTTGTTGTGTATATTCTGTTTGCTGTGTATACTCTGTTTACCGTGTATACTGTGTGCTGTGTATGTTCTGTTTACTGTGTATACTCTGTTTACTCTGTATACTGTGTATACTCTGTTTACTGTGTTTGCTGTGTATGTTCTGTTTACTGTGTATACTCTGTTTACTGTGTATACTGTTTGCTGTGTATATTCTGTTTACTGTGTATACTCTGTTTACTGTGTTTGCTGTGTATACTGTTTGCTGTGTATACTGTTTACTGTGTTTTCTGTGTTTACTGTGTATACTCTGTTTACTGTGTATGATGTGTATACTCCGTTTACCGTGTATGCTCTGTTTACTGTATATACTGTTTGCTGTGTATATTCTGTTTACTGTGTATACTCTGTTTACTGTGTTTGCTGTGTATACTGTTTGCTGTGTATACTCTGTTTACTGTGTTTGTTGTGTATACTGTTTGCTGTGTATCCTCTGTTTACTGTGTTTGCTGTGTATACTGTATATACTGTGTATACTCTGTTTACCGTGTATACTCTGTTTACTGTATATACTCTGTTTACTGTATATACCGTGTTTACTGTGTATACTCTGTTTGCTGTGTATACTGTGTTTGCTGTGTATACTCTGTTTACTGTGTATAATGTGTTTGTGTATGCTGTGTTTGCTGTGTATACTCTGTTTACTGTACATACCGTGTTTACTGTGTATACTCTGTTTACCGTGTATACTCTGTTTGCTGTGTATATTGTGTTTACTGTGTATACTCTGTTTACTGTGTATAATGTGTTTGTGTATGCTGTGTTTGCTGTGTATACTGTTTGCTGTGTATACTCTGTTTACCGTGTATACTCTGTTTACTGTATATACTACTTGCTGTGTATACTGTGTTTGCTCTGTTTGCTGTGTATATTCTGTTTGCTGTGTATACTGTGTTTGCTGTGTTTCAGTGTTGTATAAAGTACTGAAATCTCAGAGTCAAGTAAAAGTATAGGTACCGCTCCAAAATATGACTTTGGTATAAGTCCAAGTCACTGACTGAAATGTTACTTTAGTTAGTCTTAAAGTATCTGAAATGTCTTGTACTTAAGTATGGAAATTACTGTAAAAATTGATGTATTCAAGTAATGTAATGAAAAATAAAACAAGGCAAATGCAGTTTGAATGACATTTTTTATATTTTGGTAAACTTGTCAAATATACTTAATGTACACAACCAAGTGTAGGCAAAATGAAACCTGCTAATAGATATAACTTAACCTGCTTTACAACTGAACCAGCTTCTTAGTATACCCTCCAGGACAGAAAATACTAAGTTTTTGTAAGCCTTAAGTTTTCCCTTTAAGTAAGGTCAGTGGTGAAAATGAGAAAAATATATAGTAAGTACAGAAAATGCGGCAAACATGAAGAAAAAAAGCCGTTACGATTACTCTACTTCACAAACTATAGGTGCACACAACTGGTCATTATGCAAAAGAAAAAAAGAAATGGGAGGGAAATGCAGCTTATTTCGCATTTGAAGAGGGAGAACTTTTTTGTAAACTTAAAGGGAAAAAGGTAATAGACCTCCGTGAAGCTGACACCCACCTACTCAAAAAATCCAGCAAATAGTCTGATTTGTTAGTGCTCTGTTTGTGCAGCTTTGGTTTCCGAGATATTAAAAATTATTTAGGCCATCCAAAATATATACTTTTTAAGATTACAATTACTGAAAATATTGAGTATGACTAAAAATTCACTAGAGAACAGTGTGTCTCGTGTAATAGCATGAATTTTGTGTCAGTTGGTCACAAGGCAAGAAATCTATTTACATTAGTTTCTCAGCAAAGTTTGGATGTAAAATTTGTTGACTCCCTGAGTGAACCTCCGAGCGCTTGAGGAGGGGGGAGACCTAGAGAACAGCTAGCCGAAATTAGCGTTAATTAATCGGATCAACTTTGAGCTAGACGCCGCTCATACCGGATATTGGAAAAGCCAAAATCCAAATTGAAAACAACTTTGCTGCGTTTGTTTTAACGGCACAAACCTGCACAAACGGAGCACTAACGGACCAGCCCACTTTGGTTTGTTTTGGAGCAAAATGGGGGGATGGTGAACTCTGAATGGCCTAAAAAGTAATTTTTAATATCTCGGAAACCAAAGCTGCACAAACAAAAATTTTAACAAACCTGCACAAACGGAGCACTAACCAATCAGACTGTTTGCTGGACTTTTTGACGTAGCTGGGGAGGTGCGAAACCTGTGCATCCTATTGGTGGTGACGAACAAGCCCAGGCAAGCAGGCTTTGTTGCAGTCAATTAGTAGGTGGGATCAAAATACTTGCGTTTCTCTCTCTATTTTTGTAACGAGTAACTGAACCACACATTGAAAATCTATCGGAGTAAAAGTATGCAGTTAAGTTCGGAAATGTAGTGAAGTGAAAGTGAAAGTTATCAAAAATTTTCTTACTCGAGCAAAGTATGAAGTACTCCAAAATACACTTAAGTAAAGTAGTGAAGTATTTTTACTTTGTTACTATACAACACTGCATAGTTATTTTCTCTGTAAAAAAAGACTTATAATCCTGAGGATATATCCGGTGTCGAGGTGATCCACATAACTTACTATGTGGTGCTGCAGATCTTATATTGTACGGTGAGCCAGATGCTAGCTTTCAAAAGCCTGAAGCATATAATTATTTTGTTTCAGGTTGGAGCAACCATTTAGGATAAAAAGAAGCTTTAAGTGGCTTCTTTCTGACTAGTTGAGTTGTGAATTGTGCTATTTTAAGTAATTAGTCTATGATAACAATCCTATCGCTAACAAAGAGCAAACCCATGTTATTTCCATATGCTGGAATATACTTGTAAACCCAAATTCATGCTGGAGTTGAAAGTTAATGTTGAGTCATGTTGCATTTCTACAGTGCAGGTCAATCATTCGCAGCGATCCACAGAAATCCTATTAACAATGTGGCTCAACCAAGCTAGGGCCTAAAAATAGTATGTTACCTTACATATGAACACTTGTCTTCCTAAGTAACAGTCCAATAACATATCTGAAAATACAATTTAATCAATGCAATCCTTACCTGTCCAAAAATGATTTTCTCGTCTTTTTCTGCACATTTTTTTTTAATGAACTCCCTTGTGATTAACTGCCTTCAAAACACAAAAATAATGTTTACCTTTCTCTCTGTTAGAACGGTTGGAAGCGTACATGACACAGACTTTAGGCATTTTGAAGCTGGATCAATAGAAGTAAATGGGCTACATTTACACACATCTGCATTGCATGACATCAGCACTACGACATCTGCAACCCAGCAATACAAGATATATACAAGGAAACTGTTAGTTTTGGAAAAACATATTTTTTGGCAAACGGTTTTTGTGCTTTTCCATTTTATTGAAAGTTGTGTGTTTCTCAAAACTGCTGGCTCGGTCGTTGCCTTCCTGTCCACTTCAGCTTGGACAAATTCTCACTTCCAGCAGTTTGGGCTTTTTCTACTCAACTCGGATTGTCTCTGGACCAATCAGAGACCAGAAGGAGAATTTGTGAACGATGATGTCAATTTTCTGCGCTGTTTCAGAATTGCAGTTTGCCTGTAGTTTCAGTAATGGCAGCAGAGGAAGTGAACGAAACCTGTTCAGCTGCTGATTCACTTAGCATCAGTACAAGATGGTTACTATAACTTATAATTGGTTTGTAAAATAAGAAACGTGCTATTATGCGTAGTCTATTTCCTGAAAAATAAACATTTTTATAAAGTCTATAAATAAAGTAAAAATTTAAATAGTTGAAGTTAGTAATGGACTCTCATTTAGCCATCAGTGGAAAGAATTGATTTTTTTTTTTTCACTCTGTAACAGTGATACAGTACAATAAGGCAGCAACACTCCATCACCAGCTGTACACATGGTTCTGGGCCCGTGTGGTACCTTAAGCTGCTTCCTTAATGTCCGTATGTTACCCAATATGTGGTTTTTCACTGCGTGTTTTACCAAAGTGAACTTAGTCGGAGGATGGAAGTGAAAAGCCTAAGATTGATCGCTCCGCTCGTCGTGGTAATTCAACCCCAGTCATTTTTCTTCAGTATGCAGGTTTTTATAGCATTTAAAATAGCAACGCGGTAATGGCTCCACACGCACACACGCACATTTGCCATGCACGCGGAAGCGTAGATAACGGAGCACTCTGCAGGACAAGATGTGGTCTGGAAGTGCCGGGAAGTGAAAGCGGGTCGAAGGGATTAATTCACGTGTCCAGAAACGCTCCTTTCAAAGTGTGTTTATCTCCCACCTATGTAAGCTGAGACGCATTAGACCATATTGGTTATCTGATAATCTCCGCCACATATGTGCTTAGTCATTTAGGAGTGAAACGTTTGTAAAGCTTTTTGTACAAAAATAACCTGTTTGAGTGACTTGGGAGGAAGTGGTTTTGTGTTGAACAAAGCAATAATTTATTGTCTTCAGATTGATTTTTGCTTTTTTTACATATTGACTTAAACAGGAGCTTGGAACCGCTTTTGTTTTTAGAACCACTTTCCAGTGGAAAAATATGAGCACACATGCAACACATGCTTTCCAATAAAACATTTATAGAGGGCAATCCTATCCCAAGATGCCTTCCTGCGCAGTGGAGAACTGCCTGTAGAACTGAACTGAACTCAGGGTGATGTGCACTGTGAATATAGATGACACACAGCCTGGACCAGTTGCAAATATCTGCAACTAAGTTGAAATTGGTAATCCTAACCTGAAGATGTTTGGATGTGGTCCTAACCATGAAGTTTATACTGTTGCAGTATAAACCAATTAATTGGATGATAAAATAAAACAAGCCCTGCCTTTTCCATGATCCATTGTTTTTTTCTCTTTTCTCTCTTTCTACTGAAAACTTGATGAGAAAGTCTTCAGTTTGGCAGTTTGTTCTCAACTAGCCATTTTTTTTTGATGAACACTTTTGTTTAGAGCTTTCAGGATTTTATTTTTTGTTTCTGTTGTTTTGTTTATTTCGGATATCAGCAAAGAGCAAAGACGCTAAAATAAAGACTTCAATTCAGTTTTTTTATATAGAGCAGACTGACGAGAAGTATAATTACATAGTTTTTTATTTTTTATCACAAAAACTGTGGAGAAAACTATGGTCACCAAAGGTCACCAAAAGCAACCTCCTTATTTTGCGACAATCTCATAACGCCTCAGGATAATAACTGGGTCACACTTGGAAAATGGAAAGAAAATAAAGTATAGTCATTGTGCAGCTCACAAAATGCTTATGTTTTGTCGCATACTTACACACCTGTTAAATTTAGTTGATTGTATGAGTTTATATTTATGCAAAAGGAATATATTTGATTGTTTGTTGATTACAAAACAATAGATATTTTTAATCAACTTTAACATTAGATTACTTTTCCAGGGGACAGAAGAAGAGACACATGGCTGACATGAGGAACGATGAGGAGGTTGTCCACACGATGCAAGGTAAACTAACGTGATGTTTCTATTTCAACTGCATTCATATTTAATAAATTAGAATATTAATGAATAAATAAATTACACGGATTGATGTTTTGAAGCCTTTATTTCTGTTCACGGTGATGATTTCTTCCTGAGAGATAATGAAAACCTGCCATTGAAGATTAGAATGTTACATCAAAGCAATAAAAAAATTATTAATGCAGAAATGAGATACACGTAATACCTGGTTAGTGGTTATTTTCAAAAGGTATTTTTAATTCCAACAAACGAGCCTCATCTGAATCTATATTCTAATTTATTGATTATGACTGTACTGTGAAACTTGTATTACAGTTTCTTTTAAGGTGTTTTTAAAACTAAGTGTTGATGCCTTGTCATTACATTAAAAACAAAATGCAATTTGGTTCAGTGAAATAATGTGAAACTGACATAAGCAGCGACAAACAGCAACCACTTCCCAGTCCAGAAACGTGTTGATTGAGCAAACAAGTGTCCAAAAATCAAACTGAAGTCTTACAATTAGCCGTACAATTATACTGTCAAGCTAATCAGATAATCAGATACTTCACTCAACGCACTGGGAAGGTTGGCAAAATGTTTGCAGATTGTGCCACGCTCCTCTACTAAGGCTCATTTTAGTGTCATTTAAAGTCAAATTCAGCTCTTTTGATTTCTGTCATTTTGTCAAAAAAAAAAACAAAACAAAGTGTTTCCATCATCCATGTGGTTTGGAGCAACAATCTAAAAGCCCTCAGCCTGGAGTAAGATATGCGGCCTCATTTTCATACCTCATTAGACCAATTATATGCTATTTGAGATTCCTAAATATTTGCTTTTGTTTGACATGGAGGTAAACCTTCTGAATAATGCAGATGAGAGACACATTAGCATAGCGAAATGACTAATGTGGCTGCAGGTTGCCGTTGTTGACGCAGGTGTGTGTGTGTGTGCATGCGTGCGTGTGTGTGTGTGTGTATGAGTGCGTGCGTGCGTGCGTGTGTAATGTAGCGCGTTGTCTTGATGGGTGCTGACGTATGTAAATCCGACTTGGAGTGTAAATCCCCCTCCCCAAGAAAAATGCAAAAAAAAAAATAACAAAGGGAAAAAAATGGCGTCCCCACCTTGTTGTTTGGATTGACGGAATCAGAGCCGCCCGTGGGTTCTGACTTTTCCCGCTAATGTCTTTGCCACCACCTGGCTGGTAGCCAGAGGGACGAGGCGCGCTGGCAGACGGCTCCACATCAATATCTCAACTAGCCACCAGAGGCCCACTCAAACGGTCGGGGAGTTTAAAGGTACCAGCTGGTGAGTTGAGGTGGGGCCTGCTCGTGTTCTGCTTGGAGGCTTTAGATTCATTTAAAAGGTAAAGATTACGTTTTAAGGGCTCTGCGCATTAATTAGTGTTGAGAGATGACAGGAGGATGGAGGCGACCAGAGAGGCGCATCAACGGATTTGTCGTGTCTCTTTGTTTTCGGCGACTAAACGACCCAATCCGACAGGTGTACCTGGAGGACAGGGACTTCCATTCGGAATGGACCGGATGAGATTATAACTGCACGATAAACATGAGAAAAAAGTAAATATTGTGACTTTAGGGTAAAAAAAGAAAAAACCCTTTTGATTATTTAAGTTGTACTTTTTTTTTAAAGTTCTGTTGTCATGTTAGTTTTTTTTTTTTTGACAACTTTAGTTATATATGTATTAAATGAATGTGAGGAAAGTTCAATTATATAAAAACTTAAAAGAAAAGTTTAAAGGAAAAATGTATATTTGTCCAAAGAGAAAATCAGAAAGTCATTCTTAAACTAACTCAAGAAACATCTTACACTTGTGTTTTATTAGTTGTTTTCTGATTGATGCGCTTATTAAAAACACAGAACAAACACTTGCTTTTTAAAATAAACACCAGAATAAGAAGCTAATATTTCAGAAACAGAAAGATTGGCGATGCATCACTAGCTGTTTATATCAAGGATTCTGATTTGAATCATACGATCCTGTAGAGACTGAGTTTATATTACTTCCTATCTTTATTGGTTAATAAAGTGGAGCAGTTGATAAAACTGGGTCTGGTACTCTGGCTTCTTCAAAGTCCAGAATAGTGTCTGTCATTGATTTGTCTCTCTACATACTCCTTAGGTGTGTGTGTGGGTGTGTGTGTGTGTGCATGGTTGTTTGTCCTGTTGCCCTGTGATGAATTGGCCACCTTTCCAGGGTGACCCTGCCTCTCGCCCCTTGACCTCTGGAGTTAGACACCAGCACTCCTGTCGACCCCACTGGGGACAAATGTGTTGGATAATGGATGATTCATGAATACAATCTTTTAAAAAATTAGCCCCTTTTTAATTTGCTTAAGATTTTTTTACCCTTCTTGTAAAATATTTGGTCAAAAAAATGTGGCCAAACAAAGTAAAAATGTTGGAAATTCTTATTGCCGAGCTGCAGCTTTTGCCTCTTCTGTCAAAAACTTCAAAGGTTTTTTTTTTACAACCGATTTTAAAAAGATCGGAAGGCAAACAGAATTTATTCTTATCAAGAAGTCTTTCCTCCTCTCCTCCCTCCTTCGTCTGCCTCTCACCGGCTTCATTGTAATTCTTCCCTTGCTTGATTTCTCTCTTCTCATCTCACACTTTACTGTAGTTGCCCAAGAGGTGTTGTTGGTTCCCCGAGGAGCCCGCTGGCTCTCGGTCAGAGGGCCTTTCAGCTGCCAAGTCAGCTAAGGCCGTCGGTCCCCCTACCGTGTGTTCCTGCACAGAAGCTGCTGGAAAAAGCTGGCGCAGGCCGGCTGATTTACCGCCTTCAGCCAGGGGGCTCTCCAAGGGGCTCCCTCTCTGGCCGGGGTATCATTTATTTGGGACGCATTTTGGCAACGGCAGCATCTCGGGCCCCTCTCTTCCCGTCCGGAGACAAAATAAACGAACGGTATCAAAGACGTGTCAACCGTGATGGGTGTTTTTTTTATTATTATTATTATTATTATTATTTCATGATGCCGTTGAGGGAAGCTGAGCGACAGCGGTCCCCGCGGAGCGCGACTCCGTGTTCAGAACATACAAAGCGGCAAGACTCAACAAAAAGCTTGACATGAATGAGTACGTTTCAGCTGTGAATGTCTGGGTAATCTATCAAAGTCATCTGATAAAGTTACGCGTGACATTTTGTAATTTTTCAAACGCGACCCATATGAACGAGGGCTTTCTGTTTTGCCTCTGATCAGGCGGATTGGAAACGCGCCGCGTTCCTTCTGTCAAAAAACGAGTCGGGACAAGGGTGCGTGCATGTACGTGTGTGTGTGTGTTTACTTCATGTGTTGTCTGCTGGGCACTAACAGCAGCCCAGGCGTTGGGAGACATGTTCCTGTTCCCGCTGTTTTTTTCGAGGTGAAATTTTTTTTTCCCGTTGATGCTTACAGACGGGAATAGGGGGGTGAGGGGGAAACAGAAGCGCGAGCCCCGGTTGAGTGGCAGCATTTTGTTTTGCATTTGTCTCCAAACAGATGCATAGCTGTCATTCAAGGCCCCATTGAAGATTGCTATCAAATGTAATCGCTTCAAAGCTTATTCCCATGGATGCCCGCTTACAGATACAGCTTCTTCAGGTGTCTGTCAAAGGGATCTTGCAGAGGGGCATGCAGCAAAAGCTTCAAATGTGTGAATTTAAATATAGAAGGGGGCGCAGACATTATGATTCACATCATGCTCTCCGAGAGCAACACAACACAATGCCATTCATTTTGTTTTTAGATTACCCCGGCTCCATCTTTTAAGGCCCATTCCTCAACAGATCAGCCACGGTTTTTTGTTTCAGCAATTTAGATGTTGATATCCAAAATGCATCGGGATTAATTAGAATGTCTCTGGAAGGTTTATTTGTTTTAGCAGTTCAGATTAAAAAGCGACGCTCATATACAACCTCAATACACAGATGTGTTTCAAACTAGCGGGTGGGCATTTATCGTATTGTTAATCATTTATTGTGATACATTTCTTATGAGAATTTTGATTTATTATTGTCATTATACGTCATTATCCCCATCAATAGTGTTTCCTCCACTATATTTCTCAGTAAGAGTGTCAGTGCATTTGAAAATATGATTAAATCCAGTTAATGAGTGCAGTTTGGTGGAACACATCACAATTATGTATGTGTCTGGCATTACAAGTGTTTTTCAAAAGCAGTAGCTGTAAACAAATAATTTTTTTTCTAAAAATAAAAATGTAACACAGCACTGATGAAAATATAAAATATTGACAATTGGGATTGTCATGCTGGTGTTGTCTAGTGAACTTTTAAAACGCCACCAAAAAGAAAATGTCAGTTAGGCTTGTTTCCATGTGCTGGTTTGGTTTGGAGCGAATCATCCGGGCCACACGCAGTAGGTGTTTGTCTGATGTACAAAAGCAATAAACAGGAAGTCGAGTTTACAAACTAGCAATCTCAGAAAGATAGAGATAGTTCTGCTAGAACTTCCAGTTTTCCTCTGGAGGTTTGGAGTTTAACATTATTTTTAGAGTTTTGTGCAGTAGAGTTACCCTAACCCTAACTCCTTAACAGTGGATGGGAAAGTTCACTACGCATGGACACATTCGGCAAATGTGTTTCTCCTCTTTAGTGCATAATTTTTCGCTAAAGTCGAAAACCACCACCAGGTAGCGTTAAATTGCTTTTGCTAAAATGAGAAAGTTATTTAAAATTTTGCCATTTCCACCAACCTTTTCTGATGTCCTTGTCGGGATGGTTAAGACAATCTCGAGATATTCCGACCTTGTGTGGTTTAAAAGCGACCGGCTCCACTCAAGGGGACGTCGGGACAGAAAATCAGATATTCAGAATGTTGGGTTGTTTTGGCCTAATATCGCAGCAGGGACAAACAAGAAAGCAGCCTGATCCAAAATACAGGCTACAGGCTCTGTACATTTAACAGAGAAATATAAACCAACACAAACTATCCCCATTGCTCTTTCCAGTTCGGCCATGTTTATTTACTCCAGATACTTTAATCACAAAAGGACTTAGTGCAATCCATCTATATTGCTGGACAGATAAATCATGAAGCTTTATCTCCATTGGCACATCAAGGTGACAGAGGCTCCTTTGAATATTCGGCTCGATCATACAGCCTTCCTCCTTCCCTCACCCAACCCATGTCTCCCGTGGGAGCTGCTTGGCCAAGTGGTGTAAATTTCGTTCGGCAAATTGTCTCAGAAAAATCAATTAAATCTGACCCTTGTGTTCGCCTATGTAATTTTTGGACTCAATCAGCTGGTGGCTTAGTATGGATTTGCAATAGTACACCCTTCATTCCTCTTAAGAGAAATCAGAGCCTTTCAATCACGCTCCGCAGCCACCTCAGGGCCAGAAAACCGCTGGCTCCGAGGTGTTGCCATTTAGAAAGCATCATGTTGCTCTTTCATTAAAGGGACGCAAGAGAAGAGAAAAAAAAAAAAAAAAAGATGTTTGAAGTCCGTGAACGGCATATAAATACATGCCAACACCAAGAGTGAGTTGTGAAACACCTAATAGAGGAAAACGCAAGCCAGACGATACTTTATTCTCTATTTTTAATGAGCGGCGGAAATAAAACGTCAACCAGACCGTGAACGGAGAGATGTTTCTTTATCCCTAGAAGATATGAACGTTTCTGTTATCTGTAAATGGTGTAAAGTGATAAGGATGTAGTGTTTTAGGTCTATTACAGTTAAATCGCTGAGCAGCATCACTAAGGCTCAGGCTTTTAGATGAAAAAAAAAATGTATTGATGTTTTCTGCTTTGAAACTTTTGAAAATATGAAACTTGAAGAGGCGATATTGATCCAGTGTGTGAGAAAAACCAGGCCTCCATCTAACTGGAATCAGACAAACAGAGGAAGAATGAAAACAACTATCATATTGCCTCAGACGCAGCTTATTTAAGTTTCTACCTCTCTGGTTCGGCTGCTGTGGCTGGAGAAGACTCCCATATGTTCCTAGTCAAAACATCCCATCTTCCAACTTGGAGAAATCAACTGCAGTCCTGACCTTTAACCTTAGTTCTCCAACCATGAATGTTCACACTACTGATAGTTGTCATTCAAACTTGGACTATATAAAAATACCATATCACCCATTTTGTCACTGTTTGACATTAAATAAAACACAACAGCTTCAGCTCAGTAAATACCAAACAATTTCAGTATTTAATGGTAATATTAGTGTATGCGTATTTTTGATTTTGGAGGAAGTAATAAAAAATGTGATTCTGATTGTTCTGGCATTTACGTGGCATAAATCATTTTTTTAAATCCTGATGAAAAGTCATAAAATCATTGCCTGATTTATTGTCAGGCAATGAGAAGAAAAAATAAGCTTTCGTTTGATGAAGCATATTTAAACATCTTGTTCCAACTATGGACCATTATATACAATCCTAATAGAATACATTAGAAGTGAAAAGCGACAAGGTTATGAACACTTTTGCAAAGCTCTCTATAGTTTAAGAGATCCTTATTGAGAGAGATTCACATCAACGAGACAACAGCTGTTCTTGAAATCACTTCAAGATTTACAGTTTCAGTTTCCTGAAACTTCTGGTTCTGTCCCTGGTCCAACATGTCTGAATCAAACGGCTGGAGGACTTCCTCAGCAGGCGCTCCGGTTCCCCAGAGTCGTACTAACCACCTGATTGTTTATTAATTACATGACTCAGGTGTGCTGGAGCAGGGGCACATCTAAAAGTTGTGGGACGGCGACCCTGGAGGACTGGCGTTGCAGACCCCGCTGCGTCGGAGTGTGTGGTGGCTCTGCGGATGACATGCATATGTATGAACAGGCTGGGTCGATCCTCAGGGTCGACTGGAGTAAACAAGTCATTCCCAGCTAAAGGCTACTCTTCTACTCATGTGGACACGGACAGCTGTGGCACAGGCTGAGGCGGACATGCCAACGCGATGACATGTTGATGTTTCACACTATATATCATTGTCACATCACGCGTCCCTGCAGGTGACAGGCTTATGAGCAGAGTTGCCCTGGAAGCCTTTGGGTGGACTCGGCCCGGAGAGTGCGTGGCGGCGGAGGCCGCCACCGTGGAAATGACGCCGGGTGAAGAAGTTTTCTGTGTGAGGCTGCAAGGGTCTGGAAGGAGAAGTTGACATATGAGGTGTGATTAATAGTTTCCAGCCACATGGAGCAGGCAGATATTGTTAAATATGAAACAAATTCATATTTGAGGCAACAAGTGTTTCAGGCGTTCATAATTATCGTTCCTCTCACCCGGGTAGCTGATGAAATGTTGCTATGGCAGTGACTTTGAAAAAATAAGTACAGATGCATATCATTATATTAGGAGTAGGATGACATATTAGTATGATGGAGTATTAGTGCCATGCTGAGGAAATTGAAAAAACTAAAATTATGAGAATAAAGTGATAAGATGATTAGAATTAAATAATCCAAGAATAAAATCACCAGAATTTATTCTTGGATTAAATTCAAGAATTTAATCCAAAATATGGTAAAATTTTCACCATATTCTCGGAATTTCCGTATGCTTGTATGATACGGATCAAAACCTGATTTTTTTTTTTTTCTGCAGTTTGCTTTCACAATACGCTCATCTTTTTCCAAGAGGACTATAATTTGTAAACAAAGCCAGCGATTTCATTTATCCATTTATTTTTTTCCTAAAACATCTTTTGGAAAGAAAGAGGTGCTTTTGTTTTTTTTTTTATAAAATCACTTTTAGCAAAAAAAATCTAGAAAAGCGACAATGTATTATTTTGTCATTTTGAATTTTACAACTAGAAAAAAAGGTTTGTTGATGATATCCTATAGGACTGACATGCTGATCGCAATAAAGTCTCTTGTATGCATCTTCCCCTTCAAAACAGAACACAGCATCCCTCTAAAAAAAACAAAAAAAAAACCCAACAATATATCAGAGATAGAGGCGGTTCACAGATTTGACTCGTGTGATGTCAAAGGTAAGACAAACAGCCAGCAGGCTGACGGTGCAGAGGCGTGCACGTCCACCAAAGTTTGTCAAGTTCACAGGAAACTGGAGGCTTGAACTGCGGCCCGATCCCAGGTGTTCGCCGCCGAATGGATTATTGCCTGGTTTGAGGTCAGATATGATGCCTTATTAGCTCATGAAAGAGCAGGACGGCGTGCCAGACCATTGTTCTCCATACTGAGATGAAAGGCGAGCCGGCTAATGAACATCTGCCAGCCGGCATAAGGACCCGAGCAGACACACAAAACCTTGAATTGACCATTGCTGAGAGCAGCTGCTCTGATCAGAAAGATTTTGATGTAAATTTAGGCTGAGGGCCCACCGTGGAGCAGCTGTAATAGCCACGGACCAAGACTAGAGGGGAGCGCATTCTTCACTTCTATTATGCATGTCTGGCTCGCCAAAGTTCATCAACCAAACTCATCAAAGCGCCGCTCACTGGTCCTGTCCACTGGAATTGGGATAATAGAAGAAGATGTTGCAGATTTCAAAGGAACTCACATTACTCCAATGTTTTCACAGTCAGAGAAAACTGATTTCACTAAACAGTTTCAAGCTTTTATAAAACAAAAACATTTTATTTTTAAAAAAAAGATGCATTAGGGATGGTGTGATATTTTGAAAATAAAATTATTAAATATAAAAGAATGATGGCAGTGGAGGTAACTAAGGTAAAAGTGCCCGGCAACAGCATCCACACCCCTTGATCTCCCCCACCCCCACATTTTATAATGACATAACATATTAACCTCATAGATTAATTAAAATAGGTTTTTATTAATGACAAACAAATAAAAGTGAGCCATGCATCTGTATTTAGTCAATACTTTTTAAAAATCATCTTTTGTTGTGATCAAAAACTGCCTGCTTTTGTTTGTTTGTTTGTTTGTTTTTAATTAGAGTTCTGTACCAGGACTCTCAGTTTGGACTTTGACTGGACCATTCTAAGACATGAATATGCTTTGATGCAAACCGTTCAACTGTAGCTCTGGCTGCTTGGTCGTTCTGTTGAATTATTCCAGGCTTCCCCGTGGTTAGCATCACCCATAGCCACCATGTTCTATCACAGACTCGGTGCGTTCAGTGAGAGACAAAGTGTAGCATTTTGCATACAACAAAAAAGTTCAAATTCTGCCTCACCCAGAGGTGGGTAGAGTAGGGACTGTGGTTATTTATTTTTAGATTGTACAAATATTTTTTGTTCTCTCGTTAGGTCTTCTGTTTTTATTTGTATTTTTTGTTAAAATAATAAGAATTTAAAAAAATGGTGTGAAATTTGTGACCGAACTTAGTTTTGCTCGATGACGCCTGGAAAAGGAAAACCTTCTTTGTCATATTAACTGCACTTACTTTTAGACTTCATTAAGTTATCATCCTCATGACTCTAGAGTCATTTACATAACGCAATAACCGGAAACCCTAAAGTGCAATTGCATTGCTCACACCGCCATGCGCTGGGGAAATGACTGCTCTAACTATAGTGCGAGATCACATCAGAAAACATATCAAACCAAGATCCGAACGCAGCAGAGGGCTACTGCGCCGCGTTAATTGGGTTACTGATGATTTCCGTCACACAATTACTGTGTCAGAACAGCAGCTTGTTTTAGTCCCGTCCTTCTTTTTGATATTGTTTAGAAAAATATATATATAGACATCAATGTCTTTTTGAAAATATTTCTGCTTTGTTTGTCTAAAATTTTGACATTTTAGACAAAAA
The DNA here is from genome assembly GCA_010277015.1 of Poeciliopsis turrubarensis. Lineage (NCBI taxonomy): Eukaryota > Metazoa > Chordata > Actinopteri > Cyprinodontiformes > Poeciliidae > Poeciliopsis > Poeciliopsis turrubarensis. The sequence continues at coordinate 786,884 of VMRN01000076.1, forward strand.
AAAAAAAGGAAGTCGAGGGCTTTTGCAAAATGGAGGTGAGCGTGAAAACACAGCAGATGGAGGCTCTTGGAAACCGGCATAAACAGTGTGAGTCGGCGTCAGAGGTCTTCCTGCCTGGGCATATGTAAATAGAGGCTTACCCTGAGAGATAGAGGAAGGCTCTGAGGTAATTATTTAGAGATCTTCTGCCCACCATTCAACGGGGCTGATTTATTTTAGGAGAAACCAAGGGGATTAAAGAGAAGCCCGGCACAATCACGGGGTCGCAGCGCCTGAACCATCCAGGCCTGAAGTAGAGAGGAAAAAAAAATAAAAAAAACACAAGTCAAATCACAGTGATGCAGCACTTCCTGATTCACCGTGTGTACTCATGTGTGTCCATGTGAAGTTTGCGCTCGTGAGAAGAGCGTGCGACGCCCGACGGTAATTGGTATTAGCGGTCAGGAAGCTTGGTTCAGACAGTTGGGTTATTAACTGCACTGTTTGCTAATCTCCCCCGTGTTTGTCTCCAGTCATATTAAAAACGCCATGGATCAAAGCTGACCGCTAGTCTATCAGCTAGGGTTAACTCTGGATGAGCTGGAGCTCACCTATGAGACAAACCCAGCCATGGAAAGAAAATAAGAACTTCAGTTACATGCTAATCCCAGTCCTCCAGAGAGTCCTGCTGTGAACATCCACTGCATGGAGGAAGCGTTCCCATTCATTTCCACATTTTGTTATTGTATTAAATGAATCTCCGTTTGTAAAACTTTACACTTAAATACTCCATTATTAAAATATGGAAGCTGTAATGTTTAACTGTTATTTATTTTTTTTAAATATATATTTTTAACATATTAATTAAAACTGTCAATATGTTGTGGCGGTATGAGACGGATAATAGTGAAAATAATCATACTTCTCCAACGCCTCTCAGTTCTACTATTGTGAGCTGCAGAAACGCTCCACTCCCGATCAAAAAACAACCAATTAGAGCCAGGGGGAGGGGCTTGGTGATGTCAGTCTCCCTGGTGTATGTGCTGGTCAATATGCCAGTGGCGGAGAAACAACTTACCTTTCCAGGAAAACCATTTATCTGCTGTCATCAGTGGCCATGCTAACGAGTTTTAGCATTCATGACAGGCTCAACTGTCGGGAAGAAGCTGAAGCGTATCAGAAGAGCAAGGTGAAGGTTGTAATCGGTGCTTACATAAGCATGACTCACAGCACAAACACCCTCCTCCCGACTCTGATTGGGAGAAATAGACGGGTTTCTAACCCGTCTATTTCTGCAGCTAGCACTGAGAGAAGGCAGAGGAGTTAATAAATCTTTTCACAGGTGATCTGTCTTTTACTGAAAGACATTTTAACTATCTAAAATAAAAAAAAAACAATAAGTTAAAAAGAAATAAAAACCACAAGAGAGACCGTAAGAAATTGTTTCCCGATATCTGTAATCAAAATTGCCCTTCAAAACAAAACAATTCATTAATTAGGATTTAAAGTATTGAGTTTATTTTAATTTATCATGTGATTAGCTGATTTGCAGGTTGATAATCTGAAAATGAATACAAAATATTGTAGTTGAGTAAGGATTGACTGAGAATACAGTCAGTTTCAAATGTTTGCCTTAACAGAAATGAACTTGCGCAGTAATGTTCTTCTGTTTTCGCCTTCTGATTCGGTTGAGATGTTGATACTAAATCTGCTTCTGATAAGACGTTCTTTATGCATCCGTTCATTGTCTGTATTCACTCGCTTCTAATCAGGCTTGTGCACGTCCCGGTGCCCATCTGCAGTGGTCAGAGGGGGCACATCCTGGAAAAGGTCATCGGTCCATCAGGGGGCCAGCATATTCACAAACAGACTCATAAAATAAAATAAGGCACTTTTGAATCTCTAATTAACTTAATATGCATATTTTGGCCTTATGGTGGAGACTGCAATACCCAGAGGAAAGCCACACATGCACACATGAAGCCATTGGCTCATCCAGATAAAAACAGGACACGGGTTGAGATCTAAAGTAATCACTTAATTCAGTTAAAGCGATTAAACAATATGCAGAGGATCATACCTGCAGTTAAAGATGGTGGCAGAAGTGTGATGACCTTGGGAATCCTTGTTGCCGGGGTGACCTGCCTCAACTGATAGAAGTGTGAATTTTGCTTCACGTTCAGTCTTCAGGTTTTGTCCTTAAATCTGTCTGAGATGCTGAGATGCTTGAGAAGCAATTCTGCAAAGAAGAGTAGACCAGAATTTCTCCTTAGCAAAGTCTGGAATGATCAAGAATGACCTGAATGATCAGGTCATTCCAAACACCTGATCACAATTGTAATTGTGAAATCAATCGTTGGGTTTAGAGTTTATAGTCTTTCACATAGAGATGCCTAGTTGGCTTCGGCAGATGTTTTCCTTTAATAAAATTGCTTTTTGTTATTACTCAGGTTATCCTTTTCTAATATAAAAACGGCTTGATTTCATACATTTCTGTTTAACAAAAAAAAAAAAAAAAAAAAAAAAAAAAAGAAGCAACGAATGAACCTATAAAGAGGAAAGTGCTTTCTCAGAATGTCTTCAGGGTTTAGGAGGAAACCATGACACCCGGAGGGAACCAAGCACACTTCAGAATAGATCTGAACTCAGGACATTCTTGCTTTGAGGCAACAATGCAAAACACAGAACAAATTGTTGCTGAAACCCACCAAAGAATAGCTTAAGAGAAGAAGGTCAGAGTCCTGAACTTAGTGGCAAGACTCACTCAGAGAACTCAGTGAACTGCTCACACGCCTCTCTTGCAGAAATTTACAAGTAATAGTAAATCTGATCAGATTTATTACTCCTTGTAATGTATCTGTGTAGGATTTGTTGACTCAGACAGAACAATACAGCCGTACTGATTCTATAAAATGTTGTAAGCTTTGGAGACGCTGCGGCCCTAACATGGCTTATCGGTAGTACTACTCTAATAACATGCTGAACACGAACCCACATAAGAACAGCCACTTTCTGAAATATCAGGTTAAGTTGTTTACATCCCTCTTTGATACCCGGTGATTAATGCTCCCTGTTGCAACGACTAAGGCCGATGACAGCGCATTCTTATCCGCAGATAGAACTATCTGCCTCCAAGAATGAAGCGTTACACCCACCAGCTTCCCACACTGTGCGAGCGAGCAGGAGGAGGTTATATCTGATGCATGGAGAAGAAACGGTGATCCCTGTAGTAATGTGCAATGCTTCATTTTTTTTTTTTTTTTTCCTCTCACTATCAAACAAGTGAGGCTACGTGTAAGTCAGAATTCAATCAGACAGCGAGGAACGCGGGGCAGGATTTTATGAGGTTTTCATCATGTTGCTGAAAAAAAATATGTACTTATTGTAAATACTTTGTATTTAGGTTGACGGGGATCAACGGGGGTTAATAAAAACTAGAGTGGAGAAGCCAGTTTTGACCAAATCTAACACAGATTCTGAAATATCTGGTCTGTCAGACTTGTTACAGTGAATTACGGAAAAAAAAACATCATGATTAGACAGAGAGAAAGCTCCTGCTGCACAGAGTTTAATTCAATTCAAATCAGTTGTATTTTATGTAGGACCAATTCGCAACAAGCTTGTTGGGGTTTACATGCTGGAGACAGGCTTTGATTGATGCTAAAGCCAAAGCGAACAATGTGACAACAATGACTGAGAATGAGAATGTGACAGGCAGACAATGTAAAACCAATCAAACGCTCTAGAAAGCAACATGATGTCATCGCTTTTGAATTCACTTTGTAACTTGATAGTAAATTCATATAGTCATTTTCAAAATGTTTTTTTTTTCTTTTTGGTACTATTCATTGTACTTCTCACCTTTGTTGATCAGCGGTTGGATCCTCCTCAACAGAGCTGCCCAGCAAATTTATTTAGATGCTCGGAGTGGGACTGGATGATAGTTTTTAAAATTCAGTTAATTGCAAGGTCTGAGTGTTAATTAATCAAAATTGTTTGCATTTAATTGGAGAACAAAAAAAACCCAACAATTTCTTTGAAAGGGTGTGTTTGAGACTGACATGATACTGTCATAAACATCACATAACAATGGCCATGAAAATGAAGGAGTCTTTATGACTGTTGTCATGGGGTGACATTTGGTAACTAACGGCACTTTTAGTGCAAAGTTGTACTAAGGCTGGCATTAAAAGTGCATTAAAGTGTCACTGCAGCCTTATGTGCAAATAATATTTCAGAAAAAAAAAAAAAAAAAAAAGCAAAACCGCTTTTATTTTTTACAGCTCAGCTTTTGAAACGTTCTGAAAACCGGAGCGACAAAAGTTCCCCCGGCCGAAGCTCGATCGATACCTGATAGAGAACTTATGAGACACCTGCATCTCTCTGCACGGTTGAGAAGAGAGTGCGTGTGTGTGGCCAAACACACACGTGCGTGTGCGCGTGTGTGTACACCGCGTGTAATAAAGGCGCCGCGGCTGTTGTTGCCTGAATATGTCACAGCCCCTCTCGGACCACAGGGGAGGAGAAGACGTCTGCTCAGAGCCTGAAATATTGAGCCCTAGCTGCAGCCGTGCGAGCAGCTTGCCTCTGGCTCCTATAGTCCTGACCCCTTTCTCTGCCCAAAGGCAATTACAATGGATGAAACCCCGAAGCTTTGGAGTCCCACAAAAAAAAAAAAAGAACGGCTGCAGAAACAACACCGCAAGGAGCCATTTCGAGCCCCGCCACTACCTGTATCTATCGGAGACGAATGAACTCTGCGCTGCCTACTTATTCGACAGCGCAGAGGAGGCAACGCCGGTAATAAGGATTCGCAGAGCTCGCAGGAGTGAGCGGTGCCGGTTTGACACAGATAAATAACGGTGAAGTCGGGGAGGATGACAACCTGGAGCAGCAGCCACAGCCACGAGACTGGAGAGAGAGGCGGCGGTGTGGTACAGGAGGTGGAGCCGCCCTTCTGCATCCTGGCTCCAATATCCGGCTTTGATCACCAACTGGAGTGCCATTCTTTGCCTACAATGCCGCTGAAGGCTGCTGATAGTCTGCGTGTGTGCGTGCGTGTGTGTGTGCGCAAGTGGAGGCTGCAAGAGGGAGGACGAGTGTGTCGGATTGCTGATTGTGCCTTTATTTGGCTTCAACTTAATCTTTTTGAAGTCCACAAAAAATCTGAACTGAGAGATGCAAAAGGGTTTCATTACAAGGCCTTATAATCATAATCTCACTTAATTGTTTAGAAATGAAGTGAAATTATGATTGAATTGTTGTTTTGCAACAACAATCCAATGTTGTTTTGCAACAACAATTCAATGTTGTTGCAAACATTGAATTGTTTGCAACAACTATTGAGATAGTTTTTGGAAGCTATCTCATCGCTTCCAAAAACGCAACAACCAAAACTAAAATAGTGAAGTATATCTTTTGCTCATATAATAATGTGAATGTTACATGAGCATGTCCGTTCACTGGTGGATATGTGCCTTACCAGAGGCCCGAAACTCTTACTAGTAGAAGCCTTCCATTGTTGCATAAACAATGGAGTAAATTACACTTCCCGTAGCCTGGTGGATTCACTCCAAATCAGTAGAAGGAGACAGTGTGTTCAGTTCATCTCAGATGAGATTGGCCCAAATCTGTTATTTAATATTTGGCTTATTTTTTATTGACACTTGATGCTTTAACAATTTATTTTTGAAATATTCAACTTAATTGTTTCCTCATTTTTGAACACCTTTTGTTCTTGTTTAAGTCTGGTACCTCACAACACCATATGTAGTTCTGTAAAGGAGTTTAATCCAAGGGAAAGAAGTTATTTCATCTGGAGGTGATGTTTGGACTGTCTCAGATGGCAGCGGGAGGACCCTCCATTTCGGCTCAGGACTCTTTAACTGACTTTTAGGGTGTTTTTATTTCCACCTCACAGTTTTGTTTTGTTCGTGACATTACATTACACTGTAGCACCAATTAATAATGAGTTGTTCAAATTTTACAAAATGGTCGCTCATGAATTAAAAGAAACTCCTTCACTATCAGTACCTTCATCTTTTTTGAGGAATTTCCCCGCTTTGCAGCTCTTTGATGTTTCCTACTCAGCTCCACTGACAAAGAATCTCATAAAGGTTTGTTTGGTGCTTGTGTGTTGCTCTGTTGGATCGGCGTTCTGACAGCTTTGCTGATGGGTTGCGAGGGGTGTATAGAGTGGAAGTGTCTGAAATGATAGAGTCAAATGTACAACATCCTGCCTGCTCCACACCAAGACTTCCTCGCCGAACTGCAGCTTCTCAGCTTGCCTCCATCATTTTTTTTTTTTTCCTTGAGGTCCCCTGTGGATACTCATCCGGGGGTGGGCTGGGTAGACTTACTCCCAAACGCTCTGCAAGTCTGCACACTTGAAGTCACAGAGTGAGCCTCTTACCAAAATCATCTCAAGTATAAATCATATTTAGCAGTTGGGATTCTTTTTGAAAAATAGATTTGTGACTGATTTGTTTATCTCGTTGCGATGTGCTAAAACAAAACAAAACAAAACAAAAAAAAAAACAGTGTAATGCAATTTTAATTTCTGAACCAAATATTATTCAGGCTCCTACCAAATCTATCTCATTTTATGCCATTTTGATTTTCAAACTTGCAGTCCAAAAGTATCAGAATACCTGGAACCATTATCTTCTGTGTAAGACAAAACAGCTCATGACTGATATGAAGGGAAAATAATTCATGGTTATACATTATTCTCTTAAATAATACTAACATAGACTTAAATCTATTAAGTAGGCCTATAAAGTTTGGCTTTTATTATAAAATTAGCTAAAGTGCTAATATTAGCTAAAACCGTGTCAGTAGGATGTGGGGTATCATTAGCATAATATTAACTTACTCTGTTCACCATGCTAAGTTTAGCTTTTGTATCAGAATGAGTTTTAATGCCATAAGTTTAACTATTAAGCTACTGTTAGCATGAGGGCTGTCACTGTCATGTTGACTAACATTGACTTCATGTAGCTTAAGCTAAACCGAGCTACAAAGCTAATCCTAACTCAGGTTCTATCAATAGCATGTCGAGTATCATGAGTATGTTGGCTACCGAAAAGCTAAGCTATGTTAAGATTAGCTTTTGTGTCAACATTAGCTAACATGCAAAATGTACCTAAAATGCTACCATAAGATGCTGCCCTACCATAACATACTCCCTCCGGTATGCAAATAGCAGTGCATATATTTGTGGGGTGTGACTTATGGCTTATTACTGTATGTCATCATGAAAAGTCGAAACACCAGCAAACTGTAGATTGAGACCGAGCTGTGTGATTTGACACATTTACTTGTGTTTTTGCAATGCATGTCCTGGCTTGAAGTGAATCAAGCAGGATTCACAGAGCATAAAGTCTTCAGATGATGCTACGTATGTTTTTAACAGGTTACAAACTAGCTTGGACCACACGTTACAGGAAACTGAGACAGCTGGACCTTGACATTTTTGACGACCCACTAGTGGACAGGAAAGTTTCCTGTGTCGGAACATATTCGGTATTTGCGTTTTCATCTCCCCTTGTGTGCTTTAAGACTTTTTTGGAAAAGACAAAACCCACCTCAAGGGATTTTAAAATCGTCGCGACTTTAAAGAAGTTATTTCAAATTTTGTTTGTTTCCATCACTCTGTTCTAAGATGTGAGCTTGGGTTCTCTGCATCCTCTTCTGACCTCGGGCATTAGCAGACTGTTCTGCTAAATAAAGTAACAGTGCCCATTTTTATTGTGCTGGTCAGAGCTGTTTTGGCAGCAAAAAAAAAAAAAAAAAAAAGGAAAAAAGAAGCAGAACAGTATTGGCATTGGGTTCTGTTAGGGGCGGTCAGCGTATAATTTCTCTGACATCGCTGCTAAATTCTGAGAGTAATGCCAGCCTGACAAGCAGAGCCGGAAAATTCAGTCAGAGCTTACAGAGAAACGGCCGGAGGTTCAAAAAGTTTCTCGGCACAGCATAATTACTATGCAATTATAGAGTTAATGTAATTGTAATTAAACACTGTTTCATGTTTGCTGCAAATCCTCCGTGCATTAGTGTGACACTTCCTCTGTGAAAGAAGCGGCTGAACAACAACTGGTAATTAAATTAACAAGGGAGCCTTTTTTTTTTTTTTTTTCCCCCAATATCCTGGCGGTGTGGCACGCCTTTGAAATCTCAGCAGGCTCTCTGCCAATAGATTCTGAAATAATCGTTCAGGCAAAAAGAAATATGCTAAGGCATCCAACGTGACATTACGGCAACTCGAGTGGAGGATCTACTCTCAGACAACAGTGTTAGCGTGCCAGTTGAGACGAAGGGGAACAGAGGGGAAAAAATAAAAGCAGTGCCATACCCTCAGGTACGCTGTTGCTTTGTTGCTCATTAAACTTGCATTGTTTGAAGTGTGTAGCTGCTGAGCTTGTTGACACTGAGGTGCCGCACCGAAGCGTTCACGAGGCAAACAAGTAGTAGTGCCAACCAGGAGCTGGGAGCCGTCGCCGTAATGAGTCTGGAGAAAAATGTAAAGCGGGGACAGGGGATGAAACAGACTGTATGATCCGTCAGCTGTTCATCCTGGTGTGGTTTCTGACGGCTCTCCGGAGCCGACTGACGAGTCGGAGTGGGGTCGGGCGACGCCATGATGACGAGAAGGCACCTGGTATCAGGTGGGGAAGAGCCACTCGAATCCTGCTGAAGCATATGTCCCGAAGGATTCAATTTAACTCTGATCAACAGTCGGCGTTTTCAGATTCGGATTGAATTATGCTATATGGCAATGCCATTATGTCGGGGATTATTACATGCTCTCCGGGAGATTTGGTTTATACATCTTGCCTATTGTTGACGATAACTGGAGCGCTCCTCGGGGAGAAACCCACAGAATTGATTTCCGACAATTCCCGATTCCCCCCACTCTTTCTCTGACGCTCCTGCAAATCAACTTAAAGGCAGAGCCTGTCAGCTCCTCACGTCAGGCTCCTTATAAACAGCCGTAATTTCTTCAGAAAGCTCTTTTTTACTCGTACGGGTGTGGGCTTCAAAGTTGGCACGTCCCCCTTTCAGAAAACCCGGAGTTTAGGGCGCGCACAATGAGACTTTGGATTTGGAGCGATGTCCATGACATGAGGCAGAGGGGATGTGGCAGGAGAGGAACGGGAACTTCCTCTGAAGTGAGATTTGTTAAGAGCTTTAAGCTGCTTTGTATACCGAGAGAAAGTGAGAACTTCTTGGTTTATCATCACTCTGATGTACTTTTGCTTTTCCAACACTGATATAAGCCCGATTTACTTCCTCAGAGACTCCGCCCATCTGTTTCTTCAACCAGGTTAAAGGATTAATTTTGCTAATATGCTTATTCTCTCTCGCTGCAGGAAGTCACTGATAAAGTGGATTTCCTTCTCTGGATCTCCTCATTAATATGAAGCTGCAGCCTGGGAGGGATTAGCGTTGCATTGAAGTTTGGATCAGTTGGGAAAACCTTATTGGCAACTGCCTTGCTGTGCTGAAATTTCCCGACAGAAAAATGACTTTAAAATATGCATATGCCTGTCTGTCCTGTTCGGCCATCGACAGATTAAAAAAGAATATTTAAAAAGAAGGTGAGAACCAATGAATTTCAGTTTTTCCGGTAGGAAAACTTTGTTGCATTTTACTTATTTTTGCATAAAACTATCAACCCTGCTAACATATTCACCTGTGGGCCTTTGCCATTTCATTAGGGACAACTCAATACAAGTTGTATCTGTAAAAACATTACTTACTTACTGGTATGTAGGACTTTGCTATACCAAAAATGGATGTAAAAAATATGTTCAATTTGAGCAATACCCCTAAGGCCCATTGACCCTGTAAAGGAAGCGGCTCACTCCACCATGGCTGACGTCAAACCAACCTATGTACGCAATAACTCCTGTAGAGGTTGTCATGAAACAGTAAAAATTAGTAAAAATGGTCATAGGGTGCTGCGCAGTTGTCTGCACAGACAAGGATGCAAACCAAACTTGTTTTATTATAAACCTTTAAATGAAGAAAGATGACGGTGATGGGTAGCAATCATCAGTCGTAAGTATGGGCAGCCCTGTTTCCAGCTTTGTACATATGATTGTCTATGAGCCTGTACTAGGTGTGCTTATTCCACGGACAAAATAGCTTGACTTGAACCAGTAGAAGCCATGGCTATACTGGCAAAGACAACTGGGAAAAGAATCGCAGCCACTCTTTTCAGTACTCCCTTACTTTGGACGTTCTTAACGTAATTAGAACAACAGAAGTCGTAATCTCTTCCGATGTGATTAATCAGAAGTTGCAGAGTCACATGGGCCCCACTTTTACAATATGGGGCCCAGTGATTGTAGAAGGGCCTCATCTGTAAGTGTTGGCTGGAACATCAATTTCAGTTGTCAAACTTAGGGTTTGGATTGAACCAATCTTACAATGTAATGGAATTGACTGGAAACAAACTTTGGCAAAATGTTATGGATAAGCTTCACGGGTCTTATGTTGCTGTCCTCCAAATTGGTTCTGGATGGGGGGCACAATTCAATCAGAAAAACAGGGCCAAGTATTGGCTTGAATTTTCTAACTCAAGACTAATTGACCTGAAACATCTCTCTCAATAAATGGCTTAAATTGGCAAGGTGTGCCTGAGCTCTGCTACTGGCTAAGCACTGGAAGTGGTTTAATTTGAAAATGACAACAAAAAAATCTGTAATAAAGCTGTGAAAATTTGTCACAGTAGTTGTTATAGTAGTTTTTCTTTCTTGATGGTGTTTTTTTATGTTCCCACTTTTTGGTTTGTTAAGTTCAAACCATCTTTTTGTTTTTGCAAAACAAAACAAAAAAAAAAAAGATGCAAACAAGTCCAATTTGATGTGACTGATTTTATCAACTCCACTGCAGTTCCTAATCTAATGACTCTTACGATGAGTTTTCTCCTCAGTCTTCTGATTTAAGATCAGCAGTAAACCAGTCTGCATCCAACATAAGTCACACCGACAGGATAGTAACTGATATGAAGTTGTGACACCGATAATGGCAGCTGTAACTTATCGTTTGCTGTGAATTATAGAAATACAGTTCTAAAGGGTTCATGTCTATCCATGTCTGTCCACTGGACCATGCAAATCCATGCTGAGTGCTTGGCATGAATTTCAAAAGTTAGCTTTCAAGTGTATAGTGAAGAGTACTTGTCATGACTATGGAATCAATTATCTCTGCAAGATTAACAATTCAGTACTTTTGATATAGTCATACTATCTTGAAATATTGTCCCTCACACAGAAAGATGTGTGTTTGACTATTTTAAGTTTCATAAACGTTAAGGTTTTGCCACACAACTTTTTGCACAATTCCAGTCTTTTTATAGAGCTGATTCTACGATGGTTCTCGGCACAAAACTGATTTTCTACAGTCAGTGAACTAAAAGTTAAAGGGCTCCAATAAGAGAGTCAGTGCTGGCTCTTTTGAGATAAAAACTGAAGCCGAAACTAAAAACTAGAACTTGTACAAAAAAAAAAAAAAGCAATGTCCTGAAATATTTGTCATACAAAAATCACCATAAAACATCAAAGCAGAGCTTGATGAATTGAGATTTATTGTTCGTCTTCATAGTTGCTGGTTAGCTGTTTGTTTCAAATATCCTCCTGGATAATTTTGCTTATTTTACTTGTGCAAAGTTCGTTAAATGTCCTGTGAGGGACAACCGTAACGTCCAATATCTGGCAAGTTATTTTCACAATTTACTGTCTATTAAAACAGTCCCCCTCAGATTAATTTCACTCCCTGCTACAGCGGGAGCATCAAATTAGGTTTTTCCTTCTCATTATTACTACTATTTAGCTCCTTGGTGTTGAAACTGCTGCTGTAGATGTACTAAAACTAGATGTTGTCCCACTCACTTTGCATCCTTTAATCCTGGCGGTGGACAACGTGTAAAAGTGACTCTGTGTTTCGTTTTTTCCTCCCTCTTTCCCAACATTCTTCAGTTTGTTCAAAAAGCCGGTCATTTTCTGCGGTCAGATCGCAGATGTTAGCTCAGCAAAAGCTAGACCGCACCCCAACTGAACATGCCTTCTGTTGTTAAAAGCAACACAATTTCCAAACTCCTCGACTCAAATTGATATTTCGGTTTATTTCGTTGCAGTGTCTGACGGTACACTGCAAAGAAAGCTGGAGCATACATCCCACACAGATCAGTCACAGGGGAATGGCAGAATGAATGAAGATATTGATTCCAGCATCATATGGGGAGCCAGGGGTCATGAGACCAGGAAGTCCTGAGGGGAAAGCAAAGGGTTAAAAGGCAATGAAATTCTATAAAACCAAAATGTGCTAATGCACCTTTGGGTGTTCAGAGGTCTGTATAAGATGCTGCGTCCAGAGATCTGGAGGGAGTCTCTCAATTGGCTCTGCTTTCTTCAGATCCAGCGATTGGTGACATGAGCTTGTTTGTGACAAAATCCTCTTTTGGAGTCATCTGAGGGTTTCTATTGGATTCATCGAACCGATCAGACTTGCTTAGACTTCCACACATTCATTTCAGATTGTTTCTCGCATCTCTTACAAATAGGTGGTTTCAGACTTTTATGAGAGTTTTTAAACAGACAGCAAACTTTTTTATTTCATGTCTTGCCTTGTCAGCACTGCAGTTCTTAATCTATGGGATTAATTAGGAGCAAGAGAGGTTCAGTCTTCTGATTTTACGCTAGGTCACCCCCAACATAAGTCTCTTTGAGATGACAGTGACTAATATAAAGTATCAAAACCAGAAAAAGTCAGAGCTAGCGTAGCATTTGTGTAGCAGTTGCCCGTTCCAGCGTTCGGTGGATGACGGGTGGGAGTGTTTTGGAACTTGTGGAGCATTTTTAACAGAAGTTGTACAATCACGTGTTCACTGAGCGTGAGCCTCCAAAGCCTCCGCTGCAACGCCAACCCTAAATCTGGACTTTTTTTCTTTTTCCCCCACTGTAAATGTGTCTGATAAACAAGCTTTGCCTCCAAGCAGATGCACCCAATCAATCACAAATTGACTTTGTGACGGTACAGAATCTTATTTAACGGTGCAGGGGCAATTCAACTGTGTCAGATGGCAGTCTGATGGATAAATGGAATAAGAATGCCACCGCTCCCCACCGCCGTCGCCACCGCCCTCCAGTCAACGCCTCTATGTTTGTGACATGACCATTCCACATCACACTGCTTGAAAAATGAGCTCCGCGGAGGCATGCGGCCCTGCTATGAGATTGCACTTCATAAAGGGGAACAGCACACAGGGGTAAAATTCCACTGTAGGGTTATAGATTTTCCAGTACATCATTGATAGATTGCACTAATACAACCTCAATAAAGAGTTTGAGAACAACTTTATGGATGTTTTCCCTCTCTTGTCGTCTCATTTTTCTATCTATGATGTGTGCTCTTGCTTGATTTGTCTGTTTTGTTCTCTCGATTCTTCCATCCAAATGTTTGTAGTGAGAACTTTCATCAGAATCCTGTTTTGGTAAAGATTCTAAATTTGGCCCAAAGTAGCCACAAAGAATCTTAAATCACTTAAATCTTGACTCACCAATTCAAGCTTAGTCTGTAACATGAGATCTGGCTTCAGGTGATTCTGAATATTGCAACAAATGGTGAAAAGTGCAATCATATTACTGCATTTTTAATGCATCTTCTCACGTCATTTCAAGTTTTTAGCGCCGTTGTTGCATCCTTTCCTGTCTTGCTTCCTGGTGCTGTGAAACGCACATTAGGTGAGACTAGACATAAGAAAAAGACTGAAATTTTGTAAATCAAGTCTAGTTATGTCCAAGAGTGATATTTGTTTTGGTTCCGCTCGGCACAGTTCTCGTAAACACAAGACCAATGGCTTATCTTCACAGTGTCCAGTTAGATTATGAATCTAACTGTGCATCAGCTACTTCTCAGTATATCTTTATTAAAGAGACAGAAGCCCAATTTCAAGGCTTTAAAATTCAAAGTCAAATGTCTTTAAGTCTTTTGATAAATGAAGTATTTTTATAATAACCAAAGATAACATTGTTACTTGATTGTGCTATAAAATCATTCTATGTGAATAAAAACACATAATCTTGGCCATTTAACAGCTATAACTAATTTGTGATGGCATATCAGATAAAATAATTCTAAAAAAAAAACATTCATTGAGTATGAAAAATTGTAGGTTATTTTATTCATGCTATGCTTGGAAGAAGTACAGCAATATTACGGTATGCCCATATTTATATAGCGAGTGTATGATCAAATAGAAAGATTTAAATTGTTCATTGCAATTATGCAAATAAAGACTAAGGCTTGCTGCGGGGCTTTCAGGGAAATCAGATAAAGCACGTCGGGTCCTTTTAAAATAAGGCAAAAATAAACTCCTCTCCCAGATTCTATTAAAAGAAAGCAGGCGTCTGTGTTCGGCACATCGAACGCCGTCTCCGCACTCGATTCCAGTGTGAGGTTTTGGTGGTGTCCTTACCTGGCCTGGTCACCAGAACCCAGCACTCGCCCTCACTGAGGGAGCCCGCTACGCTGCACCACAGAACGCTCCAATCACTTTTGTTCTTTTCTCTCCATCGCTGTCCCTCCCGCCAACCTGAGAGAACAGTTCAATCACCCCGCGACTCGATCCATCTTTTAATGACGTCAGGACACTCCAAGGCCCACCTGCGCCTTTATAAAAGCCGGTTTTCAGACTTTGTCGTCTCCCTGGCGTGCCTACAGTAAAACCCGTCCTGCATGATTACACGTGTGTAGAGGATCAGATGTATTTGTGTCCGTGTGTGTGAGAATATCCCTTGCAGCCTCCTCCTCTCCCCCACGTTCCTTCTCATCTGAGACCTTGACCGGTTTTGGGTTTGTTTATGGGTGCATGTGGAGAGAGAGTGGAGGAGGCGAAGCCATGTGCCAGGAGGAGCATATGGCACTGCCGGGATGCAGACACCTGCCGTTGGACCGCTGAGAGAGCATCGATAATCATTAGGAATTAAAGTCATTTAATGACTTCACAAACAATGAAAAATTCATTTCTTGGTTGGTTCCTTTTTACCCCCACATGGGTAATTTGTTCCCTGTTGGAACCCGGTGTGTCTCCGTTCGACATGTTGTGCATAAAGTGGCACAAAGTGTGTACCCACATAAAGCTAGAGAAAGATGAAGGCACAGAAGTCACTCAAAAATATTTTACAGCTGTGTTGGATTTTCATTCATATGTATGACATATACAGACTCACTCACTAAATCTAATCTCTTAATATAATTTGTCCACATACATATTACTTTGTAAGGTTTATCATTTCATCTTGGAGTAACATCCGGTGATATCAAGTCCTAGACCAGTTCCTTCTTAAAGCGGTACTAACACCCAAAAAAACTTTTTTTTTCTTTTTGCTGACAAACTGCCTAAATAGTTTTGTTAAAGTTCTATCTTTATGTTTCTCTGCAAATTTTAATATTTTGGTGTAAATGTGAATGTGTCTACATTATTTTGTCAGTGCTGATTCCTGTGGTCAAACAGTTACATTTTCCTAATGTTTAAAACGGTTTGTCTTTACGTCATGCAGAGGTCAGACGGTGCCTCATTGTCTCCTGGAATTTCTCAAAATTTTGTTTTGAGAAATTACACTCAAAACTGCTTTTAAAATTTTGCTGCTTTTAAAATTACACTTTAAAAGCAGCAAAGTCTACATTGATTAGCCATAGCCACATAACCACCTGCCTAATGGTATGTTGGACCACATTTTACTGTCCAAACAACCCCTTCCCATCAAGACCTGGACTCCTTTAGACCCTTGAAAGTTTCTTCTCGTATCAGGATGTTACTCAGTTCAATAATTCCCCTTCTCCACCAGCTGCTTGAACTGGTCCTGCCCCAGCGGTACCGCTCAGTTTTTCATAAGCACTTCAGGAGTAGCACAAGCCAAGCCAGGCAACCGTGCAAGCGATTTGATTGACAGCAGCCTGCATTTATTGACTGCATTCACTTTATGAGCCTAGTCCAAACCTTGCAAATTCCAAAATACATCAGCTCAAACACTGCAGTAGACTGACATGTAATGAGGAAATACCTTTGTAACCCTTTCCTGACTGGTAGAGACTTTCTTATCTTCTCATATATTTTTCAAATATCATACTGCACAATAAATATGGTCAGGAATAGCATCTTAAGGACCAATCAACATTAACAGGCTTAATGGTTTGGGAAGCTCAAGGTCTGGGCTAGTCATTCATAGCCTCACCCAAAAATGTAGTGTCGGGTTACTAGAAGGTGGAATGCTCCATCTGTCTGTGATTTGTTGTATTCAACTCAATCTCAATTGTATTTCTCTGGGAAAAAAAAAAAAAAAAACATCAGGCCGGATTGAAATGCTTAGTAATCAACGTGGAACCAAAGAAGGCTGATAAAAGGCAACACATAACCCTAAAACTCTTACCTTCCAGTCAAACCTACAAGTCTTTTGCCCACTAACTCTGCTGGATATAGCATCAGTTCTTCCTGGCACTCTTTGAGATCAGTAGCCTGGATTTCTTTTCTAGTGCACACTTATAAAAAATATATATACTTCCAACATATACTTCCAGTTTTTGTTGAAGTTTTACAGTCGCTCAAAATGACACGTTCCTCTGGCTACTTTCTGAAAATTCAGAAGAGTTTGTCAGAACAGATTACATATATATGCAACCTCTCCAAAAATTAGAAGGGAGCAACAGAATCACTGATGTGGGTCTGCTTCTAAATTGCTGTTGTTTTCCCCCACCATCACATGTTGTTTGGCTCCCATGTGAGCATCATGTTTATGCATGTTTCACATGTGGGTGCAGCAGCCAGATGTCTCGGCTGACTCTCCGACTAACAACTCGGAGGAGACTTGCTAGCTCTTTGGTAATTGTATCTGCGAGGCTTCGCCGGTGGCATACAACGCTTGTTACAGTATCTCCAGTTGTCCAAACCTGCTTGACAATGCAAAGAGCACGGTGTAGTCAGGGTACTCCTCCAAGGCGACGGTGCTGAAGAGATTTGCATCTGGTGTGTTCTCTTGGTGTGCTGAGAAGGAAGGAAGTGGGCTGTTGTGAAGCAGAAGGGGAGTCGGTGTGTTGATTAAACATTCATGAGGGCTCAGGATGAGCCACTTACTGTCAGGTGCTAATTAAATAAAGGTCAGCCGCTCAAGTTTTGTTTATTGAAGCAAGTTGTACATAAGTCAGTCCTTGTGTTGTAATGCTAAATAACAGCTGAAGATTTTCTGTACTAAAAATGAGCCAATTAGCTGCACGGAAGTTTTGTCAGATTTTAAAGGACGGCTTCACTTCAGAACAAAGAACCAATTGTATCCTGTTTGAATTGTAAGTCTGCCCATGTTTGTATATCGTTTTTATGCATCTTTCTGTTTCAGCTAATGCTAAATAGTGTGAAAAGATTACAGGTATTTTCTCTGTCTGCAGACACTTTTTGAAGGTGGGTGTTTTATTGTGGTAATTGTGAGAGGAGCCTTGGTGAAGCATTTCTAATAAGCTCCAGCACAGAACTGATATTAGCATGAAACATGACCAGACATAATTTTACGCCCAGACAATTAGCTTTGCCTTAGCCATATTTTCCAATTTTGCTGTACAATTCTGGTGAGCCGGTGACACTTTGCTTCTTTTCCCAGTTTTATGAGACGGGAACAAATCCCACATTTTCTCCTGCTGCTGCAGCCCATCCACGTTACGTTTTTGATGCATCCCAGAGACAGTGTGTTTTGACCTCGGACCTTAGCGACACGTTCTGTCAACACAACTGCCACTCACTGGATACTTGCTCTGTTTATTTGCATCGTCCAACTCGACAGATGGCCATGTCTGAGAATCTTGGTGAACAATCTGAAGTATTCGGACCAGCCTTCCCTCGGCACCGACTCTCTGACACATCCAGGTACCTTAATGTATTCACTTGCTGCCATGTTCTTAGTTTATTGACTATTTGTGACAAACAAATAGCCAATCAACTATATTTTAGTGATATTTTTTATAAACACTTTCCTAATGTTCCTAGGAAAGTGTACTTTCCTAATGGTATACTTTCATATACTCACAGAAGTATATAAACACATGTACTTTTATATACTATTTTATATATATATTTTTAATCATAGATAAAAAATGTTGTTATGAGTTATGAGTGCAGCTAAACTTGAGCTTCAACTTCATCATACCACATTTGCAGACTGAAGGTTGGAGACAGAATGACCTGAGTTTGAAATCATAAAAGAAAAAAAATGACAAGTATTAAAATCAAAAATTTATAACGTTATGCTTGAAGAATAGTATATAATAATAATATAGTAGCTCCAGGACAGGTTACAAATAGTTATCAAAAAGGAGAAAAGTGTTTTTCTCTTTTTTCTTTTGCAGGGCATAAGGTCCACTAGTCGATGGAGCATTGGGTCTGAGACAAGGCACTCCTTTTTTCCTTCTTTCTTTCTTCCTTTGAGTGTATGGAACTGATTCTTGATTAACAATTGTAATCAATCTGAGGCGTTTGCCCCTGTGAGCTTACTCACAGTAGGAGCCAATCTAGGAGCCTGTGAATATTTTTGAGCCCATTTCACCACACGCTGCGTCGCTATCTCAAACCTGCTACACTTAGCACCAATCACATGGAGGGCCTCGGATGCCGAAAAGTAACAATCAGCAAGGAAAAAAAAAAAAAAAAAAACTGCTCACTCAAACCCTCAACTCTGGAGCTCTCAGCTCTTCTATGAAGATTTTAATGAAAGGTGCTGAACTGTCCGATTCAATAAAACAGCATCGTGTGTGTGTTGATGTTTTGTTCGGTTTCCAATCACTTAATAACTAATATATCTGGCCTTGTCTGAAACAGGCACGTTGAGATTCTCTTATTGAAATCGCTACCACAGACTTAAAGCGTCTCTCCCCTCCGCTGATCTGACAGGTGGTATTGTTGAGCTTGCAATAAATCCAAAGGCAAACAGCATGCTAAGCTAATTATTCCTCTGGTTTTTTTCTGTATTTTTGAGGGGGTTGAGGAGTCTTGTGTGCTCAGAGCTGCGGATCTATCTACTGTCTTTCTCTGCGCTCAAATATTTACTTAGTGATCCTCTCTGTTTGGATATGTGGCCATTGATTTGCGGTGTAAACAAATTTCTGGAGTGAGACTGGAAACGGCACGTTCCGCTCCGCCAGCTCATTCATATTAAAGAAGGAAGCAAGGAGAGGGGGAAAAAAAAGGAAGAAAGCGTTGACAGGAAATTATGCTACAGCGCTGCAGCCTAAAATTAGTGGCATTTCCACAGACAGAGGAGGAACATGTAAGGCGGTCCGGTCCCAGCAGCGTTATTACAGGAAGCATGGAGTCCAGAGGGCGGGAAGGAAAAAAAACTGTGTTCACGGCCAATTTCTGCTTATGGTAGGCCCAGAGGCAAAATACCTGGATGGGCTCCTACCTGAATATGTTTAGCTGTTCGTTTAATGCAGGTCAGGCGGCGATGGAATCTGTCGGGACCAGAAGGTCACCCAGGAGCAAGCAGGAGAAATGCCTCCTAATATGAAGAATTAGTATATTCCATTTGGCAGCAGACACCTTCACCTTAGAGCAGTCGTTCTCAAACTGGTGGCCCGCTGGTGCCCCCTTAGGGGTCCGTAAGGTACTGCATGCAAACAAACGCGCCGTGACGCGACAGCTAGCTTACCAAAGAATTGAGTTTAAAATCAATAATGAAAAGCTGGCTTAACCCTTTCATGTGTGAATCATGATCCTTTATGTCAGGAATTTCTCCAAAGTGTTTTTAAAGCATACAAAAAGAAGATGGGTGGGGGGGAGTTGCAAAAAAATAAAAAATAAATAAAAATAATAATTTGTAGGATTATTTTTTTTCTTGGTGATCAGTTGGAATTTTTTCCAGATGCAAAATGCTATTTGGAAAATACATCAGTGGTATTAATCTTTAAAATGAACATTTTTCATCTTTAAATGTGACAAAATCTTAAAATAATTTTTAAAAATTTCAGAGAAAACAAAATATTTCTAATTTATTTTACCAGTTCTTGTCACTCTTTAGCTTTCAGCCCTACATGACTCAGCAAACTCTGGAGGAGCCGCAAAAATCCACAGCTCAGGTGTCAGACACTGACAACTCCTTTGCCGTAGACTCCATGGGTGATCTGGACAGTCACTCCCCAAAAGAGTAAACAGGAAGTAAACTACAGTTTAAACATGAACTCTACAGTTAGAGATAAAAAAATAAAAAAATGAAAAAAACATGACTTGTGTGTAAAATTTGATTATGAGAACAGATGTAAGGGCAGGTAGACGAGCTTTGGGGCAATTCAGTGCATCAGTTTGTTTACAGGCAACAAGATAAAATGAGAAGGGAAAACAAAACCCAAACAGAATCTTACCTTGAGTAAAATGTAGTGGAGGTTGCTGTGGGGCTGCTTTGCTTCCTCTGCTATAGGAGGCTTTGGAAGTATCAAAGAAGCGGCGAAGCTTCTGAAGGAATTTGAGAGCAAAATGTGTTGCCGTGTGGTTAAACTGGGTTTAAAGCAAAGGTCTGATGTGTTGGGGGCTTTTTCAGCCGGGAACTAACTGGAAATAACAAAAGCACAAAATATTGGATTGGAACACAAAAGATGGACAGCTTTGTTCTGAGGCACCCGGCTCTGAGTGGATCGAAATAATCCAAAGAAACGCTTCTAAAGGTCTTGTGGAAGTCTGCTTTTCAGACTCGTCAGTAATTTATCATCAGCTGGATTCCAGATGAGCCCAAAAGTGTACATTTTTTATGTGGAGAATATAAGCCTTAGCAGTTGTTCTTCTGTCAGCTCTGCTGTCAGTTGGACTGATCAGGATTTAATGCCTGAACATTTTCCGTCTAGTGTTTTCTGTAACTGCTCACGTTTCCTTTTTATTGCCGTAGGAGACGTTTGGCCTCATCTTTACAGAATTGTTTTGAATTCAGCGTCACTGGAGAGTTTTTGAGCGTTTGGAAGATCACAATGCAGCATCTCATTTGGATGGAAAGCCTTACTTTAACTAGCCACTCCTAAAACCCTGATATAGTTCCTCAGACATGGGCGTGGTCAACAGTTGTCCAGTTCCTGAAGCAGCAAAGTATTGTGATGCATTTGTCAGCCTCATTGACCAGAATATGTATGTGCTGTATATGCCATTTGAATTGCCATTGTCCTGTTTGAGTTTTTTCTGGCCTGGTCTGTAAAAGCTTTCTGGGGTTTCCACTGTCGGGCATTAATGGGGGCTGACCACGGCGAGTGAAAATGAACTCATCTTTTCCCATCAACGTGTGTAATGACAGTTCATACTGAGCCACCTTGGTTTACATGGCCTTTTCTGTGGTGTAATTAAACATAATTGGAGAAATGCATTTTGTATTTTCTGAAGTTCTGTTCTCTCATGTACATTTCTACGATCACCTGAACATGGAAATGTGAAAGAAATACGAAAGCAGTTGAATTCTGAAAGGGAGTAAATGCTTTTTCACAGCAGTATGCATTCTTAAGAGCTTCCTTTTAGAAGTGCAGGAATTAAGCAGCGTAAATGAGCAGAAAGACCAGGTACATGAATTCATCTCTGTATTATGTAGTTATGTTGGGAATGTCAGATTTTATTGCTGTCGTTTCGAAGCAACATCATTCTTTTTAACTAGGGTAAATCATAGTCAACATTTCTGGGGTTATTTTGCAGCTCCTCTTGTTATAAGTTTTTATTTTTGCAAGTTAGGTTGTTTACATGGTGTGAATAGTCTGAATTTCCTTCCTGGGAATTTTTCTTTGACACGTTCGCTCTCACACTTCCTCAGAGAACAAAAGGAACAAACCGTTACCAAATGTCCGGGGCACACTGACATTATTCACTCCCAGATGGTTGAATAGAGCTGTCATTACAGAGGGTATAATCTCTAAAAATGTCTTTTAAATTTACCTTTATACTTGGCGAATGAATTGAAAAATGAGCCAGAACATGCATGGTCCTTCCTTGCTCTGGATAAGAACTGCAGAGGTGTTTTAAGAACATGTCAACCTTGTAGGGTTAAGGTTAAACGAACCTTAACCTAAACTTAGGGAGCTGTCTGAGTGTTTCAGGTATGCTGGGTGAAAAACCTTTTCCAAAGTTACCCCAGTAACTCAGCCTTGAGTTACTGGGGTAACTCAAAGCTGAGTTACCCCAGTAACTCAGCTGAGTTATTGGGGTAACTCAAGGCAATGTCCTTGTAGATGTACCTTGTCAGGAGTTTTTTTATTCCTACATAATCCTTTTTGTTGTCATTTTATGGAGCATTCACACCAGCCCTGTTTAGTTCGGTTTAATAAAACACCAGTTTGTTTTCCAAGAAAGAGCAGTTTCTTTGAGTAGATGTGAATGTGCAATTAAATTCCAATGTGGACCAAAAAAACCCAAAGAAATAAACCCTGGTCCACCTACAAACCCCAGTCTGCGTTGAAATGAACCCTGGTGCAGTTTGAATGCGTATGTGAACGCTGAGCGGACCGTAAGCCGCTTCAAAAGCAGGAAGCAGGAAGTAGACTATAGTGGAGGGCATTCTGGGTAAGTAAAAAAGAAACTATGTGTAAGTCTAACGTTAGCAGGAGAAATGGTGTATGGTCTTTTGCTAACGACGAAAGTAAAATCCGACAAGAGGTTTTCATGTCGTTTCCATCAATGGTTCTTGGTGCAGCGCCCCCACAAATTTAGTCCTAGCTCATATTTTCGACCGCTTAAATCATCTCAACACCTTTTTGCCTCTTCTTCGTCTTTCCAGCTAAAGTTCGTTATGGCTTCACATCTTATGCGACCACATCTCCTGCTCCTTTACTCTTGATCATCCGACGTGGGTTTGAATTCAGCCTGTTTGCCCGTTATTGTTGACACGTGTGAGAAATTGCTGCTGAGGCCAACCGATGTCCGCCTCAGCAGCGGCGCATACAAATCATGTTCCAGGCGAAGTCTGTGTCCCTGGGTTTCCCTCTCTCTCCCGTCGTGTCTTTGTGTGTCACCTTATCCTTTCTGCCTTTGCTTACATTTTACCTGTCACTTGACTCTTAACATTGCACTCACATTTTTCCAGGACGTCTCGGGAGTGAAAGGTGGAGAATCATATTATTAGTGGCTGTGGAGCTGGGATAAAAGGCAAGGGTATCGGCCATATATTTATTCATTTATTTTATAACTTATTAAGAACCGGCTTCAAGGACTTGCCAACTTTGCCATTTTGTACATTTTCATGAAAGCGTAACCTTGGCGATACCGAGAGCTGTCCTACCACATTGTGTCTAATGGGACTGACAAAATCACTTTTTGTCTGAATAATTTTTAATCAGTGACATTGGCCTTCATAAAATGTTGTGTACGTCCTTATAACATGTTGCTTTTCATTTGCACATTTTGGGGGGAAAAAAGGACAAGAATTCAGAATATCTGTCATGGTGGAACATTTCAGATGCCAGCCTCTTAGAATTTTTAACATTTTAACAAAACTATTTCTTTATATTGTAAATAATTACACACACACACACACACACGCACACACACACACACACACACAAATGTAAAAGCCACAGAAAAGACTTATGAAAAAAAAGGTGCAAGTTTATAGCAAAAAGAATTTATCGAATGAAAAATAAGTTTGTATCTTGAGTTCTCTTCCAAATTCAGCTGAGAAAAAACCCCAACTTTTTTGGGGGGGAAAAAAAAACTTAGTTTTTCTCTGCAGAGTTTTTCTATTTCTGTTCAGAAATAGAATTTCACTTTTATTATTCTCTCCTCAGGCCACATGCAGAATGCCATCTTCAGTTTTCCACTGTTAGCAAAAAAAAAAAAAAAATTGGTCTACTTTTATTATTCTGCAATTGGATAAAACCAATGTCTTTGGAAGAATGAACTTTCCCCTTTCCCTCTCCCCTAAGTTAGACTAAGTCGAAGATCTTTCACACAAAGTTTCTGAGTATTGACTTCCAAATAACCTTTACAACTGTATTTATTACTTTATTTCACCCTTTGATTTAACTTTGTAGAAGAGTTTTCTTAAAACTTACATTTATAATTCATCAGTGAGTGTTTTGGGTTGATAAATAGCAACTTCCACTTTTAATGTATGAGAAGCAGTTTGAGGTGATTTCCTCATAATCTTTAGCTGACATCCACTTTGATTAATTATTAATTGTAGCAATGAGGATTAAAGAAATCTTGTATTTTTAACAATGTTGAGAATAAAGGTGTTTATTTAATGAAAGCATGAAGGTCTCTGCTCAAATGATTATCTCTGTTATTGTTTTAAAAATATATAACGTTAAGGTTTCATAAATCATGAATTAGGAGCTGTGCAGTCATTAAAACTACCGTGAGGCAAAAACGTTCCTGGTTTCTTTCCGAATGGCACCTGCTGGTCGAGGTGGTAAAACACAGTGGTGGTATTCCCCAACATTATCGGGACATGTGCTCAATATGCAGTAATGTGCAATGCATGCTACTTGTTTTTTTGTTTGTTTTTTTTGGATAGATGTGAATGTGAAGGGGGGGTTTTTTTGTCCACTTTTAAATATCCAAAAGAGCTCCAACACCAATACCCACAACCAAACTGTTCCGGACGTTCTTTTCAACAATATCATTTGCCATGTCTTCTGTCTTCTCTTTATTCCGGACACTCTTTTTTTCTCTCTCTCTCTTTTTTTCCAGACCTGTCCTTCCTGTTACCTGAAGTAAGAGCAGAAACATTAGCATTAGCATGTCTGGCTGCTACCGTGCTGTCTGGGTCAGGCCAACCTTGTTCTAGCCACATGATAGGTCGATCGCTGAGCAACAGCTCTTCATGTTTTCCGTCCATCAAAGCTCTCTCACGTGTCTATCAAGGAAAGATTGTTTTGAGGTATATTGACCAGAGATATAAATACATCTATGTCGCTTAATGACATTGAGGCGCCATGAGGGACGGCAGTATTGACTGAGATTGTTTTCCCAAGTGGTTTTTGCCAGGACAGCATGGCTTCTACTTTTCTTGCCTGTTTGTGCAGCCAACCATTTTTCTGCAAAATCCACTAAATGAAAGTGGATTTTGCTCTACCAACGGGCTGCCGACTGTCTGGTTTTTGACAAGTTGTACAGGAGTGCATTGTTTGTTATGACGTGACAAGCAAAGGGTCATCAGTTTGTTAGCCAGCTCTAATGGCAATACAGGTACACGGTGTGATGGAAACCGCCTCTAATTCCAGTAAAGCTGGTGGGAGCATGCAGCCAATGAAAGGCAGCATTAAATTAACAGATGAAGATCAGGTATAAAAACAAGTTGACAGCCAAGAAATGAAAAAAGATTTTATGGGCATCAGAAGAGCTTTGACAGATTATGTGCCTTGTTCAAAAAAAAAAAAAGAAAAAAAGAAAAAAAAAGAGTCATAGAGGCAATGCTTCAAAGCTGGATATCTGCTTTGAAGCAGAGGATTTATTGTATGAAAAGATTCAGCTTGTTTTCTTTGTATTGCAATCCGAACAGACGACTTTAGAGTCAGTCAAATTCCTGCTCATTATGTGCAGCATCTCTGCATTCGCAACAGGAGATCTGATGGCCTTTCTTTTTTCCTCCCAAGCGATGCCCATTAGCAATTACACTTTGCATTCTTCCACAGGCACCTACTACTTGGCACACTTCCTGTCACTGGCCTCGAGCACTTACTTTTCCCTGGGCATGATGAACTCGCATGAGCCGTGGCTCAGTGGAGTGTTCTTGGAATATGGGAAGGATTTTCCTCCAGCTCTCGAGAATGGGGAACATAATTAATACTTTTAAAGGCTGCATCAGCACATGGTAGCTTTTCCCTAAAATCACTTTTTTTTTTTTTTTTTTTCTACCGTGACTTTTTAACCAACTATAAAGCTGCTGTACCGTTGGACCAAAATGCAGTACCTTTCAAATTAATCCATGCCCCTGGAGCTTTTTCACTTGTTGTCACGTTGCACCCAAAAACCTGCATACCTTTTAGGGATTTAATGTAACAGGCCAATTCAAAGTGGAAGGGGAAAAAAAAAAAATGCAAACTACAGCATTAAAACAAGGGGGTTTGCATTCAATCCCCTTCGCTCTAATACTCTGACACCACCTGACAGAGAACATTACAACACAAACGCACAATATCTTAAAATGTTGTTGTGCACCCGCAAAGCACCAAATTAAATGCACTGTGCTGTGCTTGGTAGTACTTCCAGAATAAATAAATCAAGGATAACAACTGCTACGGCAAGAGAAATTCTCCAACGTGTGACTTTAAGTGAAAACCGCCTTTGGAGCTCACCTTTATGCGGTCCTCAGAGCTGAAAAGATGTGAAAGTATTTGACTTTCCCTTTCTGCAGAGAACAAACACTCGCTTGATGGGAGAGATCAAGAACACCCTGTGGGCAGAATTATCTCTTCTGCATCCCTGCGAGATCTCAGTGTTTGGCTTATGGCAGGAGCATTTGGGATCCGCGTTGTTCAAAAAGTGTTTTTTGCCTTTACTGTTTTCCTTTTATGCATGGACTCCTTTCTGA
The DNA here is from genome assembly GCA_010277015.1 of Poeciliopsis turrubarensis. Taxonomy (NCBI): domain Eukaryota; kingdom Metazoa; phylum Chordata; class Actinopteri; order Cyprinodontiformes; family Poeciliidae; genus Poeciliopsis; species Poeciliopsis turrubarensis. The sequence goes on from VMRN01000076.1 coordinate 813,400, forward strand.
CATGTGTCTGGATGTGTCCTCTGAGAACATTACTGCATCTCACTTGTCTTAAGATGTGATGTGAGAAAATAAATCAAGGCCAGGTAGTTGATTTACTTCCTTTCCCCGGGGTTCCTTTTAATCTAATCATTAGAGTGTGCTAAATAATGAGATGGAGAGGAAATACTGTCTCTTATTCTCTAGTAAGACAGAAAAGTTAGAGTTCGTATCTTTCTCAGAAGTTGGTGCTGGCATTTTCACCTGTGATATTGGTCTACTTTTACTGCTGTTTGGGTTCAGGTGCTGTGCAACTTTTGCAAGACAAGTCATTCAAAATGATGAGCACCTTGCAATATTCTATTGTACCGTTCTCCACAACTTACTCCTCAAATTGTCTGTTGTGTTCTTTGGTCTTCATGTTTGTTCTCTGAGTCTTTCACAGAGCAGGCGAAGGGACTTTCCACACCTGATAATCCGGTAGATTCTGTTCCACTGACAACCAAAATTGCAACTTTTGTTGCATTTTCAGCTGCTGTGGTTCACTTTCACACTACACTGCGTCAAACCTCTTAGCCTGTGATGGCGCCGCACCGAGAACCACTGAAGGAAATGACATAAAAACCTCTAACAAAGACACATCCACAACTTCACGAATGAAGTGGTGTCAAAATTTGCCAGTTGTAGGATTTCACTTTTGTCTTTTATGAAAGATAAGTCATTTCTTACACCAGGGCGAGACGTGCGCGTTTTTGATTGTTTTACACCCAGAATCCTCTGCTTCTTGCCTTATGGTGCGTTCACACCCAATGCGTCATGCGTATCCGACGCTTCCAGTTAGACTCGCGTGCCCTTTCAATCCAGAACACTTTGGTGGTGCGTTCTCACCAAACGCATTTTGAGCGTCAGGCGCGTCTGGTTTACATTCAGAGTCCATGTGGAGGCGCGTCAGAGGCGTCAAAATCGCTCTGCCGTTGCTTCCCGTTGCGGGGGTATTTGTCGGACATGCCAGACGCCAACATCTTTCTTTGGTGCTTTCTGACCAAACAGCCAGACAGAAATTTAAAGAGAAGCGGCAAAAGAAAATGAAGTGGATTAGCAGCGCTTGCCAACAACTGATCGTGTGGTTCAGAAACTCCTGCTTGGATAGTCAGCTGTTAGCCACAGCCTTCCGTCAGAGACTCACTGCTACCACCAGCACTTCACCATCCACAACCACTCCTTCAAGACATTTGGATGATATGAGTTACAACATTGAATTCCACAAAGACATTCTCACAAAGAGAACTGAGAAAACTGTTTTATGAGCTTGGATCCTTCAACTCGGTCAGCCGTATGCCTGCAGAGGGAATAAAACTTCCAAGAATTTCCACAGTTAGGTTTCGGCTCTGTAAAAGTTCAGAATTACTACTTCCACATAATCAATAAGCGACCAAAGTTCAGAGTGCACAGAGAAATGAAAGACGCCATAACCAAGAGCTCTGCTGAACTCCATAAAACACACACACACACACGCGCACAGACACGCACACACACGCACACACGCGCACACACACGCACACACACACGCACACACACGCACTCTCTTTCTCTCACACACTCCCAGGAGCAATGCGAAAAGAACCCTGATGCAGACAGATCCGTCCCACTGCAGCAAATTCCTCAGCAAAACGTCACCAAGGGAGGTTATGTTCCTTCTCTGACAAGGAATGTTTAAAATTAAACTCGTGGCCCGTTATTGTTTCAGAACGCTTATCAAAGGCAGCAGCAAACTGTACCATAATTAGAGCTTGTAGGGCTGCACAATGCCAGCCATGTTTCCACCAGCACTTCATCTGCCTTAACGTTTCTTCCATCTATCAGAGCTCAGGAATTAATCAATGGATTCATAATGGCCTTCCAGCCCTGTGGCGTGTCTCACGGCTATGCAGCCCAAATAGGATGCAAAGCTGCCATCCTCAAAGAATTTCCATCACAGGAATAATGCGGTCCCAGGGCACTGCTGCAGAGGCTCGCCCCGAGCGTCGGGGCCCACGTAATTTAAACACATAAGCAGGTTCTTACTCCACCTTAATCAATGCCAGAGGTGTCTTTTAGTTGGGGAGAGATGGGAAGGCAATAAAGAGATAACACTGGCATAACCTGGGGACTTGCTGCAGAAAAAAAAAAAAAAAAAAAACCTGAACTGCCGAAGCCCTCTGGGTAATGAGAACAAAACTCCTGACAAAGATTTCTGCTTCTTTTTTTACACCGCAGTAAAGTCACATAACGAGCAGAATCACAACAAGTTGACAAATTATTCTGAGAATAAGAGAAGTTTATCAGATTGGTTTGACTCGTAAAGAATCAGCACTCACCATAATGTTCCCAAAATCTGAACATAAAGTTGGAAAACGATGGAACATGTCATCCCTAACATGACCATCTCCCCTAAAAGTCCTACACTGCTGAAATATTTGCTGCTTTTTGACACTTTGAAAATAGATAAACAGATAAGCATGAGTGGAGGAACTTTTTTTTTTAAACATACAAACTAAAGCCAGAATCCTTCAATGTAGCATTTCCTGTTTTTAAAAAGACATTTGCCCCTCTCCCCCCCTCCCACGCCCTCTCTATCCTCCCATCTGCTCTGAAACTGATGGATGAAACCATTTCCCCCAAAACCAAACATGCCTAAAAACATTATTAGTGCCATTTCCTCTTCCTTAGTAAGGTGAGAAGCGCTGAAGGCGGCGCGGTGAGAGCCTTTCCTGGTGATAAAGTGGCCTCCTCTTTAGGTCTCCTTCATATCGCAGAGGAAATGTGTGAGATTTATCAGTGCCGGGCCGCGGAGGAGCTGTTTTCTGCGGTGGCGGGGCGGCTTTCTGAGGAGGCTTGTTGTGCTGCTCTTCCTCAGGTGGCAGGTGGAAACCAGACACGATATGATGCGACCTTAGAATTTCTGTTTCTGATAGTAATGTCAGAAACACAAAGGTATGAAAGAAAAAGTGATAACGAGCAGGAGGAGAAAGGATATACAGGGGAAACTATTTATTTCTCCTTTTGCCTTTTTGTCACACTTAAATCTTACATCGACGAGGACACAAAGTACAAAAAGTAACTTTTACGGTAGTTTTGTCTAATTTTGAGTGTATTAAGATTTTGTGTTTTTGCGGCGTATGAATGCATGATTTATTATTTTATCTTTAGCTGTCAGACATTCTATTCAAGGGATTTCTCGACTCTACAGACTCTTGCAGTAATCATGCCTTGGTGTGAAAGTTAAAGTGAAGTCAAAAACCTGGATAATTGCTGTTATTACTTCATCTGGCAAGGGAGCAATTAGTTCCCCCCTCCCCCGAATAAACAAAGTCAGAACTTGAAAACGTTTTTTTTTTTTTCTCTGTCTGGTATGAATGTTTATTGATGACCTAAAACCTTTAAGTATGACGGGGAGAAAAATGAAACACAATAAGAACAAATCCATAGCAGGGCAATACTGTTTTCACAGCACTGTAGGCAGAAGGCTGCATCTTCTGTTAAACCAAACTACAAAAGATTAATTAGTGTTATACTCGCCCCATCTGTGTTTCCCCGGACTGCTTAGGGAGTTCATTTACTCCCTTTCTGTTATTGTTGATATATGTTTTTGCTTCCTTTCTTTCTTTCTTGACCTTTTGTGAATCTTTTGTTTGTGATGCTAACCTTTTGCATGGACTAAACCGAACTGCGCACCAATTACTGCTCCTTAATAACAATGAAGCCGCTGCCTTTCCCCCACTGAAAGTAATTAGGCTTCCTGAAAATTAGATAGGGACCTTTAGTCTGAGCAATGCAGCTTTTGCATTTGAACACAAAAGTCCTGGCAACCAGGCTGGAGCACAAGGCCTTCTGTTCTCAGCTAGACTCATTCAAGGTGGATGGGTGTTGTGAATTTCTCGTTTCCTTTGCATCTCCTGCCTTCATAGAACTGAAAGTTTTTAACATGCGTATCGTGTGTCACGACCGCAACACTTGCCTGGCTCTGCTTCTCCATGGGGTCGATGCTTCCAAATCAAAAGCTTCGCACCTTACGCACCTCTCCAGACATCTTAAGCACATTATTCCCCTCTGCAATGGAGTAAGATCACACAAGGACATCATAAAAATCCAAGCTGTGGATGGTCTTCGCAGGGTGTTGGATGAGTCTGTTAGGTGAATTAATAATGGATGTAGAGGGTTGGTATGCTCTGACCTCCAGATGGAATACTGCTGTTAACTGAAGAGAAACGAATATGACTAGATGTAAGCGGATTCACCCAAATTATTGATAATATTGATGCAGAGTTGGTATCGGTATCGGATCAATGCTAACACAATGAGATTATTACTTTAGTTTACCTTGAAATGGTACTTTATTCTTGCCGGGTTTCCCCCGGTGTATTACAGTCCTGGCGACCCGCCATGCTTCACTAGCGCCAACTATTAGCAATTATGGGCCCCTGAAGCCCTGGGGAATCGTATGGAGCTGCTGATTTAATTTGGATTAAACAGAATTGTAAATAATTGATATTCATTTTAATTGTATTTTTTGATTTGTTGTTTTTAAGACTAGTTGTGTGTTTAGAGAGCATTTCACTGGAGATGTTTTCCCATAACATATGATTACCAGGAGTAGTTTTACATTTCCTGTCTACTTAACATCTTTTAATCCAAAAACCCGGTGGACCGCCTTGGCGCCCTGACCACTGGGCTTAGCAAGTTTTCTGATGGAAACCCTACAAGTCTTGTATTGTAGTTTCTCATCTCTACTGCAAGAATGATTTTGATTTGATGTACTCTCAAATGAAACATTTTTGTGCTTTACATTGTTCATCATTCAAAATAAACAAACACATTTCTTTCAGTCTTTCTATTGTTTATCATGAAAATATGTTAAAGTATTTCGTATACTCTTGAACTTTATTTAATTTCTGTCCTTGGTTTTAATTCACAGAAGAAAACACAAAAAAGGCCTAATGGTCAGAGGTTAGTTATCAATATTGGTAATATTGTCTCTGTATTTACTCAGTATCAGATCAATACCAAGATATGCAGTATAGCAAATAAACCCCAAATAAACTTTCACTCAAATGGCCAAGTCACTAAAACGCTAATACAGTTTATGCATACTCTGCATTAGGACTCAGTTTATTGTTTATTGTTGTTACTTGGGCCATTTTCCAGTTCTGTTTGAATTATATTCCATGCCAGATTTTATAATCAGTTCACGTTTGCGAAATCTCACTGGACAAGAAAACAAGTTGGAGTTCTGTAATTTTACTGTGAGCTATTTTTCCTTAAAAAGAAAAAAAGAAAGAAAGAAAGAAAGAAAGAAAGAAAGAAAGAAAGAAAGAAA
>VMRN01000076.1:818741-1146180 GCA_010277015.1 Poeciliopsis turrubarensis
AAAGAAAGAAAGAAAGAAAGAAAGAAAGAAAGAAAGAAAGAAAGAAAATAAGTTTAAAAAAGACAGAAAAGAAAGCAGGATCATTAACATTTCTTCTCGCCGGGAAGAGTGAACCTCGTTGAGCTCGGTGACAGCAAGCACTGTTGACACCCAGCATCTTATTTAATGTGCTACAAAGTCAGTCAGGCCAAGACATTCAGCGTTAAAGCCAAATCACAGAAGCATCTCAGAAGTGCCTTAACAACACGCTGCAATTTCCATAGAAGCGAAATCAAGGCAGGGAATACGGGGGAGAAGAATCATTCATCAAACGCATGTTCCTGGATCAAATTCCTCTTAAAGGAACATGCTTAATTTATCCTCTCAGCTCAGTGACACTTCACTCTTTTCTCTCTAATTACACATTATGAATGTTGCGTAATTTGGCAAAATCCGGATGCGGCGACACGCATCTATAAATTAGGCAGCCATTATTCTTTATGATGGCTTCGGTGGAAAGACGACGCCTAATTGTGGCTTGATTAAGGCTGAAGGTGGTGCAGCTGACAGCATATGGACAACCCCACATTTCCAGACCCAAGCAATTTACATCTTATCTTTCTATGCTGAAGCCCTGGCTTTCTAATTAACGTCCCACATCTTCTTTTTTTTTTTTTTTAACCACGATGATGAAGGTGAGGCAGACTTCAGAATCCCTGAAACTCGTTTAATCATATTGCACCTCCAGGAAATAAAACCCTAAAATGCTCGCCGCCCTCAGAGTGCAATAAATAGCAGAGTCAAAGATGGCATTCTGAGATGTCATTTCTACCAGTAATGGGTTTGTAGCTCTGGCGTCTTGGCTCTCCATTGTAAGGTAATTGAGGTATTATTACATGGTGAAATTGGGTCAGTTTTACTTTGGCAGGAAATAGGCAACAAGACGGCCGAACTCTCTTTCACAGAGATTGGCATCAGAAGCGCATAGAACCTTGTGGCGATGATCGATACCACGACTCAAATGCAGTGACATTAAGTCCTGACCTGCGGGATTATTTCACAAACCCAGTCGTTTCTTTGTGATCTTCTTGATCTCATTTTTGGCACAAACAGTCACTTTTGAACTTTGTCGTTTCATCTTTGCGGGAGGACTTATTCTTGAGGCCAAATTTTGGTTTTCAAGGAATGATTCACAATACAAACGATGGTTCTCAGTCTTCTGCTGAATTGGTTTGTGTCTACGCTTTATCTCTGTTAAATCTAATGGAAACACGTTGTTTCAAAATCAACCAGTTTTATGACGATTTGGCCAAAACGCCACAGTCCTTAAAATTGCATATGGACGCCACCTACAGTTCATATGGGATGTCTGGGAGATGTGATATTCTGAATTCAGATTTGCACCAGTCTGGGTGACTGCATTTAAAACAGCAATTTTCAGGTAAAACAAAAGTATAATTGGAAAATTGCCCCTGCCTTTTTCCAGATGAGCTTTTTCCAGATGATCAAAATGTTGGAAGCGCCGCATAGATTTTTACTGATAATAAACTTTTTGTAAATATTGCTTCTTTCAAAACAGTTTTTGATGTTCTCACTTGTCTCTGGTTATCAGATATGGGCTACTCAGTGGTGAGCACACTTCTGATGATGCACTAACTGCTATTTCTTTATTTAGTGCTTTAGCTATCTTTGAAGACATTTAGCACACTTAGCTCTCACTAAATTTATTGTATTGTGAAAAATAAATCTTTAAAACCAATTTATTTCTGTTTTGTGATTGTTCAGTTGAATAAAGTTCGACATCTTGAGTTGAAGCGTTTGTTGTGAAATGTTAAGAGTTCTTCATGTAGTTAGGGGCTTATATTCCTGCTCTTATTTTGAAGAAGGTGACTGGTTTCGCTCCTCACATTCCCTTCACTTCAAGAAACTGGCGTGTTTATGTTCTGCTCTGAATTTTAGCAAAATTAAATGGAGCTGAAGTATCTTTGTGTTTAATTCGCTGTTTGTGGGATCAACAGAGAGATGGACAGACAGATCACTGCTTTGCTTATGCATATAAAAAGATTTGCTCACATCCGTAGTGGAGGAAAAAGGAGCTCAGCTGAAAAAGCAGAGCGTTTGGATTTACGAGTTCTGTTCTCGTTGTGCCCCAGATTGGCGCAAAGCCTTACCTTTGGCTATCGCTTTTTGATTCATGACCAAAAGGAAGGTGTCTGCAGATGTTAGCACGCTAAAAACAGTTTCCTTTACAGAGTAAGTATCTGGACTCAGCCTGTGAAAGAGACGGTAAAAGCCAGAATATTCACTGCTGCTCTTCCACATCAAAGGGAGTCGGCAGAGAGGCTGGGGAACTGATTAGGGCATTTTCACTCAAATTCTATGGAGGTTTATCAGGCGCATTCTGCTGGGAGGAGACCCCCAGGGCAGATGGAGAACTTGCTGGAGGGATGAGATATCCCTTCTGGTCTTAGAATGCCTTGAGATCCCCCAGGAGGAGAAGGAGGACGTTTCTCTGGAGGGGATTGCTGGGTTTCCCTTTTCACTGTTCTTGGACCTCATGCCTCAGGGACCTGACTAAACAAAATGCACTGGATGGATGGATGGATGGATGGATGGATGGATGGATGGAAGAAGGAAATGGAAGGAGGGAAGGAAGGAAAGATTTCTTGATTGATTTATTTATTTTTCTGGGCTCCCCCTATGGATTACAATAAATTCCCCCCCAAAAGAAAAAAGAATCAACTGGGCACACACATCGTTCAACCAGACATAAACCTTCACACATATTTTTTTTTCAAACTCCACTGAAGTTTGTCTCACACTTCCGGTTGCAACAAAACACACAACCACCATCTTTAAAGAGAAATACTTTTGTGTCACCGTTTTATTCATCTGTATTGCTTCACTGCACTGGCAGCTTTTGTGGCGCTGTATCATTTTAGATTGTGATGTTTGTTTTATAATGTAACCAATTTCTATTAAAGACTCATGAATCGATGTCACGTTCAGCCAATTCTAGACATTTCAAAATAAATTAAAAGAATGAGTTCAAGAACATTTTATTGAAATGTACAAGTTTTGTGCTTTTCTGCCACACAATTACAACTGTTTCAAAAATAATTATCATCTGAACACTTTCTAAAGGCCCGCCTAATGTGAAAAGCAGCTAAAACTTGAACAAACACTGCAGTTTGGTTGGTTTTGTGTTTTTCGCTGGCGGTTTTAAGACGCCACCTGTAGGCCTGGCAGACCTTCTGCACCATTTGCTTTGGTGCTGCGTCATGTAGTGGGGAGCAGTAAAAATAATCCATCCTCAATTTTTTAGGGCTTTTTTTAGGTAGTGGAATGTAGGAAAATATTTCATTTTCCTGAAGCGAAGACTCTCAGAACTGTCTTGTACTCTCATTTGCAGCTCTCTAGCTAATGTTCTGTCACCGTTCTTTTGCATTTCTCTGGATCACTCGTCGCTCAGTATCTGTGCCTTCACTGCTTACCAAAAGTCCGGTTTAAAAAACTCAGACCTCAGCCGCACTCCTCCGCAAACACAGGCTTATTTCTGCCAAAACATGTCTCTGAGCAGCTACCGCAAGAAGCTAGAATGTCAAAAAAACACAAAACAAAAAAAAAACAACGAAACAAAACAAAACAGGGGCATATGCCAAAGTTATCCTTGTGTCTTTTTTTTTTTTTTTTTTTTTTTTTTTTTAAAGAAAAACAACAGTGATGTCATTCTCAGGCCCACATGAGTCAGGCAAACAACACATCACCTAACCTTTTGAAAGCATCTAAATATGCCCATGCAGGCCAAGTCAGCATGAAAGCAGCCTTTCTACAGTATGTGTAAATAGAGTGCCAGATTCACAGGTGACTGGACACTGCTGTCATTGTCAGAGAAAAATACAGCATTCACACACAGCTGACAGGCTGCTAGCAGAGCAGCATTGTTTCTGTGTGCAGCCGTAAGTCGTCAGAGTTAAATCATTTGCTGCTGTGAAAAGCAGGGACACTTTTACCTGCTGCAGCCTGTGTTATTCACATCAGAGTTTACTTCATGCAGCGGATGCACTCAGGTCGTCAAGTTGGGTTTTTTTATGTTTTTGGGGGTTTTTTTTGCTATTATAATTCTTTCAAAACAAAAGAGAATTTTTAATTGTGACATTTTAATAACTGTCCTTTAATGTATTTTTTATGACTTTCATCGAATCATGTCTGACATCTGCATAAAATTGATTTTCGGTGCAAGTTACAAAATCCAGCAGGAACATTAAAGGAATTCTGCTCAATGCAAACTGCATTCGCTCCAGCACAGGGCCGGCTGTGGCTTAGGTAGCAGGGGGCGCCAGGACTTTAGGGGGCACCATAAAAAAGAAGCTCCTGTTTTATGTGAACTCCGATGAAATTCACAATGTTTTTTTATATTTGTGAATTAAAAAATATAGACTTTTTTTATCTAAAAAAAAAAAAAAAGTTAAATAAATTATTGAAACAAATAAATTTTGGAGCAAAATTGCGTTTGTCACCTTACTCAAATCCCAGAACGCAACAGTGATCTTACTGAAGCAACTTTCTGAAATTACTAATATTCATATGTTTATTTTTTCATGGATGAACAGATGTGTTTTTTTCTTTTTTTCTCCTATTACAGATTGTGACAAGATCATCACACAAGTCCAAGTTTACATTTGTTAGGAGAAGAAAAGTGTTGTTCACATTTGGCTTTAGGGCACCCTTGGATGTTTTCCAGTTTTTCCACTTATGAGACATTTTTGCTGCCAAAAGACAAAGGGAGGTTGTCTTAAAGCTACATGACCTGTGGTTTCTACACAACATGAGTTCCTGGTGACATTCTGAACAGCATTTGTTCTTGTAGAAACACAATTCAGCAGGAAAATCCTTTTTTCTTTTTTTTTTTTTTTTTTTTTTTGCCCAGCAACTAATATTAGACTCATCATGCAGATGATTACTGTACGAAACCAGAAGAAGCTTCGGCATGTCGGTTGTCGCAAAACCTTGTTGTGTGTAGCATTACAGCAGAAGAACTTGGGAGCAAAACTAAAGCTGTAGCTCTGCAACTATAGCAACCCATAGGTTCTGTTCTAATGGAGGCATGTAAAGTATGACTGTTCATGAATTCACCCACACAAAATATCTGGATCATTTCTTTCCCGAATGCTGCCTTTCCTCTGTTCTGTGGAGACACAGGTTGGAATGACTGAACCAATCACCATGACCCGGTTCGTTGGGTCAGAAGATACGAGAAGGAACTTGAGTATTTTTCTCAGACTGATGTCTCGGTGTGATATAAACTCAGTTTGATTTGGGACCAAAACTGCAACATCTGTGACATTTTCAGTTGCCACGGTTTACTTTCACACCGTGTCAAACAAACTGGACTCTGAAACTTTGAAAATCCTGTTCAGACCCTCACCTGTGGAGGCTCTGAAGCAAACTATGCAAAAACCTCAAAGACACATGCACAACTTCCTGCTTCACAAAACACAAACAAATGCGGAATGTTGAGATTTCTCTTTTATCTTTGGCCAAAGACTGCAAGCCATTTCTCCCGCTAACGCTAGACTAGCATGTTTGTTTTGGTTGAATTTACCCAGAATGCTCTGTGCTGCCCTGCCTTGTGAAAACTTTTAACAATAAACATTTTGTTCCACTAACATGTTCATTGTCACGTGTTTGTAAAACCTTTATATTTTCCGTCCTTTATCACTTCCTGGTCATTTACTGAAACATGATCATCTGGGGATCAAATTGTGTTTGCTTCAGTGTCGAATGCATAGTAAGGTGATGCTGGCGCCTCATTTCCTAGGTATCGTGTCTTCTTACGCCATTGCAACACGAGACAGAAACAGAGTAGAGTGACAAAGTGACACCAGTACAAAGCAAGTAATGTTTCTTGATATTCGCAAAAAAAGTAATGAAAGCTTGACAGGAGTGAGTCTGACGGGGGAAAAAAAGAGAACTTGCAAACAGAAAAGTCACACTAACACGACTAATGACAGAAAAACTGATTCCCAGTGGGTTGAAGAGGAGAAGTCATGAGCTGTAGATGACTGGATAGTCTGGAGCTTCAGTTTGAACTCATCTGAATGTGTGCAGAAATGAGGATGTTTTCAGTCACCGTGGTTACAGTATTTGGTTTTATGTTGGACGATGGACCTCTGCAATAAATTCCCACATTGTTGGAACCCTTTAACACTTCCTTCTTCATTTTAAAGGCATTTTGGTGCTGCAGCTGTTTTTTCAAGACGGCAGTCTGTCTTAGCTAAGAAACTCTAGAGCTGAGTCATTTTCTTATAACTTATAAATTGATCAAACTCCATAAGGGAACCTTACATTTAAGCAAAAACAGATTTGTGACCAACTAAGTACCTGGATTGCTGGAAATTGATAGGAGTCTGAGATTGTTATTGAATTTTCGGCCCTTTTTTAAATGGCTGATTTAAAAAAAAAGACACGATATTGTTCATCTTTAAAGCGTTTTTATGCAGCCTTTGATATCTGCTTTTTGATATTGACCATGCAATCAATAAAGCGTTTCTACAGCGGCGCTGGTGATATTACTCAATTTTCACAGTTAGGTAATATTAGTCTCGCTAGAGCCAATCTATTGATCTGACCCGTTGGTACGAGCAGCTCTCTCTCTCTCTCTCTCGCTCTCTTTCTCTCTCTCTCGCTCGCTCTTTGCATGCCTTGTGCAACCAGCACTATAATTTTAACACAGCAGCTTAGTCAGACTTTACTCTCAGAGCCAAAGTATTATTATTTTTTTTATTTTTATTTTAAAGCACTGCAGTTTGCCAGGAATAATTAGGCGAGATTCAAAATATATTAAAAAAAGAAAAACAGGTTTTAATTAAAGGAAGGCAGTCATCTCCAGTTGGCTTAGATAAACTGATTAAAATAATTTCAAATGAGCAACCACAATTAATATTTTGGTTGAAATTAGTATTTTTGGGATTGCTACTGAAAATGCCTTGAAAACTACAGAATAATAACTTAGACTTTAAACAGAAAGTTTGCACTCTGTCACCTCAACCCTTTTTTCTTGTGCAGCTGTTCAGCTGAGATAATCACATGAATAGTCATAAATAATTCCTCTTGACATCAGATATTTAAGACAATTATGCAGGCTTAATGCAAAGCAATATGACGCTTCATTTGCCTGATCCTGACTGAAGACTGAACACTATGCCAACACATTTTCAGCCATTCGGATAAACAAGTGAAACAGACTCGGTGTCTGGGTGTTCCAAATGTTTTATTGCGCTGAAATGAAAACAAGAAATTATAAAAGTGGTCAATAATAAGTAAAAAGCAAAATGAGAAAGTAGACCTCATAAATAAGATAAATTGTTACCAGATGGAACATACCCAAACAGCTACACCTTCAGGTGCCTCTCATACACTGGATTGTCTAAATATCAAAATGAGTTGTGATTCAAATCTATTCATTCTCAGATGTCTGCACAGTCTTATATGTGTATGTGTGTGTGGGAGGGGTGCGGGGAGGGGGGGGGCTCTTCATAGCTTTATTCCAAGTGAGTTCAGTCATGCTCATCCCTGTGTGTGAGGGTCATGCAGGTTGCATTTTTTTCCCTCTTTTCTTTCATTTTCATGGATTATTATTTTTGCTCCTTGATGAAATCCTTTGTTGTTGCCTGCGTATGAGTGGCAGGTCCTAATATGCGTAGCAGCCACTGTGCCGAATGTCTCAGTAAAGCAGACTAATTGGAGCTCTGACGGCCAGGTGTGAACAAGTTGAGGTTGCTGCCAGGGCTTTGGCCGCTGTAGCCAATCTTTCAACGGATTCTCAAATGATCAAGGCGCACAGCTTTAAGGGGCGGGGGGGTCAAAGGTCCTGGGTGAGATAGCATTGTGCTGCCAACATGATAATCGACCACCGCAATGTCACAGCAGAACATTGAGGATCTGATGCTCCATTGCGCTCAACGGAGAACCAAGTTCCTCCTCGAAGTTCGTTGTCTTTGTTTGTCTTTTTAACGTCTGAAGAGGGCCCTGTTGAAATGCTATGCCTTTGGTCAGTCCATTTTTTGCAGAGACTGCACAATAGGACACATTCTACCTGTCATAAAAGTGCTTATGTCCCTGGGCAAGCATAAACTGTTCAGGAGTCTTCACGACACAAGCACAAGGTGTTTCATAGCACACAGCGGTGCTCTGTATGTCACAGAGAGGTAGCTTATGCTCTGTCACCTCCGGTCAACCACAGCCAGAGGTGACAGAGCCAACACTGAGCCTGTGGTTCAGGAACACCCAGAAGCATACACACAAATACATGAAATACACAGCAAAGCAAGAGAGTCTCACTGTGACCTGCAGTGCAGAACAAGCACAGTGATGATATGGCCTTTATCAGAACATGCAGTATAGTATGTTAGTGAAACAGACTTACTGAGACTGTTGATGTACTAACATTGTCCCTGCTTGTACGAAATTTGCTGAGTTTTTTTGTTGTTGATCCAAGTTGTAATGTCCATTTTGGCATTAGAACTTTGAGTACAAAAGTGTCTTTTTTGCTGTTATGACTGGCTGAGCCGCCGTAACGGAAACAGGAAACTGTGCCACAGGTAAAGGTACATAAAGTTAATAAAAACTATAATGAAATGTGTCTGTATCAGTGGTATAATGTAAAAGCTACAACCTTCCAGCCCTCTTAGCAGGCTTCCCTGAACACGTTCATCCCTCCATCTCTTCTTCTGCCGTACAAGCTAACATGGTTCTTGCTCCTTTACAACTCTATGATTTTCAACAAAGTACCCAGTCATTCAACCACTCCAATGCCTCTCGGGAAGCCATCCTTAACACCCTCGCTCCTTGCATTTCCCTTCTCTTGACACCGCGTCCATCTGTCTCTTCATTACTTAAGCCGCAGAACCTTTTATTAGAAGCTCAGAGAAACACAGACATAAACATCGATTTATTATCTTGTTAGTCAGGCTGGTACTTCGTCCTCAAAATGCCTTTCACTGCCATCCAGACTTGACGCCATTGATGCCTTGTCAGGCATAAATTTCTTTCTTCACGCTGGTAACGGGCAACATCTCTCCATCTACATGTCATTGCCGTACACTCATGCCTAAAAGCAAGAACCTTCAGCTCTCCTCAGTCATTGGATCCTCACTGTGTGATGAGGCTTTCTTTGCCTTCTTACAGTATTCAGAGTTTTCCCCAACCTCATCCATTATTGAGAAACAATCACTAACGTTTGACTGTGACGTATGTCACGTGCCAGCTTAACACTGTATATCTTACCAGAAATTGCCTGTGCTGTAAACATTCAACCCGCCTGCGAAGAGAGAAGTTCGGAGCCCAACAAGGTGGCTGTTAATCCTAATTAATGACCAACACAGACTGAACGGCTTCATTCACTTCCTCTGCTGTTATTACGAAACTAAAGGCACACTAAAGTCTTAAAACAGGGCAGACAATTGTTCACTCCTAATGTATCTTTTCACTGATTGGTTAAAATTCTACCGGGCGAATCCAAGTGAAAGGGAGAAAACCCAGAAGGCACACTGAAAACAGATAGGAATCGAGTGGAACTGCTGAGAAAGCCAATGGCACAACTACATATGAACCAAACTCAAACTAAAATTCTTCACCTCAAAATGAATCCGTCATCACAGAGTCAGAAAGTCATCTCAGTCAAGTTCTGTTGAGGTCCAGCATCTCATCTGAGTATCATTCTGCTCCTTCCTTCTGGATCTGAGCTGCCTCTACGACATCCAGTCAGGGATAAGACCAAGCGTTTGGTCGCAGGTCATGCAGGCGTACCATTCCTATATTTGCAAAAATCTCAGCAATTTACGCAAACGTAACTCTTGAATCTGTTTATTTCAGTTCGGAAACCTTTGGGGGTCAAGAAAATAAGAATGAAAGCCAATTTTCTAAAGAAAGCACACCAACGCTGAATGTTCTCCCAAGCCTTCCTGTAGTCTCCCCAAGTGACCAAGTTCATCCGTCCTGTCATCCGTTTCCTGCAAAAACCTTTGATTTCATATCATGTGATCCTTGCTAGTAGGTTTAACCTTGGCTTTCTCTTTTGTAAGAACATTATGCAACATTGGGCTACTAAAGCCTTACATGCAATTTCAGTTGTAATTTCTAGTTTTACTGAAGATCGACTTGAGTTGTTTTACTTATTTTTCCTGTATTCTGAGGCATGCTCTTCACATGTCTGCAGTTAGAGCAAACTGTGGAGCGTGTGACCCGTCTGTGAGTGACAGAAATGACAACTTGAGGAGAAATACCTGTGAACATCCCAGTGAGTGAATAACTCAGCTGAGCTCAGTTAGCTTGCAGCTCATGTACAGATAAGTTACAAAGTAAACAGCCAGATACTGAGATACCTCAATAAATAACCAAATTGTGAGTTTGTTGTACCTTGTCCCAGTGCTTTAAATGCGTTGGTGAATTTTCCATCATTGTTGTTGCTAATGGTTAAGGCTTGTCTCCTTTTAAAAGGCCAAAGTTTGCTCTACAATCAGAGATGTTGGTTTTTGCAGGTTACATTTTATTTCTTTAAAAAAGTCCAAAGATACAACTCATGTTAAAATACTATAAGCTGATTTTGTTTTAAATTAAAATGTTGTATTGTTCTTAATTAATTAACATTGTTGAAGCAGTTGAAAGGTAAAATCTTCTAACATGCCTTGTTTGTCATTTATTCCAACATTGATTTTGATTCATTAACTTTATGTAGTGTATAGGTTTTTGGTAGATATTTTTTGCTCTAACTACAAGCAAAGTGGAAATCAGACTTCTCGTTTGTGTTCAAAAACCTGCAGAATCATGATTTATTTTCCTTTTGGGATCAATAAAGGATTCTTGAACTGAATTTGAATAAAGCTGATTCTGAGTCCGTTTTTTTAATTTTCAAAACACATCGAGAACTTGAGTGGTTTAAATTGCACTTACTGTTGGTTCCCTTGGAAACCAACACCACCAGATCAAAACGAACCATTAACCTGCAAGGACACTTTGGACTTCTCTCACAGGTGAATGGTAAATTTATTTTCTGTCGTTGACAATCCGTAGTTTACATTAGAAGTGACGTAAACCGAGGTGTAACTTTGCCTTTAATGTTTTCATTCTTAAAACAATCACGTTATCTGTTATCATTTGTTTTCATCCGCTAGTAAAGTTCAAACTGAAGTTCGTTAAAGATGATTTATCACGTAGAAGAGTATTCGATTTCACTTGAGTGCCTCTTTTCGCATTTTCAGCCTTTTTCTTTACTTCTGTCAAATTTGTTGTAAAGCAAGACATGTTGACTTTTGAAATTAAAATTTGTTTATGTACAAATCTTCTGGAAACGTATTGTAATTGCTGTTTCTGACTTGTGCTTGTCTGTTCCAACCAGTGCTAAATCAAACATGGAGGACTTTCTGGTGAAAGACAACAACAACAACACCAGCCCAATGATGTATTTTCCAGCCGTGAGTCATTCTCAACTTGTTCCTGCATCACTCTTTTTGACTTGTGACGAACTAGCGAGAGCAATAATTACAGGTGTCCAATATCAATCCAAAGCCAAGTAAATACAGGATCGGATTCCAATACAGAAAGTTTTTATTATTTGAGTTTGATATATTATCAAATTTCTGACCTTTAGGTGTTATTGTGTTTTGTTTTTTTTTTGTTGTTGTTGTTCTTTAAATTATTTGGTATAACATTTGAAAAATGTATAGGTGTCTACAAATAATTTGAACTGAAATGGACATTTTTCCAAATTGAAGTGCCACAAAATATCATTAAGAGAGCAAATATAATATCGATTTTTATAACAAGGAGCCTCGTGAGAAAAATCCCAATCCACATGGTTAGCAAACCAGGCCTTACAGAGAGTGGCAGATAATGTCAGTTATTCTGATTCTTTGGTTGAGGAGGCCAGTCCGTCAACTGAAGAAATCTCAAGTTCCCACTTTAGTTAAAATCAAAACAAACAAGCAAAAAAAAAAAAAAAACTCCCAAAAAACAAAACAAAACAAAAGCTCAAGGTAAAGTGGAAAACTGGATTGTTGTGTTTTAAAATCAGTGGTTAAACGTAGGGATCAGGCCGGGATACATGGTGGCTCATGTCTAAAACAAATAACATTTACATTAAGACAATTAATTAACATAGCTTAAATATTTTTGAATGAAGATAATGACTGAAAATGTTTTGTTTCTGTTTCCTGCTGACGAACATCAGAACTCAGGATGTTTGATTTAAAATGAGTTTGACTGATGCATTCTTTTGTTTTTCTTTTGTTTTTTCCTTAAAGAAACATAGCCTGTCATTTGTTGGACGATGCTAACGATGCTGCATTGAAAAGGAATTTCAGCTTTTAACAAACCCTCACGATTAGACATGTGAATTTAACATCCTACGACATTTCTCTGACTGCTCGCCCTGATTCCATTCCACAGAACACTAGTGGCGCCCACCTGAACGTAGTTCACGATGAGAGTCTGAGCAGAGCCGGCGACACTCAAGGTGATCAGCTCCCCCGACCCGAAGAGAACAGACCGCTTTTTGAGAGCCTTCCTGCTTTGCCTAAGAAGCTCGCCACCAAACGCGGGAGGAGGACGTATATCTGCGACCAGTGTGGGAAGACCTTCCGGAGGAAAAGGCGTCTGACGGCCCATCTGCGGAGTCACGGCGTTGAGAGGCCGTACAACTGTGTCCAGTGCGGGAAGAGTTTTATTCAGAAGGGGAATCTGACGGTCCATCAGCGCATCCACACCAGAGAGAGTTTACCTCAGGCCTGAACTGGAGGGAAGTTTATCAGAACCTTGTCATCAACGTACATCGACCAGGCGGTGTGAAATGTACATTTGAACTTAACAACTTAAATAAAATTAATTAGTAAGAGCAAAGTAACGTTGTCAATTTCTTTATTAATTAAACGACAGACGCGCTCATGTAGCAAACCCAGAGCAATGCTGGGTCTGAGACTGTGTCCCTTATTGTTTTGTCCCTTAGATGCAGCTGGGTCCTCTTCCTACACATTCCAGAGATAACAAGTCAGACGAGTGATTTGTTACACGTCTGATAGGAAATCGTTCTGCTTCGGTGTAACAGAGGTGTACAACTGGGCTTAGAGCTTAGACCAGTACTCTTTACTTTATCTAGGCTGATAGAGGACGCTGTCCACTGAGCCAGTGGTCAGTTTTACCTCTTACTGCAGTTTTCAGTATGTGCTGCTGTTTAACTTTAAGACACAATGGAGAAAGTTTAAACTGCTGCTGTGCAAATTACTCAACAAGATGTTGCTATGCAACCACAGAGCATGTGAGTGAGTGAGTGAGTAATGGTGGGTTCATACCAAATGCATTACCTGCGCTTGTCCTGCATGTCCAGCATAGGGCACAGTAAGCGAGATCTCAGTGTTTTGCCAACCTCCATAAAACAGAGTAATAAGAAGAAATCGATAGAAAAAGTTTGAGGTCAATAGCCTTTGTAAACACCATAAAAAAAATTTTACGAAGCAATTTACAGCGAACAACCATTAAAGTAAAAATAGGCTGTTCAAAATTTGAGACCATGACTCATAAAAATCCCCCCCCGAAAAAACCCTGAAAGAAAAATGACAAGTTCAAGAAAGAAGTAATGAGTAGCTCCACCGTTCTTGAGGATCACCAGAGGAGGGACATCTCAGAGTATTGGTGGTGGGTTGGTACCGTCTATCTGACACTCTGAGGGCGCCGCTATCCACTGACTGTCTGAAAAAGGCCTTGAGACATTTCATTTTAGCAAAATGTTTGGTCCATCTTCTTACACACTGGTTTCAATCTCTTTCATCAATGCATCTATTCTTTTATTTAATGTTAATGTATTTTTATCCATTATAAATGCTTATTTTGTTCCTGTTTCCTGTCCTTTGAGATTTGAATATTTAAAGGCCCATTATAAATAAATCTATTGTTATTATTATTGTAATATTTCAACAACAATTCACCTTCAGGTGAAGGAAAAACGACATCATCATACCGACTCTGCCAGCAGCGGTTTGGTAGTCAGGAGCGTTCCCCAAAGTTCTACATAACTTCATCAAAACTGAGCGAATTTTCAGTCGTTTGATTTGACAAGCGGCTTTTCATCTTGCTGTGAATACGAAGGCGACATACTGCAATGTGTGCAAGCTTCGCCAGCTAAGAGAACAGTCAGTTCACGGGAAGAGGATGACTGAGTGATTTTGTGATAAATTGGATAGAAATGCACAGCAGCTGGATCCAGATTGACAGCTCCAAGTCAATGAACACCCAGGTATAGAGGTGTAATATCTCCTAAGAGTCTATTTTTCTGACTGACAGACAAGTTCACCCAGGTTACTGTTTTCACAGCGCAAGGCAGTTTTTCAAGCGTGCAGAACTTGGACCCACTGAGGGAAATAAGGAGAGACGCTGCTGTCAAGCTGCTGCTTGAAGAATGAACACAAACATTAAGAGTAAGACTGAGCGGCGTGGGGGGATGGTGTTATTTGGAGAATCAGTGCAGATGCATTGACTGACAATCCCCCCGCTAAATGGTTTTGCAGCAGAATTATTGCTTTACAAGCTGTATTGTCTCCTGTGAGCAGCGTTATGCTGTTCACTGGATCGATTAATTTTGTATCTAATGATATCTGTGCGCGCTGAATGCTCAAAAAGTTGGAGGATTTCAGAGTTCCCGGAGGAAAAGTTGCAAATCACAGAGCCTTTGAGGAGGAGACCAGCGGCTGTAAGATAACAGGACATCATGGGACGACAGAGTTTGTTAAAGCAAACAATTACAGGAGTCATGGATAAACTTTTCTCTGCAACTTCGAAAATAAAAAATCTAAAACATCAGAAATAAGCGATGTTAACCGGATGACGTTGGCTTAAGCTGAATAAATAAAAAGTATTTTTTACCACTTCAATATTTTGATGGCGCTTCCTATTATGTGGATGATTCAAGCTAGAGTATATTAAACTTAGGCGGGAAAAAAGTGTTTCTTTTGTTTTACATATTTGTAAAAACTGTAGCAAATATGTGAGAAACATATTTTTTTAAATAAAAGTTACGTGCTGTTGCTTTAATAGTCTTCTGGAGCACCTTATCATTTGAACTAAGCTGAGACACATCTAAAGCAGTGATGCCCTGAGGACCAGGTGTGGGACAGGCTGGTCAAAGGTCACTTTTATGCAGAAGCCAATTGTGACCCAAATCCAAATTTATACATGCGACCCATATCCAGCTTAATGCAGCCAGAATGTCCCTGTTCCAATCTTTTCATCCCAAACAAATCTGAATTGTGATGAATTGTGGAAAAAGTTACTACAAGGCAATGTAAATCTGTGCAGTTTTGTTCAGTTTTTTTCACCAAACAACTCTAAACCTTTCAACTATCACTTTTCTTCTCATGCAATATGACATTTAAAAGAGTTCGAGCACTGACTGAGTACACTGAGTCAGACTGGTTTCTACATGACTGGAATATCTTTCTATACAGCTAGTAAAAGATGTGACCATCCATTGGAAAGTGCTGTGCAGATCAAAGAGCTCTGCATCAGTGTTGGACAGTGAAAATGATTAGTCCATGCCCAGTGGCTGTCTTAACCTCAGTGAAGTTGGCTGGGGTAGGAATCTTTTTTTTTTTTCTGCTTCACTGCTTTCCATCCCATCTCATGCAGGCACAGCTTTTTCAGCCCCGATGTTGGACTGGAAATTGTTCAGAACGAATCGCCAACAACCTTCCAACCAGAAGCCCCAAAACGACTCTCGATGCCAGGCGGTTAAAGTTAAAGTTCTTTATTTCTTAACTGGCCAAAATTACAAGGCAACGCATTTTGTGTTTGAAGTTTTGAAAAAAATAAAAATTAAAAATCCTGCAGCGCAAACTGTCACAGCGCGGCAACATTGCAGCAGGGGTCAGACTTCTGGTTCAAAGAGAGACGGGCTGTCAGGCTGTCAATCATCTCTCGGCCGGATGAAAGATCAAAAGGCAGATCAGACGACTCTGCTGATTTGAGCCAAGCGTTGTTTTTGCTTCGGAACAGTTTCCGCCTTTGGTGCTGTGTGCTGTCTACCCACCGCCCCTCCAGATCATTATCATTGCCGTCCCCGGCTCGGCTGCTGTATGACGCTTGTACATGTGGTCATGTTAGGTGTTCACGCTGTGAAGGGGTCTATTCCTTTCTTGATTGGCCTCAAAGCGCAGGCTGTGGCCCACTTGCGAACATCGTCGTCCAAGTTCTGATCTTTTCCCAAGTCACTTGGACTTCTGGTGATTTACTCCCTTAGAGGTTCAGGACTACAACTGTGAAGTGCACAATATTCAGAGACTGAGGTCCAGACAAAAGTCAGGGAGCAAAAACAATCTTTAATACATCTGCAGACGGAGAGCAAAAAATACACTGCATTAGGCACAAATTAGATTCGCTCTGACGAACTCAGAGGTGCTAAGTTACTTTATTCATCTCTCTCTACTACCGAGGCGGAGACTCAATCTTCTAAGACCAAACAAGAGAAACAAAGGAAAACATACGGACCCTTGTACGCTCATTCACTGTTATGTCTACGAAATGCGAAAACTAAATAAAACAGCAAGTTCCCAAATAACTGTCTGGGGAAGTTCAGCAACCCTGGGAAACTTACTTCAGTAGACACATCTTGTTTCATTAGTTTGTACACCTTTTCCAGCTGCACAGACAAACACCTTGACTGTGATACAAAAAACATTACATTTATATGACACATAAAGGATCATAATTTAATCCAAATAAAACTTCTTCACACAACCCACTTTGGGGAGCTGGACCAGAATTCCTTCACAGGGACGATGTTAGTCCAACCAAAGAAGCAGATAAAACCCCGCCTAAAAAAAAAGTAAAGTTAACCTTTAAAGTTAGCCATATATGTTTTGCTTTTTAGATTCAAATAATGTGCTTTTGGCATCCTTGCTTACTGCATCTTGCACATAATGTGAAGAGACAGCACTGGGTGCAACAAGCCTCAGGTTGGGCTTTGATCAAAACATCAGAGAGCGATGCTTAGGCAGGTATTTAGATTTTCTTCTCTTTTAACAGACTCTCCAGTCTGTTAATCATGACTTTAAGCCATTTTTTCACACCAATAAACTTAATGGCTCATGATCACTCTGATTTGTGTCGAAAGTCTAGAAACACCGTCGATGAGTTCTTGCTTTCAATGTTTAAAGAAAAGCCTTATGAGACTTCCGGTTGGACTGCAACATGGAGTAGACGCTTTTTCTGAAGCTCCCACCTCAAACATTACCACTCATGTCATGTCCAATAGTAACTATAGTGCTGCACTTGAACCGCGACCAGTTACCGTAATGTAACTGACTACGTAATCAAACGTAGTCAGTTTGATCACGTTCTTGGAACTAGAAATCCGGTTCCAAGAACGAACCGGATTTCTAGGTAAATGAACTGGAGTTTGATTGTTACAGACTCCTAAGTTCTAGTCCCAAAATTAAAATTTTCCACACAGAACCTTCTGCAGTGTGCTTACGCTTCGTCAGACATGCAGAACTGGTGCAGTAGAGAAACAGAACTCAATACTGATCCACCGTGTGTCAGACCAGAAGAGAATGGTCTTAACAAAGTTCATTTATTGTCATTCCAGCAGGTGACGCCCTGGTAGTAGGGGGATATGTCTTCATGTACAGAACTATCATCCTCCTTTCACCATGAAAAACAGAATAAATTGAGGAAAGAGGACAACTGGAGCAAGCGAAAATAAGAACTTAACACTTTATTTATCATTTGTTCTGGTTATTGTCTCCCAGCTCCCAGTGCAGCACCACGCTAATTCCCCAACCTTCCTGTCGACCTTTAGTTCTGTGTTTACACTCCGACACACCGATAGGCACGTAAAGATAAAAAAATCAAAACAGAAAGTCAGACATTGAAAAAATATTCGCCGCTCAAGCCGGCCACAAGCCACAATTTGTTCCCTTTGTTATATTCAACAATTTCTTTCCTTGGTTTTAATGTCACAGATCATCAAAGCTATGGCATATTTACAAAATAAAGTTTGACTTGGTTATAAAATTTGTTTAGAAGTGAAACCCCAAATTCAGCCAAACCTCACAGAACCAACTACTATCTTTCGTCAAAGAGAATCTGTCAATATGACAGGAGGGAGTTCTCAACTGTCTGGCCCTTTATGGGAGGAACAGCAAGAAGGAAACAATAGCAGATAGAAAGATATGCAATATGAAGTTTTGTTTCATCCTTATAGTCGGTGAGGCCTTTTGTTTACAACTAATGCCTGTCGATGCAAACTGAACACATACCAAGGATCACAGCAGACGCACTGTGCTGTCATCTAGCAGTAACATCTGTGCTGCAGGAACTGGAACTGGAACGTCACAGCAATACCAAACACTCAGGTACTGAGGAACTACTTAGTCCAGTTAATTTGATTTCAAAGGGCTGCATTCAAAAACGATCCGGCATTTAAAATTCTCGCTGTTATCCTGGGAATGAACAGAGTGACAACTAAGAAACAAACGGGTGTGTAGGAACATAAAATTGAGCTGATAAACACGACAATCGCAGCCACTTCAGCGCCGACTTCGCTGTGGTTCATGAATTTTTCACAGCCACTCTTACCCCCCGTGTGCCCCATTTATAAGAATCCGGGTTAATTCATCCTTTCTCCTTTACACATTGGAACCGAGATGGTTCTTTTTTTTTTTTTTTTCTTTTTTTGTGGCACAAGAGGCAGTGAACCTTTGACTTCAATTTCCTGGAGCTGGCAGAGCAAAATTAGAAGAATGTTTCAGCGGAGTGCACTGCTCCCTGGCCTCCATTGTGAAGGCTAAGATAAAAGGTGGGGAGGCCTGATGTAGTTACTGACGGATGACCCCTCATCATTTAGTCTGCCCCGCCGCGGCGCCAGAGGTGTGGAACCTTGTCATTTGGAAAAAGCTTCATCCATTCACCAGAAAACACGAAGCAGAGCAACACACAACACCATTTGAAATGAATATGCAGGGGCTAACTATCTTAAAGAAAAGTGCTGATCAGCATGGACTAAAAACCCCAAGAATTAAGCAAGAATTTACCTCTTAAGAAACAACTTAGCTCCTATTTTAATCTTTTAAAACATCAGAGATTGATTTATTTTTTTAAGTTAAGGTAGTACAAGGAAGGGTGCAGTAACAACATACTGTTACTATTCTTATTAGCAATGAAAAAAAAAATTGAAAAGAGGATTGTTTTTCTTTTGCGAGGATCTGTTTGATGTTAAGGTATTTCATGTTGTTGTTGAGGTAGGACTTGACTTCATTCCTTTCATTGGCTCACCATTACCTTAATAGCTGCAGATGCAATTTTCCCAGTTCACACACTTACCCAACCTGCTGGACGTCTCTAATTCTGCAAAACAAACATGTCCAATTCAGTACAGTGGAGCAGCAAAATACAAATTTAATTTGTTCAAACAGGACAAATAAAAATAGTGACGAAGTAATTGGTTCCCACGATGATGGAGTTGGTAGAACTGCTGCCTTTTCAACAAGATCTCTTAGTCTTTGTCTTTCAGACTATATGAGGTGAGAAAATGCAGCTGACTAGATATGATTCTGTCAGTGACTTCTATCAATGTTAGCTGTTGTGAGTCTGTAGCTGATAGCATGGAACCAAAATAAATGCATAAACGTTAGGATTTCTGTAATAAATGTAACAGATTATGTACAGTAACTATTTTCTGGGTGGACATTAAAGATTCATCTAATGATCTGAGAAATTAGAGGTGCCTCAAGGCTTTGTCATGTTATGATTTACTATGCAGCGCTCTGTGTTTCAGCCGGATGATTATTTGTGTTGCGCAACGCTCTCACTTCCACTAATGAGCTGCGGTTGACAAATGCTAAGTGCTGTTAGCAGCTACGGAGGGAGACGGAGACGGACAGGAAGAATTTCTGGACTCAGTTTTAGCTAAACAGAAAAGAAAACAGCTCAGTAGTGGACTGGAAAACACAAACGGCTTTCCCCAAAACCACACCCTCCATGCTCCGCCCTTTTTACGTGTGATTATGATGAAAATCTGCCTCGTTATAAATACATGAGGAAATACATTTTGGCTGACATTACGGGTACTTGCTGATCGACGAGAGTAATGACATGGTTTAAAAAAAAAGACACCTTAGAAATATTTAAAAATGCTTTTCCCTACATTAAACCAGTAACTGAGAAAGAAATGTAATATGAAAGGCATTGCTTTTAACTTTTAACAGTTAATTTGAAATATTTTATTTCTCATTTGGTTTGGTTTATTTGTCCCCTTAGAAAAATATTCCTCGTCCCAACGTGGGAGAAGAACATTTCAACACGAACACGGAAACAATCACAGATTAACTGAATAATAGAAAGTTGAAGAAATATCATGTCAAATATCAAGTACAAGTCTCAAGATTTCAGTTCAATTTTGAGACTAAAAGTAATGTTTGAATTTGAGTAGTTTTCTTTTAAGGAATGAAATATTTTCTCTAAACAAATGAACTGAATTGTTTTCACTAGCATTTTCTCTTTTATATATTTGTTTTCCTAGCTTAAGTAGACAATGTTTCATGTGATTACTCTATTAGTCAGAGCAATAACTGAATACTCACTGACTAACATAATCGTCGCCGCTGCGCAGTAAAGCTTTAACTTCCAGCCACAGTTGGTTTAAACTTCCACTTCTCAGCTGAACAGTGAACGGGGCAACAGTCTATGGGCATTTCAAACAGCTTCGGTGTTTCATTAGCTTTTGATAATGGAATTAAACTGGGGATTAGTTTACAGGCTGTCTGACGGCGTGGCCCCTCATGTCATTCGCCCTCGGGGACCAATTTTTCTCAGCTTAGAGCGGTCTTGCTGCGCCTCGGCTTGGACCGCTGCTCTGGCAGGAGGCTGCCTTCCTCTCCCCCGGTGGATTGGTCATAGTTTCTTCATCCGTTATGTTGCTATTTGCAACCACCCCCTGCTGTCAGTGGTATGAAACAATTAGCAATCAATGTGATCCTGCTGTCAACAGGAAGCTGACTGCAAGACATCCATCATACATGTTAGTGGGGGGAAAAGCAAGGGATATCTTCTGAAAACGTTTTAAATTAACAGCATGCAAATCAAACCTAATCATCTAATATTTCTGCGCTCATCCATATGCATATTTATTTGTATTTTTTTTTTTTTTGTAGTTTAATCTAAAAAGAAGCAAAACCTTTTCAACTCTGAAGAGAGAGAATACTTTAAATAAATGCAGATGCCTTTCTTAGCGAGAGCAGCTGTCTGCCATATTTATTACGTTGTTGATGCGGGAGGGGATGTATAGGGAAATAAAGGTGAAACGGGGACCATTTTAATGAAGTTTTATATAAGGGTATGACATCCCATGATGCCGTCTGCTCCATGCAAGTCACTCAGACATTAAACAGCTTCGCGTGGTCTTTCAGTCTGGGTGGGCGGGGCACGCTGGGTTTGCATTCGAACGTGTTGAACTTTTCTTTACGAGTTGAACTTTTCTTTTTTATATTAGGTCAAATTCTGTATAGCAGACTTTGTTGTTGTATTTTTTATTTTATATGATAAACCATTACAAAGTAACATATACAGTTAGTTGTGAGGTGCTGGGTTTACTTCGTACTCTTTCCTCTTTCAAATGAGAAACATAACATTGTTCTGTGAGATTTCTACTATTTGTTTTTTTAAGGCATCTGAAATCAATTGGTTGCTATGGATTTTAGAGTAAAGGCGTTACAAATGAATGCTTAGCATAATATTTGGACTTTTCTTTTTCTTCTTTTTTTTTTTTTTTTTTTTTTTTTTTGCAAACCACATATTTGTTCCTTCCACTTCACAATTTCACACCAGATTGCGTTGGTCTGTAAAATTTGCAGTGGGACTAATCATGAACAGTTGAAATGCCAGCAGCAGATGCTGTAGTTTTTGCCTCCTCCAGGTAGCTGGATTGGAATAAGTCCAGCACATTTTAGTCTGAAGTCTTAATTTTTTTAGTTTCTCCTCATTCTCAGACACATCAGGCTCGAGCAGTTCGACACAATCGCTGTCATAATCCTTGTGTACAGTTGCCATAGCTACATGAGTGTCCCTTTGTTCTTTAGTCGTGTGACAGATGGACTGTCCTCAATGAAATGAATTCATTGTTTTCCCCTCTTCACTCTGACTGAACAGAATAAGTCTTTGTGTCTGTGCCCAATGTGCATCACCACCAATACAGTGATTTTTGTTAAACCTGTCATGGGTGGGCTGGTGTTGAGTGGCTTAATAATTGAAACTATTAAAATATCGAGTTTACAGATGTTGCAAAATAATTTTTTGGGAAGATCCTTCCAAAGGTCCGATGATAAGACCGGTACCCAAGGAGATTCAGAGGCATCCATAGCATATGGGGAGGATGATGATAATGATGACCAAACAGCAGGTTAATCCCACTAGATGTATGTCACTGTAGTAGTACAGTAAAGCTTGAGTTGCGTAGCCTAAAACATAACGTGACTGTTGAACACAATCACGTTATGTCACGTTATGTGACTGTGTTCAACACAACACAATGTTGCCTGGTTAACATGGCAACATTTAAAAATTTTCGGCTGATTGTCATAACCTGAGAGACCACACAGACACACACACACAACACTAAACAAGTTTGATTGTACGGTTTGTGGTGTCAGTCACACGGCAGGAGCAACACACCCCACACAAACTGATTTCATCCTCCGTCATTCAGATGTCAGATGGGAACTCTCGCAGTTTCACACATCAGGTGAGTTTTGTCCGGTTTCTCCTCATTGTCCACAAACACCTATCGAAATTAAACTGGAGATTCTAAATTTCCCTGAGGTATGACATTGTGCAAGAACATTTTTCTGTGTCCAGGACGGACTGACAGGCGTTGGGAGTGATTCGTTTCTTGCTTGTTGACAGCTGGAGGTTCCACTTTAAGGAGCCTCTTGCCATAAATGCCAGGACAGAAAACCCCTTGACACGCTTTGACAAACAAATTTTATGAACAGCGTCATTCAATCAGAAAACATAAGTTACCTATTTTCCTCCATTGTTGAAGTAAACAGAACCCTTCTTTTGAGTGTGTGTTCTTGACACACTAATTGATGTAGCACATCGGAACACTGGTGCAATGAAAGCACACTTAACTTGGTTTTGCAATCCCTCTGGGGTGGTCAACGTAACATAATAGAGAGCTGGCTGTGTGCTCTGAGGCTGCACTAACGCATCAAACACAGAGGTAATTCATTGCAATTAGAGGCAACTCATTTAGGTAAGCAATGCCGGCGCAACCCCTGAAGAACAGCTATCTAGTCAAAGACATCAGGCGGGTTTTCTGTGTTTGAGGGGATAATTTATATTAACAAAGACAGGTTGCTTCAAAGCAAATCGAGCCGAGCATTTCCAGCAACCCAAGTATTTAACATTGACATATTTGTCTTTGCGTCTTACTCGGAGTGTGTGATTGTTCTTTGGCAGCCTAGACGGGGGAAATCAGAGGCAATGCCGCCTTTGACTCTTTTTGGATATCATGCATCGCATTGGTAGCTATGCATGATATTATCGGCATGGTGTTGGTGTCGGCCAATATTAGCGGTAAAATTTAAAATGGGACATTCCGTCAAAATAATTCACCGCTATAAATTTCAGATGACTAACCACTGCTTGCCATTCTCCCAGAGAGCAAATGTCGTGAATAAAGTTGACAGTAAAAGTAATTCAAGTTGAAAGTGTTACATCATTTTTAGCATTTGCATTTGGCAGCAAGATAAATTCTATATTTATATTGTCTATAAATGTGTATTTGTGTTGGCCTTATAGAGAATATAACCAAACAGATGCAGCAGGTAACAAAAGAAACATTTTAGCGAACTTTTTAAATTGGTATACTTCACTACTTAGTATGAAGGATTTATCACCTGGTTGCTTCTTCCACCGTGGTTTTCTCCGTCTACATGACCATCCACTTTCTGCATCTGTTAACGAACAGAAGTTGTTTGTTAAGCCTGAAGAAATTTCACTTAGGTGTTCCCATGCCCCATTAACTAGAGCAATTTTGAAGGGTGTAGTACTTCTAATTATGGTCTGATGAAGACCTCTGTGGAGTGACTGGTGGTGTGCAGGTTCTCCTTTGTCAATAAGTGTTTCACAAGAAGAGACAAGCGCACATATTTACAGACAACCGCTGAGTCATCCCACTGATTTCTTCAAAGCCTGAAATCCCTCTCTGTCAAAAGTATTGAGCTTTTGTTTTGAAATGGAAAGGGTGAAGCTCGCTTCCCTTAGGTAGCCACCACCAGGAGCTGGCAGATGGAGCCTGCAGCTGTTCTCAGGTAGGAGAGCGGGCTGGAGATTGGCTTCCATTCCCTCTGGACCGAGCCCGTCTCAGCGGGGAATTCACAGCCGGGCCCATTCGCGTTGGCAGCTTCTCAGTCTCGGCTGCAACCGGAGCTGAAGGTTCACGAGTCTGCACTGTGATGTTTCCTCTCTGAGCCTTTTTTCTCCCTCATTTGAACCTGAGCAGTTCTCCAGAAAGTCTGCAGGAGGAGCGAGCATTTTGTTCTTACTGATGTAAAAACGGATTTGGATTTCTGTGTGTTCAGACCCGAGCCTCATCAAAATATTATTATTATATATGGAATAATAATATTCCATATATCTATTTATATGTTATAAATAGATATATGGAAAAATTTAAGACACCACTGCACTGAACCCCATTGAAAACCTGGATATTTTGCCAATTATTGATTTCTGAACTCTTCCTGAGTTCAAGCGTTAGTTAAATGAACATGAACTTGTCGTATTTGAGGTCTGAAAGGATCGTTTTTGTTATTTTGAACATTTCTCATTTTCCGCCAATAAATACTAACATATATGCATGGAATTTTGTGTTGTCAGTAGTTCATAGAGTAAAAGAACAAGTTCATTTGACTGAAACATATTAAGAGTAAAATCAGAGAAACTGAAAATCGATTTTTATTCTTTTTATTCATCTGACAGGAAACTTGCACTGAGCCACTAATGCGGTTCAGGCAGGACGAGGTACAAACCCAGATAATAAATGAAACCAATGAAAAACCTTTGTCTGCCGGCCGAGTCCAAACAAAACCAAGACACACATTTGCAGTCACACATCTGTTATAAATACTTTTTGTGTGCTTTGTGTTTTTAAAAAAAAAAAAATATTCAAAACAACAAAAGAGAATTAAACAGAGCCACATGTTTCACGTTGATGATGCATAATTTCAGCGTTCCAGTGTTCAGGTGGAGGATTGTCTCTGCAACCACAGAAACTTTATTTGGGACCCAACATTTACACAATGTTCCCCGTGGTGAGGCAGGTCCAGCAGGCGTGGGTGTGTTTCCAATAATTACTAGTCTGTCTTGTTGTTAGTTGGTCCTCCGGTGCATGACTGACGCCTTGCAAAGATTAAAACTAAGAGGAGCTGCCGGATTTAATAAAGCAGTGAGTAGATCAGACTGGGGGTGTGTCCCAAACCCACATGTTGGTCTCCTTTGCTTACGAGGCCCTCGCCACATCGACAGGCTCTTTCACTAAGCAACCTCCTCTTTTGTTTTCTCCGTGTTGTACGATTCCTTCTTCATCATCTCGTCACTGCAGCTGCTTGAGGAATGTTCCCAAACGGCAGGTTCAGTGACACCAGGCAGCTTTTGTGCTCTAAGATTTTGGTGCAGCTGTTTTTCCGTAGAACAAAACACTGTTAACTGTTTTGCACCTGGTCAAGTTGAAAACGTGGAATGTGTGTGCCGAACAGAACTCGTACTGTTACACCCCTCTCTTCACACGCATTTTTATTTAATTCACTTGAAAAATACAATATTAAATGTTGTCGACAATTAATTAATACGGTTTCTTTGAAAGAGAGTTGTTGCAGAAGAAAGGATCTCAGGTCAAGTCTGCAGAAGCTTCCAGGTGTTGTATGGAAGCATCAGTGATCCTGAGCATTTTTTGATGCTCAGGATTACCCATGATCCTCCTGATTTTATGTAAGATCCTCCCTGGAGGTTCTGCTGTCGTCCCCAGACAGAACCGAACAGAACCAGAACTAGAGACAGCCTTTTTTATCAGGTTGTTGAGCCTTTTTAACATTCATTTAAAAACATATGTTGAAATAAAATACTTTCAGATTGGATCAATTAAGAGTCCCTTTAGGTTTTTCTCAGAATAGCTTGAAATCATCAAAAACCATCATCATCATCATCATCATCATCATCACAATTTATTATATTTTATTAATATATTTTATCGATTACAATTTTGTGTCAAATGCAAATATCATACAATTTTTGTTTTTACAGAAGACTGACTTCTGCAATATATATTATTTCAAAAACACTTGCCGCGCCTGCCATGTTCCAATAATAAGAGGAATTGTACCATAGCAAAGAGAATTTTAACAAATCTAACAGACAAAATAAAGCTGCAGCCATGTTTCCTCAGCCGACAGCCCTTTTTGCATACTTTACATCTGATTTGTCTCAGCATAGAAATCCTCTGACTGTCTGCTGCTCGTATTTTGCATATCTTCCCCTCTCACTGAAATAAAACTGAATAAGTTGAAGATTTTATCTTCGGTTGATTTCCTTCATTTTCGTTTCACTCCAGAGGACAGTGTTGGGAATATGACTTTGCTTTCACCTTGTTAGACATTAACAAGAAAATCCGACCTCGTTTCGGACTCTGTTTCATCGGAACATTCCTCGTCCCTTCAGTGAGACTCTGGATAACCTGCAGTAGTTTCCAAAATCGGGACGATTAAAATTGGGGATCGAACTACCAACTGGGTAGTCGCTGGCACTGACCAGAACAGGGCAAACAGAGTCCAGTCATGCGAGAACCCGGGTGTAAAAAAAACAGTTTGCGGCGTCACAGGAGATCATGACTTCCTGTTCAGATGGAGTCACACCGGCCTGCTGACCTCCCAGAGGCATCGCTCAAAGAGAGAAAAAAAAAAAGTCTCTTCTTTGGATTGAAACAACAAAAATTCTAACAGCTCCTTGAAACAGACTGAATTTATTTAAGTTTTTAAACTAGATAGAAAGAATCCATTTTTCTTGTTCTGTAAAATGTTGAAGCCTTTCTCACCATCATTTCCACCAAAACAAAAAAAAAAGACAAACAGACTCGACTGCCCTCCTTTAATTCTTCTGTTGATTATTCAAGCCTTGGATAAGTTATGTGAATTTCATTGACATGAATGGAACCATGTGGTTCTTTTTCAAGTTTGCCAGAAAGTGACATGCCCGAAGTGAATTTAATGCAGCACACCTCAGGAATTAGAAGGTTTATTTAAATTATTCTGATATGAAAATAGAAGTAAAATTATGGCGAATAGCTTAAGACAGGGGTGTCAAACTCCAGTCCTCGAGGGCCACTGTCCTGCAGTTTTTTGATGTGCCACAGGTACAAAACAGAGGAATGAAATGGCTTAATTACCTCCTCCTTGTGTAGATAAGTTCTCCAGAGTCTTGCTAATGACCTAATTATTCTATTCAGGTGTGGTGCAGCAGAGGCACATCTAAAAGATGCAGGACACCGGCCCTCGAGGACTGGATGTTGACACCCCTGGCTTAAGAGGTCTAAAACTTGCCTGTTACTGAGCAAATACATATGACACACAGCAAAAAATCTCAAAAAAAAAAAAAAAGTCCATCTATGATTGAAAAGCATGAGCATAAAAATCCAGACCAAGTACATCCTTCCTTAAAAAATTGATCAACACCACTTTATTTCTACAATACTTCTTTTATTGTAGGATCATTTAAAACTAAGCTGGTCCAATCACCTGAGTTTGGGGTCGAAGGTGACAGGCAGCTGTTTGGTGGTCTGATCTGCAAGCTATAGCTCTATGGAAGTGGAACGTCACTTTAACACAAATAGGCTATCTTAAATGGGCCGCAGTGACAAACTCCAGTTGCATATTGCAAAAAAACAACAAACAAAAAAACAACAAACAACAAAGGAGCAACTTTAATTCCTGCAGCAGTAATCTGTGAGTTGTAGTTCAGCGCTTCGTGGAGTTTTAAATTAAAACCAGCATAACAATCACAATCAGAGACTTATACAGTCTGTGCGTCATGTGAACATGTTCTTCTTTGCCATGTATAATTGGAAATATATCTTTCCCACAATAATGATGTCATCATGCAGTGAGCGCGGAGTCAACCTTTTTAAATATTATGTAATTATTCCTGCTATCTGGTCTCAGAGCAACCAGTCAAAAATAATAATACAGTCACACGCAGGACATGAAAAGTTCCCTTTCTTCTTTGTTGCTGTCTTTTAGCGTGCTGGAGCATAAAATTAGAATATCGTGCTATAATAGTACTGACAGAGAAATCATTTAATAGCTACAACTCAATTCTCCATTTTGTAATTACTGTAAAAGGCGGCGGTGAAGAACAGCAGCGTGGACGTCCTGCCCTTATTTTACACGTGAGGGCTCGGAGTTTGTTGTCGAGCCTCATCTGTCAAGAGAGCAAGAAATCAGGTTCGACAGGATTTAAATGGCCGTTTTCCGCTGGCTGCTTTAAGGGAGGCGATTGCACCCAAAGGTGCAAGTTAACATTTCAGACTGAGCAATGTCGGGTCAGAATGAGCGTTTTTATCTGCCGCACTTGCAGAATGTGCCCCACATAAAAACGGAAATCTCACAAAAAGAAATGTTCCTTGAAGCAGCGCGGCAGCCGGCACCAAGGATGTTTAAAACTATGAATCACAACATGCAAGAGTAAACACTGGGGGGAAAAAAAACAAAAATATCTTTTTCACATTCCTCGGAAACTCAAAAGACCCTGCCACTGTGTAACCGTTTTAAAAAAAAAAAAAAAACTTTTATCTTCGTGTTTGTGGCTCATCTTTATGTGCAGTTAAAAACTTAACTTCATTTGAAATTCAGTGACATCCAGTCCTAAGACACAGGATTCCTGTCCTGTGGAGTGTAATGGCAGCAGGACCCTTTAAGGCAGGGGCCTCAAACTCCAGTCCTCAAGGGCCGCTGTCCTGCAGTTCTTAGATCCGCCACAGGTACAAAACACTAATTACCTCCTCCTTGTGCAGATCAGATCTCCAGAGCCTTAATGACCTAATTATTCTGTTCAGGTGGTGCAGCAGAGGTGTGTCTAAAAGTTGCAGGACACGGACCCTGGAGGACTGGAGTTTGAGAACCCTGCTTAAAGGTCTGTTTGTGCTTTAAGAGATGTTCCACAGTAACATGAATACAGCAAAATGAAACTGACTGAAACCAAAACATGAGTCAGTGTAGCTTGTAGTAAACTAACAGACAAACCTTGCAATTCATCATTAATGTGTCATTATTCTGTATGGTTATTGTTAAATATATTGCATTAAAACCTCATCTACAGACAAATATTCTTATCTTATATCACTGTATTGTTTCATTGCAGCTTACTGCTAATCTCTACTGGGCCGTATTGCTGTTTTGTCTTAGCTTCTCATCTGTACTTTTTCCTCAGTTTTCCCTTTTTTGGGGGGGGGATTCTTTTTAATTTCTTGTACATTTTTTTTTCCAATCCTTACAAAAGCTCTGTGCTTGGAGCCGGACAGCAGAACATTGTGCACACAAGCCAGAGCTCTCTGATGCTCTGTGTTGATTTGAAATGATGTGATCGTTCCCAGAGTTTGAAACTGAACTGGCTTTGCTTCGTCACGGTGAAAGATCCTGCATGTGTCGCTGAATGTTCATCGCACCAAAAAATGACAGGAAGTATCACAGTAATTTCCTCTAAGCTGTAGTGAGTTGTGGACTTCATTCTAAATAGAAGCTGCACACTAAGCCTTTCATTTGCAGTAAGAATTATTACATTTTGCATTGATGGAATTTGGTTACATTTGACTCAAATTTTCTGAACATTTTTCCTTCTTTTTTAGTTGATTTGGGGCAAACTGTGACGATTGGACTACACTTGTATATCGTATCATTCTAATAAATTCATATCCTCCAACTGATCAGGTTAGAAGAGAGTTAATTCACTTGTTCACTATTGCTATTACAATGTAAATTCTTTGTGTGTGTATGCTATTTACATTATGTTAGAGTGTATTAATAATTTGTGTTTTAGCATTTTATTTAAAGGCTGTATTGAGTGCACTCATGTAATTGACTGCAGGTTGGTGCTTTAAGTGTTGACTTGTTTTAGAAATTCAAACTTTGGGCCTGATGTACCGTTGTATTCTTCTGTTAAAAGAAGGAGGGACAGCTGCAGGGCACGCCATTGGGCTTTTTTCTTCTGTTAATTTTTTTCGTCTTACTCTTTTTTGTCATGCCGTTACCATAGCTACCAAACTTCATATGTCGTCTACTCTCAACCTCATTCAATTGCCTCGTAAAATTGTGTTTCTTTGCTCTTTCCCCGTGTTGTTGATCATCCTTCTCAGTTAGATGCACTGTGCTCCATTTGCCTTCTGGATTATTTGGTCATTTCCTCCTCTCTGCAGGATTTAATCCCATTTTTTTCCACTGTTTGTTGCTGGACTCTTCCGTGACTCTGTCCCTCCGACTCCGTGTTTTACCTGGACGTTCTCTAATTTGCTGCGTTTCTTCAGCTAACTACAGTTTGGGTGTTTGCATCCCTTTAAGGTACGCCACTGATGAACTGCAGATGAGTTGTTTTCTACCATAACGGTGCATAGAAACTGTCCACAATATTTCTGGCTTGAAATCATACCTGCTCTGCTCTTGGCACTGCTGTGACTGTAGTGGCAACCCAAATATAACCTGGACTAAAAATGTATTCTGTGGGTAAAATTAGTGTAAACATGCACGTCTTCATCCACACTGGTCTCCATTTTTTATGTGCTAAAAACAGACAAACAGTAAGCCTCTGATCTCAGAAATAAACCAGCTTCACTTTTGGCTGGATGCTCGACTCGCACTAGTTGAGGACACAAGTTAATCTTAGTCTTGCGTAGGTGGAGCAGGTATAAGGATGTAACGGTGCATTCACACCAAACAAGTTACGCGCGTCGAAAACGAATCTGATGCTGTAAGTTCAGCGCGTGTGCATTTTGAATGCAGACAACTTGACGTTTTGTTCTACACCAAGGGTTTCACGCATCTGGTTTACATTCAAAGTCTACGTGGAGGTGTGTTGATGGTGCGTCAGACACACTAAAATTACCCTCGTCGCCGTTTCTTGTTACCAGCCTATTAGTCGGACGCTCAAAACGGTTCAAATGTGGCCATGCTGGTTGCCTGGAACTCGCTGCGACCCACTGACACTCAAAACATGTTTGGTGTAAAACGCACCATAAGAGTTTGATCATCTAAACAGTAAAAAGTAAGCAAAAGAAAATAAATCTTTCTTGAGGTGTAACATTTATCTAAATAAAGCAGCTTACTGTAAACTCTTCTATCATGACTCACACTGAACGAATCAGAAATAAGATAAATATGATTTTACTTACTTCATCTGTTGGTCAGTCCCTAAAACCTGTCCAGTTGTATTGCCGATATATTTTTCTATCATTTAGGAGGAATAAATCACATTAGAAAAGAAGAACAGTAGATTGGTCCAATGTTCTTTTTTACCTTGTGACTCATAATCTAATTCAGTAACTATACGGCACTGAAAGCCCAGAGGTGGAAGCTTTGTTTGTTTTTTATTTTTTCTTTTTAAAATATTCTAAACTGAAAGTCCTACAATGTCCCTAAAGCTAACTTTAATTCTAAATCTAATTAAAACTTGTTTTACTGTCCTGGTTACTCACCAAAAAAAAAAAAAAAAAAAAAGTTTTTCTAGCATCACAAAGTCTAAGAAATAACCTTCTTTTTTTCTTTTTTTTTTTTCTTAGCACTTTTGCCTCCTGACAAAGACAGATAGGTGAGAGGATTTTGACCCTGCAGTCTTTCTAATAAATTAGATAAGACGTTGATTAATTTGTCGGGTCAAATCACCGATATCTTCATTAAATGACAGTCCCTCTTCGGCCTATAAATTATTCATATTCATCACGAGCAATCGGAATTTCAAATCATGCTGCAGGATGTAAGTTGATGACGGTGTCAGGTTCCCTCGTAAAACTAGACGCTTAGCAAAACATTACCGGATAAATAGCCGTTCAACCGGCGAGGAGCCATAACTCAGTCGGTAATGTTCCTTTCGGAGAGCCAGTCGTTAGTTTTGGGAAGTCCGGCGCTCGATAGGAGAGAGAACGGGAAGAGGAGGAAAATGACTGGCGATGTGAACAGCTTTTTGGGCTTCAACATGTGTCCCAAGGGCGGCAGTCTGCTGGTGCTGCGGCTTTTGAATATGTATGTGAGTTATTGGTCCTGGGGGGCTGCGAGGGGGGGACACTAAATATCCTCAGAGTGGTGGACGGGGGACGACGGGGGGCCCAGCCTCCTCCTTCCTTTATCTGGGGCTGTCTGCTTTCTGATGTATCTCTCAGCACAACTGGTTGAGATTGCCTCATCTATCATTGGCCTCACATATGAAAATGTTGGATGCTAGCTTTGGGGCCCAGTCACACTGTAACGAGCTCAGTGGGGAGACATTGTCCAAAACCGACAGCGCAGGAGAAAGGAAGTCTGACAGAAAAAGAAAAGTGATGAGCTGAACTTTAATGACGCTACTCTTAAAAACGCTTTGTTTGTTTGGGCTCATTTCTCTCGTTTCCAGCTAAGTAATGAGCCCTATTGTGGCCTCATTAGCAGATTATAGTCCGGTACTTATCAAGTATTCATGTATGTACATATATGTATGTATATATCACTTATTTTATGAGTGGAATTTGAAACTGCTCAATGGAGCTACTGTCTATTTTCAGGGACATATGGGCCAGCAGCATGGCGGCAATCAACGGCACAGTCTTGCTGCGAAATTAAAGACATGTTTACAATTACGCTCCTATGCCAAATCTCTCATATCCTGCCTTTGTTTATTGGGTTCCTTTAATAATGTGTGAAGGGGGATCTTAATTAGATTAGGTTTAATAACGGAGTTACCAATTTGCATTGTGCAAGGTCATCTGTTATCTTCTGAAACTTGGAGGGCCAGGTTTATGTGTCTTTTGGTGGAACACACACGCACACGCCCACATGCACTCGCACTCGCACGCACACATACACACAACAGTGGATGTTCGAATTAGCCCATAAATACGGGTTTTGCCACAGGGAGGAAATAAAAGGCTTTTATGAGGCTAAAGGCACTTTGAAGAGAATAACTTTGACCTCTGGCCGTGGCAGAAGAAATTTGTTGTTCAGATTATTTTTCTGAACATGTTGATTACTTACTGTTTAAAAACGTCAGGATCCTGTAACGTTGTTTCCATGTGCTCTGTCCTCACCTCCTTGTCTTGGTTCAGGTTCTCTGTGATCCACTGGCTGTTTCCAGATCAGCGCTCCTCCAGTCCAGTCGCCTGATTGATCTTTTTGGCAGCAGCAATTAAGCTCTCTGGTTCTCGCTGTTTCTTTCCTCCTTCTTCTTAGGACATTTACCTGTTGCAGATTATTATTTTTTTCTCCTCATCTACTTGTAAGAAGGCATTCCTATGGAGAGGGAGGTGGGTCATGGGAATGCTCCTGCTTATTTATGTCACTTCTGTTTTGTTTTTGCAATGTCTTTCATACTTTATATGTTTACGTAAGAAAAAAAAGCGGATACATTTATACTGTTGACGTTTCAGTTTTCATGTCTGATCCATCAATGAAACTGTTTGACAGCAAAGATATTCTGTCAGATGGAGACCACGAGGCCAGTAAACGTCTTCCACACCAAACTCACTCATTCCTGTCTTTAAGGAACTCTCGTTTTTCTCTATAGGCCAGAAATGTTCAAACGGGAATTGACTGTCTCCCAAGCTGAAGAGACTTGACTGGACTTATTCATGGCATCATGGTAATACTGCACTGAAATTCACTGAACTTCTGAGAGCAAGTAAAAAGTTATTCAAAACTATACCAAATTCTGATTATTAGTGTACAGTAATGAACAGTTTCATGCGTTGACGTGTCATCAAAATTACCTCAGGTTTTAAATTGCGGACATCCGTCAAGATATCAGTTGATTCACTCTACCCACAGAGCTGCCACCTGAACGCAGAGTATCCCACTGATTCACAGAGCTAAAAACAGAGCACTGACATGACAACCAGTTGGCTTCACACAAATATAATTCAATCTAACAAGACGATCACTTCCTCCTGTTTTAACAGATGGTACAGGGAAAGTAAATCAAACTCTGAAAATGAAAGTACCCCAACTTAATTTAAAGTGTAATTGCAGCACTCAATAAAACTGTGTTTTCCGGACATTCGTTCGCCACAAACTGGATGCAGAAAATCTGTTGTTTTTAGGATAGTGAGCACTGAAAACAAGTCAGTTTGACTTTTTTTGCTTTTTATTTAGTATTTTTGCGTCAAGGAAAGTTACTCAGACTTTCCTCCCACAGCCCAAAAACATGGTTACACCAGGTTGGTCTTAGATATTAGTGTGTTTGTGTTTGTGTTAGTGTTTGCGTTGCCCTGTGATGGAGTGGGGACTTGTCTCGGGTTCACTTGTCCGATGACGGCACTGGACACCTTTGCTCCAGACCAAGTACATCCTTCCTTAAAAAAAAAAGATATTCTGATAGGATAGCCCTCTTATCTGGGAAAAAAAAAAAAAAAAGCGGTTCAAGCATAACGGTTTTGAGATGTTGACCTGCCCTCCAGATTCCCCAGGTCCCAATCTAATAAAACACAGCAAACTCTGGCCGATGTCCACAGACAAGGATCTCTGATTGGCTTGGCTTTTTCCTTCGAGAAAACAACACTTAAACACAAGCTTTGAACCGAACAAGCTGAATCAAAGGTGTTAAACTCCTTCATATGATTGGACAACTGCATAACATTCAGGGTTTGAATCCCTGGACAACAATCGCTTTTGACTACTTGACAAGGTTAAAAGTTTAGCTCCCTCATATCAAAGTATAAAGATGGCTAGACTGGCTAAAGACTACGTCAGAGTAATGCAATATTTGTTCACCCCATCGACTGATGCAATCTCACAACGTGTGTGTGTTTTTCAATCACTAAGGTGATCTAAAGTTTGAAAGGTTGTCGGCATGTAGGCAACACCCCAACACCCCAACACCCCAGACCTGCTATGGCTTTGTTTTAACTACAGAAAACTAAGAACACAGATTCATTCGTCTAACACAGTTATGATGGTTTATGTGTAATTTTGAACTCTATTTGTATCAAACTAAACACGCCCCGACTCTGGAAGCTTATTGTTTTGAGGTGGGGGGGATTTGTTCATTTCTTTGTGCTGCACAGTGAGCACGAAATTGGCCGCGGCGTTTGAGTAGTCACTTACAATGTCTAAAGGAGCGATCAGAGAGGCAGAGCGGACGGCCTTGTCATAAAACACAGCCGAGGTGAGACCGATGAATAAGTGAAGGAGACCCGTGTGCTAATCCCACAATCAGCAGCGTCTCCACGGAGGGGTTTAGCAGGAAAGCAACAGCTGCAGTGGTGCGCCGGTCAGAGCAACAAAGCCCGCAGGTCATCTGGCAGAGGTTTAATCAACACCCAAATCGCAGCAGCTCAACCGGGAGGATTTACTTTCAGCGGCGCTTTTATTCCTGTTGTCTTTCGCTCTTGCAGGGAGACCCTTTCATGCTGAAGGCCGGCATTGAAATAAGGGGTGAGCTTTGCTGACCGTGTCATTAAAAGAGAAGAAAAGTTACTCATATCAAGGTGTGTTTTTTTTTTTTTTTTTTTTTTTAAAGCTGGTAAAGGGAGTTCAGTTGAACATCTTTTCATTTATGTGTGAATAAAGATCTCATAAATATCATGAGGCTTTAGTGTTTAGTAAGAAGGATGGGGAGTCATTTTCTCAACCTTTACAGAGTATTTGTGGTCTTTCTTCTTGGTCTCTAGTATTTGTTCAAAGTGAACAAATACTTTGCATTTCATTTGAAATGCAAATGCAGTAATTAAACTCCATTTGCAGTAATGCAAATGCAGTAATTAAACTCCATTTGCATTACTGTAATCTTTGACAAATTGGAGACGAGAGAAATTCAAAAATGCCAGAAAGACAGTTTGTCTTTGGACCGGCCGTTAGCTCCATCCTCCCAATCTGAATTTAATGAAGACACCAAGAGAGTTATCTACTGTAGTTAAGATTTCCACTCTTGGACTCTACTCTTATGTCCCATTAGGTTTAAACTAAAAGGTTTGATAGAAAGATTTGTATTTCCTGCAGAGCCAAACCCGTTTGGGTTTCCAGTTCAGTATAAGCCATATTTATCTGAATTTTCTGATTTGTAAGTGCATATATTCATTTTTGTCACGATGAAGGTTGCACCTTCTATTTTGTGTGTGTGTGTGACATATAAAACACCTAACATGTTTTGTGGCAGAAAAAAAAATTGACAAGAAATATTTGCTGGAAAAAAAAAAACTTAATGGCTGGTTTTGCTTCGAGCAAATTACAATAAAAAACCAAACTCAGTTGTGCACCGTGCGAGAATTATCTAGAACATATCAAATGCCTACAATGGGAGTGTCAATCAGGAGATTCATAGATCGATAGTGATTTAAAGTCACTGTGGTGCTTTGGACAGAAAGCATTGTTAAAAGTCTTATCATGAACAAAGCATGAGGAACGAATTACACTACAAATCACAGTTCAGATCCAGAGACACATCCAATTCCCTTCTCTGCTGTAATTACCGGGGATCAGGCTTTATCGGCGGCAGACATCAGCCCTGAGATCTCAGCAAAAAAAAATAAAAAATTAGCAAAGAAAAGGCGACTGCAAATAAGAGGAGGCGGCGAGAGCGAGCTCTTGAACCAAAAAAAAGAAAAAAAAGAAAAAACATCATCCAATGTTTGAGTGAGGGGATTATCACCCAGATGTCAAATATCTGGCTTCAAACACGGGACACAGGTAGGAACCAAAGGACGGCTCGATTGTCTGCAGGCCCTGCTTATCTTTAGTTCGAACTTTTCAGAGGGACGGCTTTGAATCCCGGCAAAGGATCCGGTCGACAGCTTCCGCTTTCTGTGCTTCATTTGAAGACCGGCGGTGGATCAAAGGATCTCATGGCAGATATTCTAATTCAATGTACTTCTAAGAGATTCTCGATAATGTTCCTTTGCTCGGAAGAATTGAATATGGGCGGACGGCTAATGCTTACCTAGAGGGATACTTAACAAACGACGGAGGATGATTACGCCGTACTTCAACTGCGATACATACGCAAGCATAATAACACCACTGCTCATAATTAGTCATGCCGCATTTGTGGCTTTTATCAACCACTTTCACCGAAACTAATTGGCTGTTCCGACTGTGTAAGCCACTCAGTACAGTGGGGAGACGGGGAGGGGCTTCGCTGGTTATTATCAGGGAAAGGAACCCCACGTACAAAGTGCTGAATCAAGACATTGTTTCCTTTTGCACTAATCACTTCTCTTTGCTAAACATTCACAACTCTGTGGCTTAAAAGCATTTCACAGCAGTTAAAGGAAGAAAGAAAGAAAAAACATACCCTTTTTCAAGTCTACCAGAGGTCACCCTTGCTGGTACACAAGCTTGCATGTTATCTGCCTCGCCGACGATGAGAGGACATGTGTAATCAAAGTAGCACCCAAAGCGGACTTTGTAAATCTGAGGTTTCTCGTGTCTTTTGCGAAAACATAATTATTTAAATGAGGAACCAAAAGAATAAAACGGTCACCGTCAGGCTGAATAGTAAGTAGGAGGATCCTATTAGTGTGTAGCTGCTGCTCTGGGTTTTTTGTTTTGTTTTGTTTTTTTGGTTGTTTTTTTTACTACTTTGCTGAGTTTGAGTTAATTCTATGAGCGGATTTTACCAGAACGATGTTTTGCACGATTGCACAGGTTGATCAAACATTAACTGGCCGTTTCTGAACAAAGAGCACGTGAGCCAATTACAGCAGTTTGTAGACGTTTCTGACGCTCGTACAATAAACACGCAGGCATTCAATTCTAGATATATTATTAGGATAAACAATCAAACACGTGGCAAGTCTGAATGTGAAATGTTTTATGAAGAACCTGTGAAACAAATACAAACCTGATATTTTACACATGAAAAAAAACAACAAAAACAATCCTC
Source organism: Poeciliopsis turrubarensis (assembly GCA_010277015.1). Taxonomy (NCBI): domain Eukaryota; kingdom Metazoa; phylum Chordata; class Actinopteri; order Cyprinodontiformes; family Poeciliidae; genus Poeciliopsis; species Poeciliopsis turrubarensis. The sequence continues at coordinate 856,866 of VMRN01000076.1, forward strand.
ACTGTCTAACACTCAGACAGGCTAAAGTTTTCCAGTTTCGGGCCAGTTAGGACTATCAAAATTATTTTGACTAAATGTCAAAATAATAAATTAGACAGTTTTTTTTATTGCTTTTTGCATTTAAAAAGTTCACTAAGCAATTTGAGCAAACCCAAATGATTATATCAGTCATCCCACAGGTTAACTCAGAGAGTCTGAGACAAATGGAGACACACATGAGGACATCTTTTAAAGCAACACCTAACAAAACACAAACAGACTTATGTAGAAATATGTTGTTGTTATCTGGTGCCTTCATGTTCTCCAATATCATGAAATTGAAAAGCTGCTGTCCAACAGTGTAAATATTATAATCTGACTTGTAAAGATGATACAAGCTGTCTGTTCACGGTTCAGTGTTGGAGGAATCACCTATTCTTCATTGCCCATATCTTAAATATTTGAAAGAAATTGCATTTTAGTAAGCTGAGATACCGAGACCCGATGTCAGTGATTGGCTGTTGGCTGGAAACGCGGTATACTATATATATTAGCTTCTGCAGTAGAGCTAAGATTGTTTCCACTGTGATGCACATCAAGGTATGTTTGGTGTTTCAAGTATTAACATAGGCAGTTCTAATTGTTGGTTCGGTTTGGTGCACAAAGCAAAATCCGTTGACAGAACAGACAGGTTTGTGATCAGCTGCAGTTCTGTTCCAGCTAGGTTTATTTTAAGCAAATGTTCTCTGGCCTGCAATTTTTTTTTTTTTTTTTTTTAGCCTAGAGGTGAAACTGAATAGTCACAATCTGGGCCTGATTGGTGAAACACACACACACACACACACAAATCCAGGACAACAATCAGACATGATGTTCTGAAGGTCCACCATCACGCTGATTACAGAACTGAATCGTTTACCAAATTATCATTATTTTTTGGAGGTGGGACATTGTGGATCAATCCTTTTACTGTTTGCAGACTCTGATTGTTAGGAAGCCCCGCTGAGTGTTACAGAGCACCTTATTCAGATTGGACTGTGATTATTATGCAATTATCAGTTAATTAAGGCCTTTTGACTGAGGTGTGTTAAAACACAGCCACTGATCTGAAACAATGTGGCTGGAGGCAGCAGAATTGACAAACAGAACATCATGGCAGTATAAATATTCCCTTTTTTACCGCTTTTATAAATTGTTCATTATCGGAAAGATTTGGCTTTTTTTTTTTTTTTTCACAAAAATGCATAACATTATTTTACTCCATCGGCCGCCAGAGTCGCCAGATCTCAACGAAATGCAGCACCTTTGGGAGACTCGCATCATGGATGTCCGGTTGACAGATCTCCACCAGCAGTGTGATTCTATCACATAAATATGAACCAGGAAGTCTGAGGACAGCGTCTGACATCTGGTTGAATGTATCCCATGAAAAATTCAGGCGGTTCTGAAACGGTTGTCTTAAAGCGGGTATGGAGAAGGCATTCCTAATAAAGTGGCCATTGAATGTGTTGAAAATCAAAGTGCAACTGACCAAAATGCTAAACTTGATTCAACAATTTTTGCTGTTCAGTGTTTGCTTCTCAAAGCCTGTGTGTCTGTGGAACGTAACTTTTATAAACGATATGGTTTTGTTAAAACTGTCACCATGTTGTGACAGTTTGTTATGAGAAAACATTAATCTCTTCCACATCCTCCCTAGTATTTCCTTGAAGAAATGCACCGCTGCCGAACAAAAATAACCAATCAGAGCCAGGAGGAGGGTCTTAGCGATGTCAATCATCTTCATCTACTCCGCACTAAATGCGCTAATGTCTGAGAAACAACTTACCGTTACAGGAAAACCTCCATCAGTGGTGGCCATGCTAACTAGCGTTAGCTTTAACGACCAAGGGGAGGAAAGAGTAATGAGGAGTGCACACAAGATTGTGATTGGCAGCACTAAGACCCGCCTCCTGGCTCTGATTGGTTGTTTCCAGTTAGCACTTGAAGCACTGGGAAAAGCCAGAGGAGCTCAATGTTTTTCACACATTATATCTCATAATATCAACACGATATAGTAACAGTTTCAGTAAATATGTAAAAACAAAAAAAAAATCTATTTTTAAAAAAAATATTCTAGTTAAACTTCTAATTTCCCGCTCAACTCCTAAATTCCTGTAAATATCAGTTTTGCGTGGCCTCTTTGCAGAGCCAGATGTCCCCGCGGTGCTTGGTCTCCTGCCACACAGCGCAGTCTGCTGCTCGGCGGATTTCATATGCCGAGAAGGTCACGTCTCCTGGCGGTGGCTCTCATTGTCCTTCAGCGACTCCTCCGACACTAATCCAGACGCATCAGTTTTAACGGCGTCCCTCCACTGCAACATGCCTCCACGGAGATCAATCAACCTGTCGCGTAATTTCATCAGGATCTCTCGTTCGCTCCTCCGCTCTTTGCCTCCTCACCTTCCCCTCGCCCTCCCTGCCACCTTCCCAAAAGCGTGCGACAGCCAATTAATCAACATTCGGCTGAAGCGTGGTATTTAAAGCTGCATGCGATTCCACTGGGACACGCAATCAGACAATGGTCAATGAACTGATAATAAGTGTGCGGAGCAATGTCATAAATATCACACTCCCTCCCTCCTCCTGGATGATGGCGGATCCTTACAGCTGTGGGACTCCGACGAATTAAACGCACGTCGATAAATAGTTTGAGGTGTTGAGCGGTCTCGCTTACCTCCTGTGAGGAGAGGGGCAACATTTCTGGAAAACATGCTGGTGTTTGTGTTGTCTTCTTTCTCCCTACCCCCCCTATTGCTATGTGAGGCACACTCTAACTCTTCTGCATGTTTTACCAATGACAAATGGAGGACTTTGGTCTTCAGAGGCATGTAGAGAAATAGGCTGAGGAAGGGGCTTCAGGGCTGTAAGCACCGGTGGCTCCGGGCCCAGGGGCCACAAGTTTAGACAAGGGACGGTGTAAGTCTGGACTGAAGAATGAACACGCTCGCACGGGAGAGGCGAAAAGGAAGACAATTGGCCTCATTGTTTTCTCCAGCCTGCTGTTGCATCACAATGCACAATCCCAATGCACACTTCATGAAAATGGATTTTGCTGTGGAGAAGGAAAAAGGACATCTGAGGCCTCGGCGAAATGAGCAACCTTTCGGCGTTCATCCCGCACCTGAATGTCTCCTGAATGCGAAGAGATAAACGCAAAAGAAAACCGGAAATCAGTAGAAGTTAATAACAGTTATACAAACAGCAAACATTAGCTGCTAATAAAGTACTGGTGTGAACTAACCATGTGCCGGCTACCAGTCTGGGTGTATTATGGGTTTTAAAAAAACTACTGTATCAAAATCAGGAAACCTTTCATGCATGAATTATGATCCTTTATGCCAGAATTTTTTTTTCAAAGTGCTTTAGATTTTCTTAAAGCCTAAAAAATGCTGGGGGAAAAAATTGTAAAAAAAAAATAAATAAATAAAATGAAAAAAAATTCCAGTTTTTTTCAGTGATTAGTTATTTTTCTTCAGATACAAAGTTATTAGTTATTCTCATTGAGTTCGGAAATAAACTCAATGACTTAAAATAGGCACCATGTTATATTTGCTTCATAACAAATTAAAACTAACTTTTTACACGTCGACAATTTTTGTGCTGACAAATGTTGATGTTTCTCTTCTCGGGTCGGATCTGTCCAGACCTGAAGCGTCTCCAGCTGTAACGGCACCAGCAGCTCCGCCGTACGTATAAATGACCCGATGACAAACTGAGCATGTTGAACGGTGAGGAGGGAATACCAAAGCATAGCACGTCTGGATTACCTTGTAAATCTTTTAGCATTGATCTTATGCTTAAACTGAATTGACATACACCATTAGACCTGTTTGAGAATGTAAGCTCCCAGAGTTTACACCCCATTCCTCTCCCTTCACTCGTCACGTTTCAATTTACAAAGGTCACATGGAACATGGAGAGCCATCACAATGGATTTTTGATGTCACTGTGTTTCAGCAAGCAGCTCCATCTTCCTTCCAGTCAGCCGAATGCTTTCTAATCTTCTGCCCCTGTTCTACTTATCTGTAACAACCAAAAACTTCCCATTCAAGGTTTCCTATAGTGGAAGATTTTCCCATTCCACATGTAAATATAAAACTGCCCCAAACAAATAATCCTTTCAGTTTGTCGTAAAAAGTTTTTGGGTTCGGCTAATATAGCTTACTGGCTAACACAATGCAGCTAAGACATAAAATCATCTGTTTTGTTTTTACCTTTGTATGTGTGTGAGATTTTAGAAAGGCTTAATAAAAAGTTGATACTGGAAAAAAAAAAATCTCATAAAAGCAAAAACAGAAGTACAAACAACAGAACAGATGAATCATAGATACCTGAAAAATGGAGATCCAAATGCTCGATGACCCCCAACCCACAGTGTTGTACTAAACATCAATTCAGATGTTTGCTCTGTACATCTGTTTAAAAACTTGATATGTTGATTCATGTTTAAAGTCTTAATAATACACCCAAAATAAGATAGTTATTGTTTTAACCTTTAAACAATGCACAACAAAAGCACAAAGTAAGTAATGATGCTGACCTTAACGGGCCTCAGAGCCTCTCAATGCGTGGCCTTTCTAATAACATCATTTTAGCTGTCAAAGGAACACAGCGCTTTCTCCAGCACTTTCTTCTGTTCTTGCTTATTTTGTCTTACCCAAATGCTTCAGACCATCAAACACATTTTAATACCAAACAAAGATTACCTGGGTACAAACTCCAATCCTCAGACGATGATGCCACTCATTAGGTGTAAACAAACATGTTTCAAAACATGTTGTTGCATCATAAAATAACTGGAGCAAAAGCCTCATTTTTAAAAATCAGCCTTATTCACCGCAAACAGGCCTGATCACTGCTAAATGTGTGAAATGGAAAGAATCAGTTGGATAGAAGACAGCTGGCAACGTGAAGCAGGTAGCATTCAACATCACACAGATGCCCACTCGAAACAAATCCAAGATCCCGTAAAAACAGGAGAAATCTGCAAGGGAGCAAACACTTTTTCACAACACTGACTGACATGTCCGAAGTCAGAAACCGTTTCATTACTCGGTGAACCTACAATACTTCTGTAGCGAAGCAGGATAAAACCCAACCAGATCTATAAAATACCTTCTAATACAAACCCTCAACGCGTCAGTCGCTGCGTGTTTGCTCTGATGTGTGCTCTGAAGTGTGCTAGCTCTGTTTAAACTATAAAAAGATCCGACCCGGAAGCGTTAGTGTGTGTTCTTTTCGAAGCACCTTAAGGCAGTGCGTGTGTCGCCGAGGAAGTTAAATGGCCCGTGTCGCATCAGTTCAAAACCGCTGCACCACTAATGATGGATAATGTTGTCAGGGAGGGTTCAGACATGTGACCTGCAGGTTCACCTCAACATCTGTCTTCAGTTGCGACAGATTAGCAAGCAGATGTGAGTCATGTAAAGAATTCCTGGGTGTCGGGGACGGCGCCGTTTATCGACTAATTTACGGCAAATCGTTGTGCTCGTATATGAAACGTGGAGATACGCCGAAAGCAAAAAGAAATGAAAGACCCCGAGACACTTGTCATCTCAGTGTATCCAAAAGAATTCATTTAAGATATGAGAGTACAGAATGTTGCACTTGGACAGATTTATTTAATGCTAAGTGATTAAGCAGCAGTACAAATGATGCATGTTGGTAGAAATGATTGAACGATGCTTTGTCAAATGGGAGAAAAATGTAACGCCTTGCTTTTTTTGTTTTCGTTTTTTACCTTGATATCATGTTATCATTTTATACCCTCATTAAAAACATTCCTGGAGTGTTACCTTGATTCTTTCATGCATGTTTGAGAAATCCTTTAATCTCCCATGGCAGCCATTCGGGGTTGCCTTATCGTTTGCTCGTACAATGCGGTGGCGTTTTACCTTGAGCTCCTCCTTGGAGCTGCAGACTCCAGCCGAGCCGCCGCCTCCCAGAGCAGCCGTCACCCCCGCCTTCACTACTCGGCTCCTTCAGACTAGCAGCAGCAGGAATTAGGAAACACTACTTCTCAGTCCGACGCTCTTAAGGACGGTTGTAGTGTTGGAGCTTCTGAAAGTAAATTCAAATCACTAAATTGTAGATTTCTTAAGTGATGTTTGATATATGTATATATATATATTTTTAAAAAAAATAATAACTCAAGGTAACATAGTTACTTGATTGTGTTAGAAAACGGCACTAGGTGACCAGTTTATACGTAGGTCTTGGTGCTGAAAATGTGCTACACAGATAAAATGACCTTACCTTATGAATAAATGAGATTTCAAAAGAGCCAAACAGACGATCCTAGACAACGCAACAATAGTTCTGTTTCACCCGGTTCACTACAAGTGAAAAAAAGGGGGAAAGAAAAGGAGATACTGACATTACAACCTTTGATTGCAACCTTTTACAACTTTCTAATAGTGCTTATTTTCCCAGGTATTCACATGCTGCTGCCAAGATTCCAACAGGTGAGTCCTCTCAGTTAGAAGCCCCTCTAATCAAAAGAGACTTTACCTCCCACATCAGATCTTTGTGCCAGTGGCTTGATTAGCTAATCTTCAGCAGTGGGGTTCCTTCCAGGGCTGCAGCAGTCGCACAGGGAAGTGCTGGTCCTTGGGGGCCCCACTGTTTCCTCTTCATACAGCTCCTCCTGCTCCCCTGCTGCTCCACGCTTTAACTCACAGGTGCAGCTATACTGAAGTTGCCGGGTAGCGATGGGTGGCTATGAATTTAGGTTTTCAATTATATTATCAGAAATACAGGGTTTGTTAAAGGCTGCTGGTGATTTATGCTGCGCTGCTCTAACTTTACTGTTGTGAGATTTCGGCCCTGCGGGTTTCATTAGCCCAGAAATCAGCTGGCTGGTAGCAGTCAGCAATCGCTTCAAAAAAATTTAATCGGACAAACATGAACGATCACAAAACACTAATTTTAGTGATTCAATTGTGCTGATTGACGGCAGCTGGGTAAAAGGTGTCGAGTGTTGGACGTTCATATGGGTGGGGTCCTGATGGATGTTAGGAAGCATGAAGCTTTGTGGGGGTTTTCTAGAAAAGGGCAGCCGGTGATTCATTCAGTTACTTTCTGTAAACTAAATGACTTCATTCCGAGTGCTCTCAGGAAAAGATGCTCCCGGTAGTTGCCTTGTTGAGCGGCACCAGCAGTGTTCTCTTCACACTAATCCTTCTTTTTACTGAAGAAAAAAAATGTTGGCTTTTATTCAGTAGAAACAGACAAGGAGAAACAGCAGAGAGAAAAGGAGGACATGCTGTAAACGGTCCAGAGTGAAGATATTCTGTGTTGAATTTTTTTTTTTTTTTTTTTTTGCTTCTGTGCTGAATGAATCGCAAATGTCAGGAACTAGTTTTCTGTGGCCACACTCTGACAGTGAGTCAATAACTGTATGTGTCGCTATAGATACACGATCACTATAATTTGGAAATATGTAACGGCATATTTAAAGCCTCCGTAATGCTGCTCCCATGTGACGCTGTTTACTTGTTGCCTCCCCAAGATGGCACGTTTCCAGGGTAACTCACCTCCGGTCCAGTCTAATTGCTGGTTGTTCATAAAGACTGGGAGAAAAATCATCACACTCCTCTAAACTGAAAGGAAGCCCAGCCAGCATCTTCATATCTTCTTTAAGGTAGAGACTTACAGAAAACTCCACAACCAAAAGGAATAAATTTAAATCATGTTTACTGTCCTCTCCTTTGCCTTGTTAAAAAGAATGACTGTAACTCTGATTATTATACTGATTGCTGCCTTTTTACCTCCGACCACTTTAAGGGAGTCGGGTTTTGTGTCGCAGTGTAACCTCTTTCAGCGGCTCTGATTGAAACAAGAGCACTTCACTTAAGTTACACTTAAAGCAAAGTATTACATTCTCCATACATTTGAAAGTTTGCTCAGGACTGATCCTGCTCTGTTGCACTTGGCCTCAGGGAGACTGATGAAAACTTTACTCTGTTTTTTTTATTTATTTTTTTTATTTTTGTCTGTTTATAAATGTGTGAAACCTGTGCATGCTCCCTGTATAGACCTTTCTCAAACTTTTCTTCTCCTTTAGGCTACTGACAGGGTGGACTTTAGAATATACTTGGCACCGCTACACCAAACAAACCAGGTTGGAGCAGAAAGAGCTTTCAGTGTGATGGGAAAAAATAAAATAAAAATCACAAAACAAAAAGGCTGATAACGTTGGAAAGGCTTTGAAATAGAAAAAATACAAAACAAACCAGCAGCGTCTCTCACACGCTATTCAAACCACACGGACACATCCATTCGTTTGCCTGTTTGTTCCTCACCTGGTTTGGTGGATGATGTTTTTAGCCTCCTCGATCCGCTTTGCGTCTCCGTCGCCTACCGAGGCATCGATCTGCGAGGCGAGCGATGCTCAACCAAGTTTTTTTTTTTTTTTTTTTTTTTTTGACATATCTGCTTTTTTTATTTAATTCCCCCCCTCACTCCCTCCCCACTGAACTTATTCATCTGCAAAAGAACCATTACGTTTTGATGAATTGCACCTTTGGGGGATTTTGTGATTAATTGATGACCAAATCCCCAAGGCCTCCTCGGCAGTCTCCAAGCAGGTAATAACTTCTATTCAGACAGCTCAAGGTACACCCAGGTGCCAAGGATGGGTTCCATTTTTTAAACTTCAATACTGGGGAAATGAAGACATCCACACTGTCAAGCTGCTCCATTACAATCCCTCACTCTGCAGACCTTAAACCACCTCTTTATTAGTACTCCCGTTCTGTTCTGTATTTGGTGGGAAAAAATGATGGTTTCTTTGTGCTGGAGAATCTGTTGTTTTTTGGCTGTGCTCGCTATTGGACCACTTCTTGTTCGAATGTACACTCACTGGACTTTTTATTAGGTACACCTGTCTAGCACTGTTTGGATCATTATTGTCTTAATTCTTCATAGCATCGATTCAACAAGATGCTGCCAAAATCTTTAAGAGATTTTGGTTTGTTTTGACAGGATAGCCGCTCATCTGCAGCAGACGTGTCAGCTGTACGTCCATGAAAAGCAAATCCCATTCTGATAGCATCCAAATGCGTTCTGTCAATCCAGTGACCATAGAGGTCATGGGAGTACAGTACAATACTCCACACCTGTAAAGAACTTCACTGCTATTCTATCACTGAACATTGCAATGACCATATAAATTACAGTTTGTCCACATTTTCCAGATTTTGTTTCTTTTTGGACAAAGGAACTGCTCCTCTCAGGACTCGGATGTGTCCGTTTTAAATGGAGACGGCAGGTTATTTGATCGGGGAGCGAGAGAAAACTCCACATTAAACACAAACACAGAACTTCGCCTTGGGTTTCATCTATCAAACACCTACAACGCAGCTTTGACTCCTGCCCACTCACTTAAAACTGTGCATCAGACTCGTCAGGACGAGCCGCTCCTGAGGGAACGACCCAAACAGTTGATGGGACGAACTCTTTGTTGTGTGGCTTGTGTGAATTTTCAAGTTGTGATTGTCATCGCAACTTGTCAGCCACTAACTCCCAATTAACCCAAGAAAAAAAAAAAAAACTGTCTTTGAGAACAGAATCCCTCAAGACACATTATAAAACTTTTCTTGCAAGCTGCTTCAAATCCAGCAGCACAAAGTGGGAACACTTTGTGTAGTTTCTTCTGGAATCTCAACGTGACGACCAAATATGATAAAGGTCCACCAGTTCCACAACACTGTTTTGTTCTTTGCTAAATTCTTATGCAGAAATTAAATGTCAAGCTGTGCCTACAAGCTAATTACATTTAGCCTAAAGAGGTTAGGTGGACAATAATACGGTTACAACGGCTCCAAAATTATGTTAAAAAAAAATGAGGCGTGAGCAAAGCAACCATCCAACTTCAGTGAAATTTGCTGCGTCTGACCAGATGTTAAAGGTAATTCAGAATGTTGCTGACGGAGCAATGAGCTGCCGAGGCTGTGCAGAAGTTTCAAACTGACGTGAAATTTCCACCAACACATCAGAACGAAAGACATGTTTAGCACCGCACATTTTGTCTTTCTGCAAAGTTTCAATTCAATCCAATTCAATTAAAAGCATGTTGCTCTTGCGGCTTTGTTAAACATGTTAAGCATCTCGATACCGGAGATGTAGCAGCAGCACAGACGTTCCTGATGCTAACATTAGCGTCCACATTAGCATTGGAGGATGCTTTTTAGAGAAGATCGGTGAAGATCCTGAAACACTTGAAAGCTGAATGTGTACAACGGCCCTCTGCATTAATCTGATGGTAGAATAACATAAACAACACATTAAAAAAAACAATTTATATTTCTGTCGTTCATAAATGTCTTTGTATAATATCTCTTTGTTCACTGATTTAGCATCAAAAGGGGAATTTGAATTTAAAATGTTGCTTATTTTGTTTATGGTTTTTGATTAAAATGCAATTAGTCACAGATCCGGTCAAAAATTTTAATAGAGACCCAGTACTAATTGTATTCCCCACCGCCACTAAACTGACTAGAACAGAAAAAAGGCGCTAAATAGCAATCATTAGGCAAACCTAGCAGGTGAGGGTAATTGTGCAAATAAACGGAAGTGCGATCCATTTCAAAAGAACTCCGACACAGCAGCGTATCCGACATCACAGGAATATTACCCAGCCTCATTCTGACATCCAAACATGAATCCCTCCTTTGTCTCTTTTCCTCTGTCTCCCTTCCTCGTTTGACTCATCCCTCTTTCTTTTTTTTTTTTTTTTTTTTCTCAGTGGAGACAATTAAAGTGTGACAGTCTGTCTCACCTTGTAAGGAAGAACACATGGCATTTTAATTACCGGCGGACAACACTGGGGCCTCCACGCTGTTTTACTGGTTCTCCGATGTACCTCCTAATGTACCTGACAGGGAAGGCACGCTAGACCTGAAATTACAGGGATTAATGTTTCCAAGACTAAACACTTGAAACGGGCGCTCTGATGTGAGGGCCATGCAGGGGAGCAGGCAGAAAATCCACTTAGAGCGTCATTTCTTTGGCATTATTCACTCTTGAAAGCGCAGCATGTTTCAGCGAGCCTCGCTGATGAATGTGCTCTCCTTGCCAGGCAAACTTTAATTTGGAGCGCTTAGTGTTAGTGGCACAATAATCGTGAGGAAAGAGGGAAAGCACACAGCAGGCCCAAAGGACAAGGACTTGTTGAAGTTAAATAGAAATATTTAATGGCTGCTTTGATCCGTCTGCGCCGGATTCTCCTCAAGGTTCACGACACGGTAATGCAACATTCAGGGAACACAATGCAAAGCGTACTGATGCACTAATCCAGCGACGCTTGTGAAGGTGGACCGGAGCATGAGCGTCTTTCATTTAGACGTGCGCAAAAGGACTTTTGCGTCAACGGAAAAAAGGGCAAGCAACGTATGATACGGTGAAGGCAGGTAAATTTGTGACGCATATTTACTGTTGGACTGATTGGATCTATGCAATCACAGCTGAGACCAGAAGTCAATCTGGCATTAGGTTTTAGAACAGAGAGCCCGAAAAAGAACCGGATTGGTCAATCACTTGATCTGGATGGCATTAAAATTGCCAGTAACATTTTAGTTGAAGGGGTGTGCATCAGACTGACATGACATAAGCATGAAGGAGTCTTCAAGAATGTTTATGACTGTTTTCACAAAGTGTCATATGGTAAATAATGACACTTTTAATGAAGATTTGACACTTTTAACGCACTTTTTATGCAAAGTTTAATAGAACTTTGCATTATTGACAGAATAATGCAAAGATGACACTTTTAATGGACTTTTAGTACACGTTCTGGTGCAACTTTCCATTAAAAGAGAGGTTTACCGCATGACATTTCATGACAACAGTTGTAAACATTCATAAAAAAGCCTTCTTGTTCACGACTGTCAGTCTTATGAACATTCTTTCAAATAAAGTTTTACCAAACTGTCTTATTTTACATTCAAGTCAAACTTTAAGTTACCGTCTTTTAAGTGGTCTCAACATTTCTTATGAACTGGACCTAAGGAGATGTTATGAAAGTTCAGAGTTCTGCTTAGAAGAGTTATGATCCACAGGGGATGAAAAGTTTGGATCTGTATGAAAACAAACCTGACAGGAGAGTGTGACACCTGTACTGATCTTCTTAGTTATGCAAATTAGTATCTTGGAAAAGCAGGCGGTTTGGCGACGCAGATGGTAAAGCACTGAACTGGTTGAAGATTACAGAAATTAAATTGAAAGGCCCTCTCAAACACATACTCAAATATCTAATCAAATTCAACTCGAGCGATTCGCATGCAGCAGCTCATAATCACATTCCCCAAACCCGTACTCGGAGGACGAGCCATCTGCATGGCTGTACGTGGAGTTCACAGTTCATCAGATCCTGTGTTGGCGCCGGAATGCTGAATGTAGCAGGATTTGGGATTACCTCACCGTCTCTTCCCAACTCAAACAAGTTTAGAAGCTAAATGAGGACAACACTGTCTTCTGTGTAAAAATATTTACACGTAAGTCAGTACATCCTTGTTTTATCCGAAACCTTGTATTGTTTTTTACACCTTTCTGCATCTGACACCAGAACAAAAGAAGTGCAAAAAGAATGTGGTCATAAAACACACACTTCCTTCCCCAGTCACCTTAGCTGATGTGTCTTCTCTTGATAACTCCAATATGTGGTGTACTGGGATTTATCTCACAAAACAACATAATACTGACAGTAAAGAATGGTGATGGTAGTGTAATGGTTGGGGTCTGCAACAAGTTGTGACCTTAAGCTAAAGTACACATGAGTTATGGAGCCGGATGATCGAAGGCACACAAGCAAATCCACTTCTAAAAGGCCCCAAATAATAAGATTTTGGAGTGACCTAGTCAAAGTGTAGGCTTAAATCTGGTTGGGACGCCGAGGAATAACATTAGGTGTCTACAAATGCTTGAAAACCCTTCGATGTGGCTGAATTTAAAAAGTGGTTAGAATTTCTGCAGGGAAAGTTTGATATCTTGTCACACCCGATAGTCCAGTAGGCTCGGTTCGACTGGGAACCAATTTGCTTTCACGCTGCACTGTGTCAAGTCATCCAAACTCTTTGTAAATCTGTTCACCCTCCCACAGTTGGTGGCGATGTACCAAGAACTACTGAAGGTAACAACACAAAAACCTTTAAAGAAGATACTGAGCACATCTTCCGTCTCCCCAAAATGTGCTGTGACGTTACAGCTGTTGTAGGTTTTCTCTTTTGTCTTTTGCAAAGTGTGTCCACAAGTTGTATGAACAATGTAGTTCACTTTGTGCTTTGGGAGAGGTCTCCAGTCCACTTGCATCCGCATATGCATTTGATCTTCTCCAGAATTCACTTCGGTCAAATACAGACCTAGATTTTTATGTTGTCCAGGGCTCGCTTTTTTTGATGCCTATTTGAATTTGATCACAAAAAGAACCGGACAGTTTGCTTAAAGCGTGTTGAATAGCGGTGGAGTGAATGCACCATATGTTTTCCGTATAGAGTCAGGCCAATGTACTTGCTATTTTTCCCTTCTTTGATTAAATGAATGTTATCTTTGTCTGATATTACAATTTGTTTGGAAATTTCAAGTTTGACAAAAAAGTGAAAAAGGAAAAAAAAATCTTTCTTATTTTACTGCGCCGAACGTACTGTATTACATTTCAAGCTGTAGAAATTGAGATTTCTTTGTATCTATCTTGCATTAACAAGTCAAATTGTATTCAGTGCTGTTAGTTTTAAATTCTATCCCACATGAAGGAAGCGACTGATTTCTGGTTACCATTAGGATCGTAGACAGAAGAATTATCTGGAAACAAGTGTTCAGGGACCATAAAGATTTTCGATCCCAGACGTTCTTTGCAACAATTGCAAGGTCCTCCCCTCTACTCCTGCTTTAGTGAGTAAATAGCCAATAATGAGTACCCCATTTATATGCATCATCTATGGTCGAGTTTTGAAATGTGGAATACGGAAGATAGTCAGAAACTTAATCATTTTCTGCTCTTTTTTGACTTTTGTACAAATCCTGTGCAGAGATCTGTTGCATTCACCAAAGCCAAGTTAAAGCTGGAGTTTACTACATTGATTGCCAACAAAATGGGAAAAAAAAAAAAAAAACCCTTGTGCCAGACACCGATGAGTGAAATGAGTGCAGTTTCTGGTGCATCTGATGTGTTATAATTGGTGTATCATCAGTGTATATCCTTGTCTTTAAATATTTGTTTATGGCCATTTTCTTGTGCTGTGTTCAAATTATCTTCACCCACCAATGATTGCTTAGAGGTTTCCTGCATTCTCTCATTCTCATTTACACTTCCCTGAAGGCCTGTTTGTGTTGATTTTAAAGCCATGTTTGTAGGAACCAGGAGAATAATCATTGGATTACTGCAGTCTGTCAGAAAGTTAATAGAACCTGTTAGTATTTCCTTTTGAGGTGATTTCCAGCTTTGTATTGTGTTGTACCCTGACATTAAAACATGTTTGAATTTACTATGAATTTTCCCTTTTCCACAAAAGTCAAAATTTACTGTATTCAGTTGAAACAAGAAGTTTACATATACAAAATGTGTTTTAGGTTAGTTAAAATTACAATTTGTTTTTTTTTATTATTATTATTTAATACTTCAATAATGAGGAGGAACATTATTATGTGAGATTTAAAAAAAAATAATTACTTAGTATTAATATTGCCTTTCGACTGTGTGCTTTGGATCAGACGTTCTGGGTTTCCTTCCACTAGTTTCTCCCAACAGTCTTTCTGGAGTTCTGGTCTATTCCTCCTCATAGACCTGGTGTAATTGAGCGAGGTTTGTAGGTTGTCTTGTTTCTTCATGCCTTTTCAGATCTACTCCCAAATTATCTGTAAAACTGCGTTCAGAGATTTGTGAGGTTCACACCAAGACATTGACTCTTCTGTCCTTGAACCAGTTTGTCTATATGCTGGAGGTTACTTGCTATTTGGAAGGGTAATCTGCGCCTGAACTTTAACTTCCTACCTGAACTTTAACTTCCTAGTTGAGGTCTGTAGAATCTTGCGTCAACAACATTCTACAGACCAGGATTTGAACCCCCAGCCTTTCACTGACAGATATGTAGCATGCTTTATCCTCATGATGCATCAAACAGCCCCAAAACATCATGCTGCCATCACAATACTTCACAGTTAGTGTTTAGCAAGTGTTTTTTCACCAAACACAATGATGGTCATTATAGCCATCATGTCTATAACTCCAAAATCTGGAAATTGTCCCGAAGAATGAACTTGATATCCTGATATCTTGGCTGATTTATTGTGACTTCCCTGTCATGTCAAACCAGAAAACAGGGTGTGGCTTTTAAATACATCCACAGGTGAGATTCACAGTTAACTCAGATGTCAGTTACTATGTCAGATACTTTCAAAGCCATTCCATCATTCTCTGGGCTTTCTCTCATTGTTTATAGAGAGTAATTATTCTGGAGGTGCCCTTATGATTTGGAAGACATTAAAAAATAAATCTCTGACATGTTCTTTTTCTTGTGGTGGCATTTAGTGCACAGAAATGATTTTTGGTAATTCTAACTGAACTAAAACAGGAGACGTTTGATCTGATTCCATTTCAGACTGGGGGAAAAAGTGTCCTTTTATTTGGTGTATGTGGACTTGTGGTTTACTTCCCCACTAATATTTGGAGCAATGTCCCTCTGCAAACTGCAGAGGGACCACACACTTTGTTGCTGTCAGCAAACTGCTGGCAGAATTCTGGCTGAATACTTGACCACTGAGGAAATTTTCGAACTCATTTTAATTGGTCTACTGGGACGGACCCAACTTTTAGAAATAGACCGTAGAATTTCAATGCAGTTGAGATTACTGCCACTACAGAACTTTAGTGTTCGCTTCTTTATTTTTTCCAAAACAAAATTTCAGTGTGTGTCTGAGATCGTTTTAATGTTGCAACACTGAGCCTTGTCCAAGTTCCTCTTAACTGAGCCGATCTGTCACGTCAGATGACAGAAAGTTGTTAGGATGTTCCAGAGCAACCCGTGAACTCCCAAAGCTTAACCCACCATAAACTGAAAGATGCTTTTAACACCAGTGTCAATAACTAGGGTGATGTGAGTTTAACATCAACATTGCCTGATAAGCTGCTGGCAAAAAAAAAAGACGACCTAGTTCTAACACTGACTTCTCTAGACTTTTACTGGAATTTGTCGCCGCCCACATGAAAAAAATGCCTTCTGTGGAAATAATTTAAGTTTACAAGAGACAAAGATTAAAGGTCTTAACTCATCTCTAAGCAACTCTTCAATGATGTGTGTATTTTTAAATTAAGAATAAGACGGTAGTTAAACAGTGCACTAGTTTTGAAAAAAAACAAAAATAGAAGTAGTCTGGGTACTGTGGTAGTAGGATGCAGCTTTTTGCCAATATATACTGCAATATGTCAGAACAGAAGCCTTCAAGGTTAAAAAAACACAGAGGCTATTTTCTAAAATGAGAAATATCTGCAAAAAGGTTACATTTCAATGCATAGCAACATCTGCTGAAATAGAAATGTCCTACGTAAGACAGACACATCTTCTGAAAAGTAAAGAACATGACACAAGAAAACGGGTGTGTTTGCTTCCCTGTTAACGGTAGAAGGTTGATTTTACTGCAGGAGCTCGGCAGACGTTGATGGCCATGGACAAGCATCACCAGCTAAAAGCACAACAGCCATAAAAATACCATTATGAAATTGTGTGACAAATTGTATAGAAGCAGCCCAAACACAAGTGTAATTTTCTCTCCACGCTGGGGTTTGATGGAGATGCACTGGGCCTCAGGATACCTAATGTATCATGCACAAGGATGGTCAGTCGCCCACAGACACTCTTGGGACGCATCAGTGTCTTAATAAACCTTGATAACATCCTGGTCTGCTGGCCTATATCCATTCAGATTCTTGGAGAGCTCCACACTTTCAGTTCCAACAAAGTGCTATGATAGCAAACATTTTCTTCCCATATTGTGTGAGTAATGAATCCTGAACAAACAGCACAGCATGATAACTGTATGGGAACATTTTCACTCTCTGAGCAAACGCATGTGACAGAAAACATAAAAAAAAAAAAAAAAAAAAAAAAAACCCTCATCTGACTTCAAATACCAGTCTATTGTGGTATTGTTCCTAAATGTAAGCAGAGCTCCATAAAGGCTGAGCATGCTTTTGCTGAACATATTTCTGTGCACTTTGTTCCAACGGAAGATCAGTAGTTGCAGATCAGCAGGAGATGAGGATGAGGATCAATAGGGTTACAGATGATTATCAAAGGAAGTACGCTATCTTTGTGGATGGTTAGCCTCATACTGCAGCTAATATTTCACCCTAAATATAGAATATGTATATATAAAGGAACTAAAAACTAGAACTTAACAGCACATTTGAATGACTGCTGACATATTATGTTTAGTGTAGCAAATAATCCAGAAATAATTCAGCTTTTATTGTTTTAATACTAACAAATTAGTAATACAAACAGGAAAAAGAATCACACATCCTCCATCAAACCTAACAGTGAGGTGCTTTCTATTGTCTTCATCCTCTGTTTCACTCCAAACCAATGTTGGAATGTTTGGTTACAGTAAAAGGTCAATCTGATGGGATGGACACCTGGGGAACGACACACGGGACGTGATAACGACGACAACAAAAGTTTTTCAACTTTCTTGCGTCGTGCCACTGACTGTTGGTTGCCTCTCTAAGCGAACAAGCTTGAAATGTCACAGTCACAGATTTCTCAAGTCGCTTGCCAGGAGGAGGCTGGGTAATTGTTGCCTCATCGCACAATTACAGATGCGCGTTGAGGTCTGTGAGACTGACTCACTGACCTCATCGCGCATCGGTAATTGTGTCAAAGCACACAGTTCCAGTATTGCTCATGAAGAGAAAGGCGAACTCCACATCTGTACATTTGTGATGGAATGTCGTTGGCATGAAAATATAACCTACAGGTTAGGAACACTGTGTTTTTTTTTTTTTTTTGGTAAGCGCTAAGCTGGAGTTGTGTCATCTGCATTGCTGTCGATGTGGCCCCATTTCATCTATCCATCCCCGTCCATCCTGGCGTGGCATCATACAAGACATCTAGAAATTCAACCTGGTTTTGCTTGACTTAGCCTCAAACACATTTCAGTTAAAAACCAGCCTTAGATTTACAGGAGATGAAATCTAAGGCTGTAACTAGGATGACTGTCATCCTAGTTACTTCTCATAGTTCATGAGCTGAAGAAGCCAACACATCATCTGCAAACAGCAAGATGAGGGAATGTACCTCTCTGGGTACATTAGGATTAATTGATCCTGCTGTGATTTTGTTTCTTAACTTGGAACTTATTCATTACTGAATACAGTTTTTCAAATTAAAGATTGCATTTTTCAGTGTTAAATGACAACATTGTCTTGTGTGCACATAAGAAAATTCAGTCGACAATCCTGTTGCACCTAAACGTAATTTAGTTCCCCAGGAATGTATTTTGAAGTAGAGCAGGCTGAAGCTCTGGCTGGAATCCAATGATAGTACAGTAACCAGAACAGGTATGCAGCTTATTGCTGAGCAATGGATTTTATGAGTTTAAGTCTGGGTTCCTGTGTGTGTGAGGAACCCAGACTGAGGTCAGCATGCCTTGCTCGAGGAGTACTGTACGGCTTCCACATTTTGTTCTCGACGATCACAAGCTCCAGCCAAGTCGTCACATCTCTGCCTTCGCCGCCTGCTCTCCTTTTTGCCTCGACTTTCCTCCTTCCATCTTCCAGCGTCTGCACCTCAGCCAAGGTTATCTCTTCCATCGATTCTTATCATCGGCTTGTCATTTGATCTATTACCCCGGCACCCCACCTACCTAATGATAGCTTGATTAATTATTGCGCCCCCCCCACTACCCCCTCTCTCCCTGCAGGGCAAAGAGTTCAGACACTGCCAGCAAATATTCCTAAGATTAAGATAAATTTTTATTGTCTTAGCTCCCCGGAGTTTCAGAGCCATGCCAATTTGTGTTGAAAGCCAGGCTAAATTAAAGGTGCTGAAATGGGTTTGAATGTCGCTCCATTGGTGCCAGATGTGCACACAGGGTCGCAGTGCTTTGTGTGATGCAGGCCTTTGTGTTTTTGCTGCTCTTTCTGCTAGTACACCAAGCATTATCTCGAAAATGAATACGTTTTGTTAAAAACAAATCAGAAACGTCTTCATTCCAGTGCAAACTCCATTCAGTTTTAATGATAAGCTTTATTGACGTTTATTTGCCTGAAAATAAATGCGAAAATGATAAATGAAGCTAAAGGCGAGGCTAAATTAATGATTTTTTTTTTTTTTTTAACCGCCTTGTGCATCACATCGGTTTAATCTCATTTTCGGAGCATTCCAAATCCTTGTATTTATTTCGCCTCGAAATTAAAAGCTACAACTAAAAACCCATTGAGGGCGTTTATCATCTGAAGGTTTCCATCAGGCTCGGAATTTGATGTCTATTTGTTCTGGCACGAAAATGCCTCGTGGGTATGAAAAGATCAACATATTAGCAGTCCATTAATGCCTGTGAAAATGTCTCCGGCTGCCAACAGCTTGTAAAAGACACTGCTTTGCCTTGAGCAACACATATTGTACATTTGAGTTGGCAGGTAATTCAGAGATAATGCACACACCATTCGAGGAGAAATTACAGAGCCGGATTATGAGGGCAGAGTTTCCCTGACATTTTCTATTTATTTTGGTCCTGTTGTGACGAAACTCATTTTGTTTGTTCCCGCTGATATACCAATGTTTAAATGGTCCATAATTATCTTAAATGTACGCTTTTATCGTTATATTTCTCAAGTCCACTGCTTTGACCGAGTCACTCAGGTACATTTAATGTTTTGAGTGTCCACAAAGTACCAAACTGGGACATTATTATCGTACCACAACTTCTTCTTCATCTTTAACTTATTTTAAATCAACAGCAATTTAGTCTGCAGTTTAATCGGATTCCTGATTACATGAAAAGCCTTGGATATTAGAGACGTTTATCTCACAAAAAGCAATTTGCTCCCTGTCTGACATTGTCTGGTCCAGTGTAAGCTATTATTTTAACATTCTGCAAACTATCTATATTTCAAATGAAGTTTTCGAGGGGCCCTCTTGTCTTGTGTTGATGCCCAAACAATAGAATTGTGTGATAAAACTTACAAAAGTACCAAAGAGTACCATCACTTTTAAGTTGTTTATGTGGCAGGCTCTGGCATTTAAGTGGTCATATAGTGACAGGGCAGGTAATTATTTTACTAGTTCAGTGGGAATACATCAGTTTCCTAGCTAACTCTTAGCATTGCTACAGTTGGAATCAGCATGGCAGCTATCTGCTAAGAGGCCAGTATGGATTCCCAAATTGTGCTCGTTCTCCCAAAGCACATCCCCAATGAAAATTGTTTTGAAAGAGTTACTTTTTTTATTACAAACTCTGTAAGACACACATACTCTCAGGCACATCCAGTATCATTAAACCAGTTTGCCCATCCATGTAATTAAAAATATGTCACAATCTTCTGTTTAGTCATTCTTCGGTTTCATTTCAGTGTTTGTCAGTTATTCCTCCACGGAGGCAGACTGCTAAACTCTCTCTGGTTTCTTGTCCAGCAATGTCTTTCTTTGTGTCCTAGCTTCCTTCCTTTCATCTGTTCTTATTTCTTTCTTCCTTGTGCCTTAACAGCTTTTCTTCCTTCCTCCCTCGTGTACTAGGGAGGATACATCAGGATTTTGGATGGATGTCCTTCCATCCTTCCATCTTTGTTTCTTGTGTCCTACTTCACTTCATTCCTTTTGTCCTACCTTCATTCCTTTGTTTCTTCCATCTTGGTCCCTTCCCAACTCTTTTTCCCTTCTTCCATTGTGTCCTTCCTGCATTCCTTGCGCCCTTTCCTCTCATCTTTCCGTGTCCTTCCATACTTTTTGAGTCATCCCTTTCTTCCTCCCTCCTGCACCAGCTCCCTTTTCTCTTTCCATCATCGCGTTTTCAAATTTTTCCAGGCTACATATTTAAACGCTTCCCACTGCAGAAACATTTTCCATAAACGGAGGGTTAACATAAGTATTTTGTATTTTATAAACCAACCTAAAGATTTGAGACTTTAGGAAAAGATGGACTTTTTAAAAATTCTTATGTTTCCTCCTTTGTTTTCCTTTTCTTCATTTTGAGTCATTGTTGCCATTGTCTGGCATTAAGATTGATGTGCTGGGAAAAAAAGGCCACTACCACTGCAATATTGAGCATCTCCCAGTAAGAGAGCACATCTTCCGTCTCTCTCTAACTGAAACAAATGGACAGCTTCTTTGAAATACAAATCTTCAGATTTTATTTTTTCAAATAGCAATTTTTTTTTTATTCCCCTCTCCAAGCATAAAACTTACAACTGTTTTGGCTTTCCTCCTCACCCTGAGGAACCCCTGACACTACAGAGACGGCAAATGGCAAATCTGATGATACAGATTAGCCTCATAAAAATTTAATCTAATAGAAGTATTTATTCCTTTCGGCATACTTTATCCGGCTCCCAGCATTCCCTTTGCGGGGAACCAGTGTCCTTAATCGAAGCGGATTGTCAGGACATCTTTTAAAATAAGATGTTTTTCTTTGCTTCACTTTGTGTTGTCAGTCAGACAGACAGCCGCTGCTTAAAGACATCCTAAAGGCTGATATACACTCTAGTGCAGTGAGCGAGGATGGCGTTTGGAGACGGCATTAATCTCTGCTTTATGCAACAGAGTCGTGGCTATAGAGGAAGGGAGACCAGACACTTTGCCATCATGAATAATGCCCAAGCGCAGCTGCTGGAGAACATATGCACACTTCAGCAAAGTCTGTCTTCTCTGTTCTGTTTGGTGATTATGGAAGTCTGATAAATGACGCTCACCAGGTAGGGAAAAAAAGTCAACAGCAGGGATGTGCCCACCCTGTTATCCTTGTAGGTCAATAAGCCATGTAGGCCTTCAGACGCTTGTCCATGCATAGGGCTGCTCTTCAAGGAGACAAATTTCCTGTTTTGCGATGCAGCAGGAATGCGTGTGTGTCTGTGAGGAATTAGGGAAGCCTGCTACCGCACTCCTTCTCAAAGCATACAATATTCATCTTTCCTCAGAAACGCTCAACAGCTACTGAACCAGGTAAAGAGCTCCCAAATGATGATTAACGGTGGCAATTATCGAATTATTCTGGGTCTGTAAGGTGTGCAAATTTATTCACTCACATTCTTCCCTTCATGATGAACTTTAAAAGGAAATGAAATGTTCTTTTTTTATTTGCTCTGTTGTCATTGTTAAGTATTTCTGTGATTTGATGACATCTGGAGCAGCTAAAATGGAAGATTGAGCCAGATTTCAGTTTTGTTACGTAACAATTCATATTTCATAGGCTCAGTTGTGTGACTTTACAAGTCAGAACAGAGTTATGTATGTGTATTCCATACTGGAAGCCTGATGTCGCCAACTAGTGGTGACATCTAGGAGCTGTTTTAATCATTCACATGCTGATATGCGCTAAGTGCTATATTCACAATGAATATACTTTGTATAAAAACACATCAAAAACAATTGCTCTTCAAAAAATACAGTGCCTCTTAAAAGTATTGTATGTTGGATGTTCTTCCCTCTTTATTGCTTTTACAAATCAGTCATGATCAACCATTTCAAATTTCCAGTAGTGTTTTGACAATTCATCTTTGCTGATGAGTTCTTATGCTGCCAAGACCTGGAAAAACATCTTATACTGCGATTTAAACTGTCAGATGAGGTCCTGTAATGATAAAGGACTTAATAGTTTAAGTACTTTATGTTGAATTCACTCCTCCCGTTTCACTAGGGGGCACCGTAGTTCATCTGCATTGGTTCAAGTGACTTGACGGCGAACAGGAACAGGAATGTTGTTTGTGCCGTGTTAGATGACGGAAGCAAGATAAATTGTCATTTAAAATAACTTCTAAGTTACATTCCCAAACATTGTCTGATGTGGTAAATTGATTTTTGAATGTTGTAAGCTATTGAAATTTTTTTTTTTTTTTCTTTTTTGTTTTTGTCCAACATGGGTGTTTTGGCAGATTAATAAAAGCTAATGTTAGTGGTTTCATGACATAGTCACGACAGCTGGCAGCTAATTAGCACAATACCAGCCGTTATTTATGGCACAGAATGATTTAATGCAATATAAGGACAAACTGTCCTTTATAATTTGATAGTTAATTCAAGCACAAAGTTGGTGATGAGATGCTCACATGGTTTTCTTTTGTTTTGTTTGTGTTTATTTGAAGTATGACAAAAATACCAAACATCTACAAAAATAATTACGAGCTTATGCTCTTTGCAACAAAGGTAGCAGTCTGTCTGGTAGGACCAGACACATAGGAACGCTCACACTTTCCTATATAGGACTGATGACTTGCTGGACTTCTACATTTCCAGCTCAGTGTGTCTAGGTGGAAAAAGATGCACAGTTTTTGGACTATCAGCAGGCGTAGTGTTGCATCCAGGCAGGACAGACGGGTGTTCTTACTCTTTCGACATGCCTGTAGGAAACTCCAGCACCTTGTGAAAACCAGAAAAAAGGTATTGGAGACCAAAATCACCTTTCAGCTTTTTCATGGAAACAAAATATTTCTTATACATAAAAAAAAACAAGTTAGTAGATATGCTGGAGGATGTGAGTGCACAGTTCTGGTGGAGTTATGGAATTTAGTGGAGGCTCTCAAGAAAAAAAAAACAAAAACAAAAAACGGGTTGATAACATCTGCTGCAGTAACTCAAGGGCCAATAACTGTAATATTTATCAGTCTGTACGATTTCTTAACACCCAACAAAAACCTGGCCAGAGGTGCTGATATAAAGCTAAACTTTGCACAACTTGCCTCACCCAGAACTATCAAAAAGACAATAACTGCTCTTTAAATTGTCTGTACTAATGAAAACTACAGACAATATCCAGCTGTGTAGCTGAACGGTAAACTACATAAAAAAAGGCAGGAGCTGGTTTTGTTAATGATGCTAATGTGAAGCCAAATCAGAATTTAGCTTCATGTTAGCCTCTCTGCGTCAACGCTCAACAATCCGGCTGTTCCTACGGTCACAAGCTGTCGGATAGACTTGTAATGATTTGCTGCAGATTAGGCTGTTTTACTCAATTTAGTGCAAACATCAATTATTACTCCCTACATCACAGAAAAGAAGGGCTCTGTACAAAGAATGATTGCAGCAGCAGCACAGTGAGACAACATGAGTCCAGTAAATGACTCCATCAGCTGGCAAATTATCATTTGTCTGATACGGATTGGTTTTGTGTTTATGACGTCAAGGACAATTGGATCGAAAGAAGCAATAAAATCCTTGCAGCTGGCCTCTGTGGTCTGGCTTCACGTTTTCAAGAGCTCTCTCTTTTTATTTTTTTTATGCTCTCTCTCTCTCTCACTCGGTGCCACTTACTATCGAAGTGTTAACTATCCAAGGACGTCGCTAAGGTGAAGGAAGCGGCACATCAGCCACAAAGGCAGACGTCCAAACAAACCGACCTGTAGGGGAAAGACAGACAGAGCGCAGCTGAGAGTGAAACAATTTATTTCTTTTTGTCTGCCTTTCCTTGGTATCTTTCTGACAAACACCCCCCACCTTTGCAAGCTCCTCTCCATCCCCCTGCCTGTCATATGCGGTTTCAGATTGCCAACCAAGCTTTGCGCCTCCGAGGGAGCTTCAGGCAAGTGTCACTTTAAGTTACACCCGGTGCGTAAAAGCCCGGCACCGAGCTAGCGGTCATAGATCTGTGCGAAATCAGGTCAAATGTCGGCATCTCTATCCCACCCCTCCTGGTGATTGGTACAATTGGAGAGCAGAGGCTGGTGATTTGAAAAGAAGAAAAGATGGCACAATCAGTGTGCTAACCCACCACCCCCACTGTCTCTGTGCAGTCTGCCAGAGAGTGAATAATGCAGACCTAACACAGGACTGAGATGGAGCCACGGGGCAGGGAAAGAGGAAGAACACTGCTTGGAGTAATGTTGCATATGACCCATGTCTATCAGGGTTTTTTTTGTTTTGTTTTTTTTTTATGGAAGACAGCTTATGCCAGTCAGCATGATTTTTACTGGCAGTGAAAGCATGATTCAAAAATATTTACCATCCAGTGAAATTGGATTCAGGAATAACTCCAATTGAGGGTTTTTTTTGTTTTTCTGTTTTTGGCTCCCTAATGTCCAGAAACTTTCATGCTGTATTGACCGGTAACCCCAAACTGCTGCAGAGTGACTGAGCATGGAAATACCGGGTCTCGAGCATACTCTAGCTTTTTGCCACATCCCTGACCAAATTAACCAGATAGGAAAAATGAAATAGAGAAAATTTAGCTC
Source organism: Poeciliopsis turrubarensis (assembly GCA_010277015.1). Classification (NCBI taxonomy): domain Eukaryota; kingdom Metazoa; phylum Chordata; class Actinopteri; order Cyprinodontiformes; family Poeciliidae; genus Poeciliopsis; species Poeciliopsis turrubarensis. The sequence continues at coordinate 882,256 of VMRN01000076.1, forward strand.
AGATTTGACATGATTAGGAAACTGTGTACTTCAAAAAGAATACTAATGTTGGGCCTCCTTTTGGTGTTGAACTGTTGGCGTGTGGAGTAATGTTGATCCGAGGACGTGATGCTAGCAGCAGATTCGTTACCCAGAGTTTCCACCGATCCAGTTCCAGTGCTAAACCGCTGCTAGTAGTGTTTTCACACAAAACTGTTTCTAATTCTGAATCTTTCCGGACTCTGGACTAGAAGAAAGAAGTAGTTTTTATAGAATCTAGGGTTGGTTGTACGAAGGCCAGCCACCAAGAAAAATGATTTGTGTGGCGTTTTTAAAACTGTGGTTTTAGGATTTCTTTTTATATCAGCCTCATTTAAGACAAGATTTGTAAAATGTTCTAATAAAAGGCAATTTTAGACTTTGGATACCGTGACCTCACTGTTTTCAACCTTCCTGCTGTTTATTTGGACATCAGAGTTAAAGTTGCATAGAGTTGTTCTTGCAGTCAATATTTTCTACAGCGAACTCCATTGGCCTATTCAACTCACATTCAACTCATGTTCAACTCGTTTTCCAGCCTCGACCTTGATTGGTCAGGTCACAGACCAGTTCATTGGGAACTATTTGCAAATACCTAAATATTGTTTGGGGCACAGTGTATCATCCTGCTGAAAGAGGCCGCAGCCATCAGGTTATATTGTTTCCATGAAAGTTTGTATGTGGTCTGTAATGGTGCCTAAGATCTCCAGTTAGAACACGGCACAAAGCATCACATGGACCCTGCCAGCTTGTCATCCTGGTGCAATGTGCTGACGCACTCACTCTTTACCGACGACTGTGTTTTCTTAAATGAGAAATGGCACCCTGACTGGTCTACCAGCCTTGACGCACCATTTGCAACAAACTGGTACTCACTACTCTTTATGCTTCCTTATGATGATATGGTTCATCAAAAATGGTTGGCTTCATTTTTGGAAACTACGGTCCGACAAAAATTGTGCAAGGCACTTTACTGATTACAGTTTTTTAAGCAACAATTTATTTGATCATGGGCTAACAGAGTGTCACCCAAAGATAATGAAATCCCAACACTCAAAAGTTTGCTTTTGCTGTTTTACGTAAACTGAACTACAACTCACAATGTTTCGCATTGAACAACCGGAGAGGGAGCAACGTCTCCGCCCATGTGTCGAGCCCTTAAGAGCCTCCGTATTCGCTCTGGTTATTCAGAAAAGTCACTCTGCAGGTCTGACGTGATGTCATTCATGTCAGGTTCAACAATTTGCCATTTTCCAATGATTATGTTATATAATGTTTCTCCTTTGTACAACAAAATACAACCCATTTAAGAACAGTTGTAAACGGCATCAATGGACGGCATGCAGAAGCCTTGTTGCGATGACGTGCTGAAGGTTCTTACAGCGACAGGCCAATTTCAGGCATCCAGCTCTGATGTGAATTTATTTTAGTTTTTTTCCTCATATACATGGCATAACATAACAACTGAAAGCTACCATAATTATTGGACCTGTAATAAAATGGCACTATGTGCCTGGAAAATACATAATGCCCCCTGTTTGAATCCTCACTTTTACTCTTACTTTCTGCTTTCAACATTTGAGCATTGAAAACAATGTTCATCTGCTGTTCATCTGATATATGAACATATAGACAAAAAAAAACAAACAAACAATAAAGAATGAAAATGTAAATGCTTTCTAAAGACAGTGAGTGTGTGCTGTAACACTGTTCACCGCTGGTCCAGCTGCTTGCTGGTCCAGCAAGCAGCTTGACGCTTCACTAAACACAGCATTTATCCTGAAAGCAGAACCCGAATACTTCAGCTACACCTAGTGGCAAAGAGTCTTCCCCAGCAACCCAGTGGTTATCAATATTCAGGGGAAAAGCTCAATCCTGGTCAGACAGTACAACATCAAGAAAACACCCTGTTTGTTCTTACGCTGAAAAGTGACAATAAATATACATCATACAACATAAAAGGCTTAAGAGTAATGAAATTTTTTCCTCCAGCAATTTCCATCATTCAAAGAGATTATAGAAGCGGAGCGGAAGTAAATCGGAGTTGTTGGGAATGTTCTGCTTTATGCATTTGTCTGTAGTGTATTAGTGATGCTATGTGGTGCAAATTTGTTCAGATTGCTTTAGAGGAAATGACAGGGGAGATAAGGTGAGCGTGCTCCTGTTGAGAACGACAAATTTTATGTTGCTGAAACTTAACAACCGCAGTCAGCAGGGACGCACTGTTTCCAACACAAAGCTTGCCAAACATTACTCATAGCCTATAGACTATATTTTTCAAGCGGCTGCACAGAGTCTAATAGCAATCTAATGAAAATTGAGGTAATCTAATGGAATATGTTTCCCTCTACAGCAAAGATGAAAGGAATACATGAAAAGCCCAAGTGATTCAGGCCTTTTAGCTCTCCCTAAAAGGCACTCTGCTCACTTTCTTCAGCAGGAGTGTAAGTCGGGGCAAAATCAGCCCAGATGTCAGCCTCAGTTTCAGGTGGGGAGGAAGGTGAGGCTGGAAAGAGGAGATATCCTTCTGTTTGTAATATCAGCCACTTTCATAGCTTATTAAAGAACAATCAAGAATCTATGGCAGCTGTTTTATTTTATTTTATTTTTTTGTGTGTGTCGTATCAGTGTGTAGATTTGAGGAGGAGTTTCTGTTTGCAAGAGTGGTTAGAATAAGAAGCAGTGAGGTTTATTTATGGAGACAGGAGGAGGAAAGTGTTCGTGTGTAAAGTGTGGACATAAATTTCCAGAACCTCTCGGAGTAATAAAGCACATGTGAAAGGTGGATCCTTGTACCAAACGTCAACAAAAGGTCAGCTGCCCACTGTTAAAATAAAGAACAAAATTTTATTCCTTTATTTTGTGAACTTTTTTGGTGTCTCTCAACAGGAATACTAACATTATTGCAGCTAAAGACAGAAGTGTACATGAGGTAGTGAAAATAAAAGCATAGTGAAAATACAAACTGCACACATAAGTTTGCACTTTATTGAAGTTAACTGGATTTTGTGGTTTACGGTTTACTAAATAGCAATATGTGTGTGTGTGTGTGTGTGTGTGTGTGTGTGTGTGTGTGTGTGAGTGTGTGCGTGCATCCATTTTCATTAATTAATTATATAGATTTTAAATGTGTTAAAATTTCTAGCACAATTGGCTGCAATTCTTTGTGTTTTTTACACCCAAAAATTCCGTATAAATAAATCTGACACACAAGAAGTGACATTGAAGTGCATGAATGCAAACAGCGATACACAAAAAAGAGGCTTCTGTTGGCAAACTGAGGGTTAATTTTGGCTTTTAAATACAATCTGTTAGGATGCTGGAAAACACTATTGCTGTGTTCAAGCTGTGCTAAATGGAGTTAGCCTAGCACCTATTCAAGCCTAACGTAGCGTCTCTATGGTGAACATCTCTTTCCCAGTGGCAGAATTTTTCACGTGACGATTTGCAGATTTCATTTGGAGCTCTGACGTGACACAGTTTGTTTGTTTGAAAAGAAAACATTTGATTTCAGTACAGTTGCCAAACCCCAAATAATGTCATCGCGAATCATAAAATCTAATCCATTTTTATCAAAGTGGTTTCAATAATTTATTAGAACAACATAAATCTTTTCATGTTTCTTAAACCTCATAAGAACTAATTCGCTAAAAATATATATATATATATATATATATATATATATATATATGTTTTCATAGCTTTGTAAAAAAAAAAAAAGACACAGCTATGAGATGCTAACGGCTAGCACCATCAGCCGTGCCAGCACTTCTTAAAATGGCTTAAGAGCCATTTTGTTTTCCTTGCTAGCGGGTTAATGGATGCAGAGTCTTCATGTACTGATGCTACCACCTTACTATACAGAAGCTGTCTGGTATACAGGTACTCAAGGTTGACTACTTTCAGTGAGGTCTTTAGAAAGGTAGAGGTAGTGGGAGCATCTGAGCTCTCTCTGTAGCAAACACTTTATAGTTGCCAAGGCTGACCCTGCTAATTATTTACATGAGATAAATATGTAACCTTGCTAATTATTTACATGAGATGCAGCAAGAAACCAGCTCAAAATATTGACTGTATGATCATTTGATCCCCGCCTTAAAATGATAAAACTCACAATGGCTGCTCTCTCCCACAGAGTGTGACACTGCTTCTGCCCCGAAGATAAATAATTAACGGCCGCTGACAGCAGGAAGGCTAGAGGAAAAGGCTGCGGTTATACCTTCTTATTGTTCTTTGGCAGAATCAGAATATTTTAAAATGGGCATTGTCAGATCAAAACGCTAAAACAACAAAAAAAAACAGAAACAAAAACAACAAAAAAAAGGCCCTGGAGATCAAAAATCCTCCACAAAACTCTGATGAGAGCATCTCTAATTTCACACATCCAGTAAAATGATACAAAGAGAAAAGGCTTAAAAATGTACATGCAGGCAAGATTTTCATAACAGTATTGAGATATTTTGCTTGAATTTCCAAGCTGCATTCAGTAACTTTGAAGTATATATATTTTTTAAGATCATGTCCCGAACAAAAGTCAATAAATTCCAACAGGTTAAAGGGGGTCAGACTATTTGCTGGATGTCTTTCGCTCTTTTTTCTTTCTTTCAAGGCTCTGGAACTAAAGCACAAGAAAACACTAAAAAGGGGCTATGATCTGGATCACTTCCTGTGAAGTCTTCACTCGTTACAGATTTGGTCCATGTTAGGAACGCATCGATCCAATATTTCCACTACCGATATCTGAAGTTTAGTATCAGCCGATACCGATCCCATACAGAAATACAGAGCCGTATTGACTTTAAACTGACATAAATGTATTGCATGACACATTTATTTGATAGCTTTGCACCAGCCCAGCACACTAAATACACCAACAGCTTCACAAGCTTAGTCAAACATGTAAAAACAACTCAACTTTCGTTCATTCAGTTAGTGCAATTCAGAGCATAAGAGCCAATGTAAAATAAATCATAAGGAAACAGAAACTGACAACAATTTGTTGACTGCCTTTGTCTAAGATAAACTACAACAAACTTTGAGAAGGAATTTCAGAATTCCTAGTGCCGTTGGGAATTCTGAATATAATGTAAAAGAAATAATACAGGGTGTCGTTGCTCAGAGAGTTAAGTTTAGAGTTATACTGAATAGATCTGCCCTCATGCATCAGGCACAATGTCACAATATTTTGTCAATATCAGAACCAGTACAGATATTAACATCGGATTGATGCACCTCTAGTCCACACGAACGCTTTTCCACAAAGCATGGATGCTAATGAAACAATCTTATTTACAACATGCTTGTGAGGTAATCCAGTAAAAGAGAATTAAAGATTGGCAGAGTATCAGACGGTATCCGTGGTTCCCCCTAAATCACAGCCAGCAGTCCACCGTGCTGTGACAAAGGAAGGCGAGGGGTCCGGGGGGGTCTTATCTCTATCGTGTAGACCTTTGGATTTCAACAAAACCTGTCTTGATGAATATGTGCCAAAAGTCCCTCAGTGCAGCTATGTGTGCTTTGGCACTGGATGAGAGCAGCTCTCCTGCTGGAGCAGCTTCATTACACTTCTCACTGGATTCATAGAGGGGGCCGCATTAGCTCCATACTTATACAGCCCCTTTAAACGTTTTCGAAGGCTATGATGTGTGAATATTATGTCAGTTAATGTGAACCTGTAAACCATTACAACGGCCCTCAGCCCAATACAGCCCAGAGACTGTCAGGTGAATGGAGTGAATATATCTGAAGAGTGCCTCCGTTGGGTCCAACAGTGTTTACTTGTGGACTCCTAAATTAAAACATGAATACAGTTATATTCAATAAATTTGAATTATATTGAAAAGTTCTTTTTATTTTTGGTGAGTCAGTTCACTAAGTGAAACACATTTTATAGATGGATTACACACACACTGATACTTTCTTGCCTTTATTTCTGTTAATTATAAGTTCCTATTCAAAGCTAAAGAAATTACAACATTCCATTTCTTCGAATATTCAAATTTATCAGAGCTTTTTAAAAGAAGCAAAACTTTCAACAGAAGTGTGGTTGTGCCTGCTGAAAGGTATTAAACCTATTAGACAATCATTTTGTTGCTCATGTATACATTTGCGTGTGCGCGCGTGTTAATACCGAGGCTTCAATGTGTTAAATGTGATTAATTAACTACTCAGATTTTAAAAAGTCAAAAATTTGAATATATTTAATCACTTTTTTCTTTCAATATGTACGAAAGTTAGAAGCGGAACCTTTGTGTTTGAGTGTTTCTAGTACACCCATAAGTGTACCAGCACGAACAACATCAACAAACAACTGCGATGGAAGACAAAGAAGACAAATTGTTCTTCTTAAGCTTGTTGAACGTTTTTTGGGTCACATCACATTTAATGGGATTAATGTTTATTAATCCCAATATCTCTTTGGGATAAATAAAGTACTTTTCAATTGAATTGATTCTTATCATTGGCCAGATTGTCAATTATCGCATAAAAGTTTAGTAAAATAAACTGGGTTTTGTATTTCGGGCGTAAGAAAACAAGGAAGAGTTCGAGACGTGAACACTTAACAAGAATCAGTAGTTCAAGATGCTGTTTCATGTTGGACTTTCTGATGGTTCTAAGTCACTAAGTGGGTCACGGGCCACTCCCTTTCCCAGTGGCAGATTGTGTCAGCAGGCAGTGAACCAACTGCTTAATTTTTCACCATATACCACTGGGGTGTGGCATCAACATGCGGATAAACTGGAAGGTGATTAAAGCCTTAAAAGGACAGTCGGTCTGCCATACACACACAGATCAAGCCCCCACATGTGTTTTTGATTAAAAGGCTAAAATAAAAAATGTAAATGAAAAATTCCTCAAAAACAATTTACATATTTTTGTTTACAGTACAAATAACTGCATCTGCTGTTTGAAATCATTTTTGCAAACAACTTGGCGTTCGCACTTTAAAAGCCAGAAATGCTTTTGCTCTTTAAAACTTGACTGAAGCATCTTTTTAGTTTATCTCCCTGAATTTCACTCTGGAGCCAAGCAAAGCTTGCCTGTCGTGTGTTTGTTTTTTTGCTTTTTTTTTTTTTTTTTTTCCACTGGGCTCATGGTTATTTCGAGAGACTTTAATTTATGCTGAGCCCGTTTTTGCCCCTCTGCGGCTCCGGTGACATGATGCCATAAGTCACACTAGACACTAACAATAGCCACAGGCCACTGGTCAGTTCTGTTTTTAGATGACTGTTGAATCATTTGAAAAAAGATGTCACTTGTTGGCTATTAAGTGCTTTGCCGTTTCCAGCCTGGGGCAGCAGCTAGCCAAGATAAATAACCTTCTTGAGAAGTTAGCTGAATTCTTCCCTGGCTCCATGACATGTAGACTGCTGCACATACAGGGTTTGTAGCCTTGCTTCCCATTCGAGTGTCGAAAGACAAAATAAAGTTGATAATGACCCAAATATGTTCTGACTGGTTTGAAACCTGTCAATACGGCAAACTAAACGATGCATGTTAACCTGTTCGGCTTAAATGGTTTGGAAGTCAACAAAGCAGTGGAATCAGTTCCCCACTCGTACGCTAGCTAGCCAATGATTGTTTGAATGTGCTGATTGTTATATTGCTCCACCTACATTTCAAAAGGGCTATATTATCCCGCTTATTTTGCTTTGTCTTTATGTTTCACATAAACAGGAAACGAATGGTTAAAAGACTACTTGTTCAAATTTAGCAATGTGATGCTAGAAGCTACCAAGTAGCTTGAGCTACACAGACAAAGTGCTTTTTGTTGTGAGTCATCCACGCTACTCAATCTGGTCGATGATCTCGTTATACGTTATTGACGTCACCACACTGTTGGAAGTGAGGAAGTATTGAACGGAGCGGCTGCGATTGTTTTCCCAAGTTATTTTTGCCTGTATGGCCAGTCGAGGCTTATTGGCAGGAGTATTATCAAAATTTGGAAATTGCTAGCTTAGCAACCAACACAAACCTCCTCATGTGATTTGGCCTGAATTCACACCACCCCTGTTTTGTCCGCTTTAATCAAACTCCAGTTCATTTCGTTGAACAAAAAGTCTGGTTCGTTCAACGAGATGTGAATGCGCAATCAAACTGTGATGTGGACTAACAGCTGAACTCTGACCTGCCTGAAAACCTAACTTTGGTTCAGTTGAACTCTGATGTGGTTTAAATGCATATGTGAACTCCAAGCGGACTGGAGAGCGCTTCAAAAGTAGGAAGTGGACTATAGCGCTGAGCATTCTGGGTAAATCCATGCATAACAAAGACATGAGTCTAGTGCTAGTGGAAGAAATGGCTTGTAGCGTTTAAGCCAAACACAAAAAAGAAATCCTCCAATCACTAAAATGTCACAGTGCTCCATTTCTGTTTACATTTCATGAAGAAGAAAGTTGCGCTCAGAGTCTTCGTCAGAGGTTTGTGACATTTGGTTCTTGGTACAGCGCCACCACAGGCATAATTGTAAAATACCAGCATTGGATTCAAAATTACAAACTAGCCATAAAAAAAAAAAAAAAAATAAAAAAATTAATTAAATCATGTTAACCTTTAAAGAAGACAGCATTAGATGATCAAATTACCAGGTTATACAAGGATGAAACAGAATGCAGTAAAAATAAAAACAGTTATGCTGACATCTTTCCCAGACAGTTTTTTTCTAGCCTACTTGCTAAATTATCATGTCACTATTCAAGACACGCTGCTTTTGACCCTTTGAAGTCCTAAGTGAACATTTCTGCCATGACTGAGTCTGCTGTGTTATTCTGATTTCTCATAGCAGAGGAACATTGGTGTGTGTCCCAGTAAGGTTACGCTTTAATTGAGTATATTTGATCTTATGCCCTGGTTCAAAGGAGATAGATTACTTGCTAATTAGTTCACTACTACAATAAATGTGCCTCTGTGATCACGAAAAAGGCTTCATCAATGCCATATTGCACATCTGCACATTTTATGAATAAAGAGACTCCATACGTTATGCAAGTCCCAAGTTCTACAAAGAATTTCCGCCTGTAGTTTAATTATTGCTGCGCGGATTCTGACGGTGGGGAGTAAGAATAATCTCTCCATCTCAGCCTTATTAAAATAGCAGTGGGTACGACTCCTGCAGATCTGCCAGCGGAGTCAGGAAGAGACTGGCTTAAAATATGTATACGCAAAATGTATCATTTATTTCAGTACTTTGAGCCTGTTCACTCGCACTAAATAACTGATTGTGTTTGCATGAAGCGGCTCATCTGGACAGATGGGTTAGGGTTAGGGTAATTATTGTGTGTTATTGTTGTAACACACATAAACGTAGAAAATTCCCCAGCATTACTAGGGAAAAATGTGACCTTGAGATGGAATTACAGTAAATATAAAAAGTTTTCTTTCACTTGCATCTTTTACTCTGCTTGTTTTCATCACCTTTGTAAATGACTCAAGATCAATATATATTGATCATCTGATGACCAATATATATTGACACTGGACTTGCAAGAAAATGTACATATTCAAAATAAAATATGACTACCAATGGATTGTGATGTCACTATACACAAAATTGCCCCTCAAAAAACATTTTAATCAGAATTGAAATTATTCAGCTCATTGTAACGAACTCACCCTCTTCAAATCAGTATTTAGCTAATATTCAGTATAAGATTGTGGCACCATATTCATGAACACTGTAATTGCTGCTAAAGGTGGATCGACAAAGTATTAACTGAGTGAAGACTTAGGTAAAATGTAAATTCTTGGTTTTCTATTGTTAATAAATTTGCACCAAAAAAAAACACCTAAACAAAACAAAATGGATCCAGCTAATACAATGTAGAATAACGCTGTAACATAATAAAATGTGGAAAAAGTGAAGTGCTGTGAATCCTCTCCAGATGCGTAGCAGGCATCAACAAAATGGGTAGATTCAAGCATTTTCGCAAAAAATGCACATTTGTGTCGGAGTTTCAGTGAAACCATGATCAGACAGTAGTTCATGTTTAACTCAAAACATAATTATACCTACAAGAAACACCTACATGCAAATGTTGACTTACTGTGAGGATCTCTGCAGAAGTGTTTGATTCCAGCTGGAAGTGAATCAGAATGGCATTAATGGAACTGTAATGTACTGTAAAATGTACACTTTATTCCAGACGGCTCTGCTAGTCTGCTCAGAATTAATGCACCTATTTGCATAGCAGGAAAGCGCTGATGCAAACAAAACCGGGATTGCATTGCTGGTTGCCCAGAGACCATGATGTCCACACAATGGATGCAAATGCAAACTATAGAAATCTATTATTCTTCATGAACTGTGTTTTTTTTTTTTTTTTTTGCATTAAAAAGGCAAATGATAAACACGCTAGTGCGCATCCACCTCCATCAACAACTGTTCCTCTCCGTGGCTCCTATGGAAAATCCAATTTTACACACCATGGCCTTTGTAGATTACTTTCTATTTCCTCAACCAGATTTTTATGAAGACATTCTGATTTTATTAACCAGTAAATACAGTTCGGTGTCACACAGTGAGCATAGACAAACATAAAGATCCGTCAAACGGCGGGCTGAGAGACGGGAATCCGCCTATTAAATCAGAGTGGTTAGTGCAGACCTGTTGTTGCATAATGTATCTGTTCCACAGCCGTAACTCCTCACCGCCATCCCTAGAAATCCTCAAGTGCTTGCTGCAAAATCTGTGCCTCATCATGGCACGTTTGTGACATTCAGAAACATCAGCTATGAGGCGTGAGGGCGGTGAAGGAATCCTTTTGATGGATTTAAAAGAATATCTGCGCTGCTTCAGTAAGGCTTTATTGCGGTCCATGCGGCGTAAATGTGAAGGTGAAATGAGGAATATAAAATTGTGGTAATAATGGAAAAATCAGCAGGTCTTTTGGTTGTTTTGATAATTATGTGAATTAATGTAATGGAGCTTAAGAGAACAATACTTAGAGTGAGCAGTAGTAGTGGGTCGGTCCCCCTTTTTGTTGCCAAAGCGACGCTAACCGATCTGCTTTAATAGATTCCTGAAGCTGCAGTAAGATGTTGGCGCCAGATGGTGATTGGTTTGTCCAGGATGTCTCAGATTTTGAGGCCAAATGATTAATTCATCACAGTGTTTTCCCATCTGACAGATTGTGTTCAATTGGTGACCAACGTTTCAACTTTTGTTACATTTTCAGCTGGTGCGGTCTCGCTGCACCAAGAACAACTGAAGGAAATGACACAAAAGTCTCAGAGGAAGACAGGTGTGAATACTCTTATACACCCATTTGAGCTTTCCTGAACTATTTTTGCTTTTTGACAACATCCAGCTGAAGGAGGCCATCAGGAAATGCAATTTCAATCAAACTGAGTACATCGTCTGACAGAAAATATGAACAGAAGACTCAATTATACCCTTTTGTTTTGTTACTCATACACCTTCAGAGTAACTGAAGGTGTACATTGCCACACACAATACAAATGACCATGTCCCAAATAAAAAAAGAAATCACCTTTTGCTAAGTTGATGGAAGGCTGTATCTTCACATCCATCCAGCCATCTTGAACTTTTAGTCCTTTTTCTCATCCCTACATAATCTCCTTTCTGATTTCATATTGTAATATAAACCACCCCAGCTTTGCCTCACTCACCTTCTCGAACAGACTTGCGCTGTGAACAGTGATTAAGCGTAGACCACAGTACTTTCCACTGTGTAACATCCTAATTCTGAGAAGAGCCCAAAGCATAACCGCTCCCTGCTGTGATCATATTTTTCTCGGTAATTAGTGTGGCTTCTTTGTTCCCTATGAGAGTAATCCATTTTAGCTATTATAAATGCATGGGTCATTGTCTCAAAGTGCTTTGCAGTTTCACAGGCACATTTATACATATACACACACTAATCAGGCATAACATTATGACAATCTACTGGACAGTCGTTGGGTTTTGCTGTGGAAACGGCTGTGACCCTTTGAGACACGGCCTCTGCTAGACCCCAGAAGGTGTTCTGAGTTATCTGGCATTGACATTTCACAAGGGAATAATTTAGTCAGCTGTATTGTAGAGCCCTGATGGATTAGACTTGTTTAATCAGAAGAAGATCCAGGCTACTGTAGATTTTTCTGGACAGTTCCACCACAGCTTACAGATGCCGTCTGTGCCATAACAGAGGCAATAACGCAATAACAATATTACATATTCTGACCATAAACTGTCGGTACTGATACATATCAGCTCACCTGACAAACCAGAGAATAAATATACTATCAGATATATAAACTCAGCTAAGACTTGTCTGACCGTTTAAAATATAAAACATTGGAATTTCATTTGGGAATGGAAAGTTGATTGTAGGACTTCTAAAACAAGAAAAGCAATTACAATGAAGACATCACAGAAAAGGTCCAAAAGTAGCAGAGCAATATTGATTCCACACTCTTGATCCCTGTGCACATGCCCTGTTCACAACAGGAGAACATCGATGGCAACACACACACTTGGAAAACCTGACTGCTCTCGATGACTGGGGCCTTTTCCACCAGGCTGGTTCCAGTGCAACGCGTTGAATGTTCTCAATTTTAGATTGGAGCGGTCCCAATGTCCTTCCCAGAGGACCAGATCGCTCATAGCGCACCACACACACAGCAGGAATGTATCTTAAGATTACCCAAACAGCCATCCTCCATAACCAGAGTGTCCTTAAGATTGTTGGAAGGGGAAAATCGGGACCAAAATCAACATAAAAATCTTTTTACTTTGCTGCAGCTCTTGGAGCTGATTATTTTCTACAAAATCTATAATTTCCGACTCAGTTTTTTCGCCACAGTTGGGTCTTTTAATATCACCAGGTGGCGTTGAAACACCTTGTTCTTACCACTTCCAAGATGGCCGTTAGGATTGTGACGTGTTTAGAACAGTGTTCGTAAAGGATGGTGTCACTTTATGTCAGTGCACTGTGATTTGTTATGACTTTAGCATGTAAAATACTTTGCCACAAAAAAGGTTCCAATTTAAGTTCAGCTCATTTTATTTGTTTTGCACTATTCAGTACCAAAGTCCTAAAAGTTACCTTCACTTCCTGATTAGACCAATGAATCACGTTTGTTCCTACAAAGCTTACTTGGAAAGACTAAGCTGACAGCAGCTTAAATTTCATTCTAATGTTCTACTTTGCTTATCTCTAACTACTGAATACTCTTAGTATGACTTTATTGGGTTCTTTCTGATATCTAGCTGTAGCTGGTAAACAACCTAAAATATCTGCAGACTGAAGTGCGTGTGTCAACATCGTCTTATCTCCCTTTCAAGGCTTGTTAGTTGTTATTTTGGGTGATGAATTAGTGTTTTACTGACAGCTTCATAGTATGAATACTTTGTGAATATTTTAAGCAAATCAGACAGTTTCATTATTGTCTAGTTGAGTCTCTTATAGTTTGAGAACAGCTGTTCTGATCCAGCGTCTCCACATAAAGCAATCAAACATCACATTTCCAGAATCCTCATGTTGACGGTTTTCCTATAAGCACAAAACAAAAACAAACTGTTGATGAACATGGGGGGAGGATGACAATGTGTCGGCAGCATCCCACTGCCTGATGGTTGTACTGAGTATGATTGCTGAATAAGGAGGAGGAAGCCCAGTATTTGGGAACACCATTGTAGTTTTTTCATTATTCTGTAAAGTCATACCGACATATTTCATGGTCATCCCCACATCTACTGCTGGATTTGTGAAATATGTTTGTCCAGTGTTTAATATTTGCAAATGGACTGAATTTCCATCATCGCTGGCTTCGCTTAAGACCAGGTCCAAACGACAAGCTTAGATAAATAGTGAACGTGGCGAACATGAGGACAGACGGGTCTTTGGGGACGGCTCTTCAAAATGGGATTTAAACCTCTCTGGAAATGAGCCTCAGTTTGTCGGATACAGGGCTGTGCAAAACTTCTGGGTCAACCTTTAGTTTTTACACTTTTCTGGATTCTGACCCTTTCAATACTGAAATGTTTCAAACTGAAGCGGTGAATGAGTGTTTTAAACAAATAACAGACAATATCTGAATAAAACTTTTTAGGAAGAATGTGCCGTTAAAAAATTTGATATATCTTGAAAAAATGGCAAAGACAAAGCAAAGAGTATCAATAAAGTTTTCTATCTGCCTGCACTGAAAAATAAAACATGTGATCCAACCTTGAAAAAGAGGTCATTTGTTACAAGTAATCAAAAGTATATAAAATATATTAAGTTTTTTAAGTTTCCTTGTGAAACAAATTAACTTTTTTTAAAAATTCTATTTTTTCAGTGCATCTATTTTATCTTTAACCCCTTTCCATTCTCTGTCATAGAAAGAGATGACAGACATAGTGAGGTTCTGTTGGACATTTCTGCGAACAATATTTGTTTTTTCTTTCAACTTAAAGCTGTTAAATTTAAAATGAAAATATTTTTACGGAGATCTGTTAGGTTCTTCCTTATTGCAGAGCATATGAACAGACCTGCTTTAAACATGCAGTACCCATACTAACCAAAAACATTACTCATAGGTTTTTGTCACTTTAATGAAGCTGTGTGTGCTAAAAAAAACAAAACAAAAAAACCAAAAAAAAAAAACAAGCCGTGTTGCTCATAAGTATGGCTGAAAACCTAAAAGTTCTGTCAGTGTTACAGACAGATAAAGTATAACTTCTTTGAAACACTTTAAAGTCAGAAGTAAGCAGATGAGGGGGTGTTTTATCTGCTGTGTTTTTGTGTGATAGTGGCAGGGGTGAAAAAGATCCAAAAAGTCTAAAAAATCTTCGAGTAATTGATGTTCCGAAAGTTACGAGTTCTGGTGTGTCGAACCGTCTATAAGTTTTGTGAATATCTTACTGTAACTCTGTCAAATGGCAACTAATAATAGGACTACGTGTCAAAACTCAAACTTTCGCAACAATATCATCAACTTAATACCTGTGAGAAGAGAAAAGTTCAGTTTACATACAGAGGGAGGGATGAATGGATGACAAAACTATCAGAAATATTTATAACTTCCGTCTCTTTCATCGCTGCGTTCTTCGTGAGCGGTTGGAGGACTCTTCTGGGAGGTCTTGAAATGAGTTCGTTTTCGGAGCAGAATATGAAAGGTTTCTTCCTCCGCCTCCCCAAACCCTACCACCACCAGTCTGATCTGAGGAGAGGGGGTGATTAAAACATGGAGAATGGAAGACCTGCTGGGAAACGGCTTGACAATCAGGGGGGCGACTTGATTGATTGACTTTAGTCATTCTGTGGACTTAGTTAGGAAGGTTTTAAACGACTGACAGCTACATTTTACAGACAGGTGACGACAAACCGATGGTGATGAACAATACAGTTGCTAGGTTTCGGGAAAACAATTAATTTTAATGCTGATCAAAAATAACTTTTGAAATTAAATATTGTTGTAACTCATGTCATCCAAGTATCTCCAGATAGTCGAGGTGGGTTGTGGTGATGTGGTCAGGAGGGTAGCAGTCAGCTTTGCAACAAGACTGAAGACTGTGGGTGCGTATCAGTCTCGTGACTATCATGACACGCTAACTGTGATGCCCCCTGGTGTGTGTCCACAAAAAAGAAACACCTTACACCTATTAGAAGAAGCCAGGAAACGTTTTGAGCGTGAGCAGAGTTCCTTTGAGCAGACCTGCTCTGCGTTTCAGCCGCTCCTACACTTTCCTGTTGCTCAGAAGACAAAGTCAGCAGTTCGGGAAACTGTGGAGAGGAAGTTGAAGAATCGCAGCACCCGTCCCTGCTATCAGACTATTGCTTTTCACAAAGTGCAGCTGGCGAAGGAGAAGCCAGAGCAGAAGATGCATTAAAACAGCACAGTGCTGGCAAAGCGAGCCAAAAGCTCAGCTAATTAACCGGCTAATATTAGTTTGTTGGAGTTGCAGGGTTTTACTCTCCGAGGATCAGAATGGCATAAAGTTATAATGCTGTGTGCAATTAGCACTTTTGCTTAACCTTACCGTCAGCAGGTTGGATCACATGACGTCCTCAAAGTGCCAGAACCTTCTGGGTCTCCTGGAAAGCTGTATTATTATATTTAACTCCCCCCTCGCTTCTGTCTCACACCGAGGCACCATTAAAAACCAGGGATTTTATAACAACACTCTCATAGCAAAAGAACTATTGTTGAAGTTTAAAAGTTGAATGGGATGATTTTGGGAAGGAATAAAAATATTTCTATCAGCATTTTAACCTTATTGAACGAACCAGAGAGTTCAGACACGGACCAGGTGAGAAGTCAGCAAACACATTTATAAATGTTCAGCCTCTTAGTCATGAAGGTTTGAATGACGACATAGAAGAATGCAGTTCTGCTGAATTATCTTTTCAAGCATTTTATCTTGATATTTTTTCCCCTCTCTTACAAGGAAGGAATATTTGGCTGTTTGAAAATATTTCTGGACGTGAAAAATGCTTTTTAAATGACACCGTTTTTCAAGGCACAAAAAACAGCAATCAGAAAAACAAAAAGGAAAATATTTCATTTAGTCTTTTTTGTGCCTTGAGAGACAATAGAAGAACACAGGAAAAGCTGAAAGTAAAAAAAAAGAATAAAAATTGGAACCCGAATTTCACTTTAGACAAAAAAAAACAAAAAATCAGAAAAGAGAATCAGAAAATGCTCTCTGCTTGGTTTTTACCCCACGAAGCCGAAGAGCTGCAGCGGCGGATGCGGCGAGAGTTTAGCCGACGTGCGACTTCTCGCTCCGACGTCCACAAATGCCGAGCAGATGGTCTGGCACGGCCGGAGTGGAAACCGCTCGCAAATTTGCAGGCAGGGTTGAGGATGTGACCTCGGCTCAGTGCAGACAGCCAACCGATTGTGAAGTGCGAAAGCATTGTGTTACAAGGGTACACCTGCCTGTGTGTAGGAGAGGAGAGAGAGAGAGGGAGAGAGAGAAGCTGCTTTCCTGGGGTGAGAGATCAGGATTATTTTTACATTCCTTTGATGAGAAATCAAGAAAACGAAGTAAACAAACACCCCCCGCCCCAAAAAGAAAAACAATTAGGGAGGTAAAA
Organism: Poeciliopsis turrubarensis; assembly: GCA_010277015.1. Classification (NCBI taxonomy): domain Eukaryota; kingdom Metazoa; phylum Chordata; class Actinopteri; order Cyprinodontiformes; family Poeciliidae; genus Poeciliopsis; species Poeciliopsis turrubarensis. Next base: position 899,298 of record VMRN01000076.1, read on the forward strand.
CACCGTGTCTCACAAGGAGGGAGAAACTAAAGAATTTATATTCCTGGAGCTCAGGAAAACAAAAAGGAGAAGCCATTTTAAAAGCACTCCTCTGCTTCATATGGGAATAAAAAAAAGGCTGTTATCACAGAGCTGCGGTGTGTTTATATGTAGGCCATAAAAAAAAATAAAAAAATAAACCTACTGAATGATGCTCTGTTGTCTGAAACATCAGCAAATGCATCCATCCGTCTGAGTGGATGTGTCTGAGGACAATCCCACAGTGGATTCCCAGTGCAGGAGAGTGTATGGGTGATACAACGAAATGAGAAGCCCAACTCTCCACAGATCTCATTAGACTGGTCATAACATGGCAACAATAGCGGAAGGCATATTCATCTAACCCCCCCCTCCTCCCTGCAGAACACTCTGGAAGCTTCACCATCAGCTCTTATGCACCATCACAGGCCCCGGGTTACTGCAACAAACATTTTGTGTCTGACTGAGGCTTCCTGTTGACGCGTTTGCTGACCGAGCGTCAGAGCAGCCATCATCAAGTCTGCCTTACTGTGTCCGCCGATGTTTTGGAGGTCTGTGGGCTGACGAATGATTGCATGTTGTCTTATTGAATTTTTAAAATTTTTGTTTACTTGGTTTCGATTTTCAGACTTTTGATATTTAAGACCGGATGGGGATTGTTTCACGTGAAGATGCGGACCGGACTCCTTATCTTAGGGGAGAAATTAACAGTTGAAATTTTTAGTCACATTAACTGCAATTAATTACTCACACTATATGTTGACCAAATAAGCAACATTTCCAATTAAAAAAAAGCTCTTTTGCTGCAAAATTGAGTAAATGGACGTGAGCTAAATATACCTTACATATGCAGATGTATGCATGTATTGTGTCTCCATGTATATATCATTTTACATTTTAAAGCTGTTTTAAAGTTCACCATCATCAAATATTCTAAATAAAAAAACTGGATAGTGTAAAAGTTAACGTTTAAAGAAAATAATGTAGGTTATAGAACTGATCTCGGATCAGTCCTTGGACCTAAATCCTAGGACTGACCCATGAGCTATTAGACACCTTTGACTGTAATCTGTAACCAAGGTCTAATAGCTGATTGGAGACGCCTGTTTAAAAACAGTGTAATTATAAGGTATTTTTCACCTATGAATTGGAATATAAATCCACATAATTGCTTTATAGAAAATCAGCAGCAATAAACACATTCTGTGACGATTTAATTGTTCTCTTATATGTTCTTCAGTGGCTAAAAAGTATTTCCATTAAAATATTCCAACCAAAGAGTAAATGTACTAAAACCATTTCCTGGATTTGTAAGTAGTTTCCCCATCAATGTAAAGTTGATGAGGTATTGATTTATAGTTTTAAAGTTGAAAGTCGTGTTTAGTGCCTCATGACACGACGTTTGTTATTGGGATCCAGGAGAATCTAGGAATTATTTGTTACTTTTTTTGAAAATATTCATATTCTACATGTCTTTACTGAGAGGAAAGTGGAACCAAAGTCTGAGTCATTGTTCATGTGTGCAAAATTTGATGAATAAAGTTGATTCTGATATTTCTTAAAGAGTCCAAAATATTTTGATTACATAAATGAAGATTTCACAAAAGGCAACAACAGCCATTTGTTGCCATTTCATTGTCAATTTAAGACAATGAACTCGACAGAACCTCCTGAGCATCAGGACACCGTGGGCTGGAGAAGCTGTCACACAGAAGGGCCAACTGGGCTCCAAACAGTTCCTAATGGATTTGAGATGGCCTAGGGTTTGCCTGAATAAAATGAACACTCGAGCAAGAACAGAATCTGAAATTCAGGCATGAAGTGTTTATTCGGCGGAACGGTAATCTACAGTATATCTCTGTAAAGGTCACAAGACATTAAGCATTAGCTGGTGCTATTTTTAGCACTTTAAGTCTGTTGCTAAGTGTGAGGCTTAGTTAATGAGAATTTAGTTTTTCTGTGAAACCTTAGCTTTCAGTGAAATAAACTTTCAAAGAAAAATGTGCTGAAATAGAGCAAATGTTTCTGTTCTTGTTAGGTTTCTCTTATAAAACAGATAATCTATTGGAACCTGTTTACATCCAAAGAAATATTTAAATTTGATTGCTCAAAAGTCGTAATCCAATTGGTGTGGGACTTCTTTACTTTGTTGCAGACATTTGCAAAGAGATGCCGCATAAGAAGTAGCAATAGTCTACCTGGATCTGAAGACCTCAGTCTAAATCTAGCGGTCCTGTGAAGGATTCAAAGGTTTAGAGTGTTTGATAAACAACACAACAATAAAGCTGTCGGCAAATGTAAATAATTTTCCAAGCTTCGAGCACATTATGAAGCAGTGGCCAATCAAATCAAAGAGGTTAAGAGCCTGGAAGAACTGCAAACCTACCAAGACAAGGCCGTCCATCTGAACTGACATGGTAGCAGAACATTAATCAGGGAAGCAACCAAGAAAAGGTGTCAACAAGACAAGTGTGGGTCCTCCATTTCATAAATCTGCCCATTATGGAAGATTGACAAAAAGAAAGCCACTGTGGAGAGAAGAGTAAGAAGCCGTATTTTCAGAGCAGTGGTCTCCAACGTTGTTCCTCAGGGCCAATAGAACGGCTGTTATGTCTCTGGCATTTCTCTGTGACCACACATCTGACCCAAAAAATGGGTTACAACAAAACTCCTTTATTACCCGATGGGATCCAGTGGACGCCTTAAAAACATTTAATTCTGCTGTACTGGAGCAGCGCATCCAACAGGTGTAGGATACTGAGCCCTGAACACTAGGGTTGGGGTTAACAGTTAGCAGACGCAACTCGCTGAACTCCTGTGAATGTCTAAGTGTTTTGTCATATATGTGGTTTACGACAGCATAGCAATCGTGAGCCGAGAGGATCCACTATGATCAACGGTTCAGACAGGGCCGGCCCAAGCCTCCATGGGGCCCTAGGTGAAATATGGACTGCAATCAGCAGCACACCTGCTATAAACTTATTACATCTGTGGCAATGCTGTTTACATGATATACATGTATAATAGGATACATTTATTGGCCAACTGATTTGTCGACCAGTTGATTTCTGGGCGCCGATTTCCTTAATTTTGGGGGGTCGTGATTGGCTGATACTCACATGTGAAGCCCATCTCATCCCCTAATCTTAACTTTGTCACCAAAGGTTTAAAAATCAGCCTCTGTCCTCGCCTGCTCTATAGTGAGAGGTTTGACTGACAAACCGAACCACCAGGTCAGGTCTGAATGTGCAGTGGAAAGTTTCTATAAACAAAAGGGAAAAGGAAGAAAATAAAAATTAGGAATATAACAACTTGCGCTACAACAGCAACAAGATGACTCGGTACACTTTCGTGCCGTAGGTTGAGTGTAACATACCAAGGCTTCACAGAATCGACAGGAACAAGAACAGGAGACCTGGAGCAGTCGAACATTAGGTTTATGAATCTGGCCACACGTCAGGTAGCCTGCTCATTATCTTTGTAAAATAATGATGTATTATTTTGCAAAACACAAGATTATCCACGTAAGTCATCGAGTAAAATCGCCTCCACACAACAGCTGACCTAACAGTGCCTGAATTTCATATGGCATTTGCTACAAATGCCTGTTTTGAGTTCATTGTTTGCCAAAGCTTAAGGCTCACTTGGTTACCATTCTGCGAATAACATGGGAGCTTTATGAGGATTATGCCAACGCTTCATGTCTCAGATTGGTTTTCAGAATGGAGATTGCGGCGTAGGCCGCTGTCCTTTTCCACAAGCCTCCCTGAATGTCACATGCTGGCGAGCTTGGCACCCAAGCGCACGGGCAAAAGCATCGACAGCTATTGAAAACTGGCCGCGGACGGAAATACCATCAGAGGAACGGAGACAGACGTGGCGAAAGGGCAAAATCTGACACGCATTGGTTTCCACCGGGGAAACAGGCGGCCTCGCGGAGAAACACACACCGAGAAACTTCTGTCGCCATCGGAAACGCGGGGCGAACATATGACACTGTTGCTCTTAACTGCAGGCATGTGCAGCTGGGACACACTTCTCACCAGTGACTGCAAACTTGTTTTGTTTTTTTTGTTTTTTTATTACTTTTTATCATGTGTTTTTCACCTGCCAGTCATCTGAAGCTCTCTTAAAAACCTGCCTCATCTTCCTCCCTCTCCTTTACCCAACAACCGCTTTGACAGGGTCACTGCAGTTAGACGCAAGGCCGACCCAGAATGGAATTTTCAATTGAATTGTCAAAAGCTGGCTGTTTTATTAAATCCTTCCCAATAAAAGGGCAGGGTAGCCTTTGTGAAGTGACTTCACCCATAAAGCTCAGCTTGGGTTCTCGCCAGTGAACCTCGTTTTTATTTTATTTATTTTTTTTGCCAGAACCAGCTTCCGTGGGATAAAAGGCACCTGGCAGATCCTCACTGGATAAAGGAGACTTTGAAAATGCACAGAATGAATAAATGATGGCAGCCACGTTTAGACGACAATACAGGCACTGTCATGGAAACACAATACAGGTAAAATACAGATAAACATCTCATTATATTTAAATAGTAATGAGATTTTTTTTTTTTTCTGTGATGAAGAATCTTGTAAGTTTAACAAGAAAGCAAACAATAAGAACTCAGGAACGTGTGAGTGTTGAAAGTGAAATCAGAAACACTCATCCTTCAACTACTTCTGGAAAATCTTCCACTGGAATATTCCTTAAAAAAAACAAGCAAAAACAGCAAAAAAAATAACATTTAGAGTGATATTTGTAGATCTAATTATGTTCTCCCTGTGCATGCGTGGGTTCTCTCCGGGTTCTCCGGCTTCCTCCCACAGTCCAGAAACATGACTGTCAGGTTGATTGGGCTTTCCAGATTCTCCTTAGGTGTGAGTGTGTGTGTGCGTGGTTGTTTGTCCTGTTTGTCTTTGTGTTGCCCTGCGACAGACTGGCGACCTGTCCAGGGTGTACCCCGCCTCTCGCCCGGAACGCAGCTGGAGATAGGCACCAGCAACTCCCGACCCCGTTAGGAAGAAGGGTGACGGAAAACGGATGGATGGATGGATGGATGGATGGATGGATGGATGACAAGTCACAACAATTATCAAAACAGAATTGACATGTAGTCTGGAAATTTGGAAAAAGTTTCTCATATTCTCATTTCTTAATAAAATATTTCTAGAAACAGAAACAAGAACTTCTGCCCAACAACAACCTGTAGTGCTGCTGAACTGTACAGTCTGGTCAGTACTTTTCCAGTAGATGGTGCTTCACGGTGAGACAGTTGATAGCACTGTTACCAACTATCAAACCCCCAAACGTCCGGGGTTTGAATCCCGGCCGGTGTCTTTCTCCATGGCGTCTGCCTGTTCTTTATATGTGGGCTCTCTCCAGGTACTCCGGCTTCTTCCCAAACTCCAGAAACGTTTCGTTAACTGACCTCTCCAAATTCCCCTCAGTTTGTATCACTGCTTCTGTATTGCCCTGCAATGGGCTTGGTGACTTGGTGACCACCTGGTCACCTCGGCCTTCTCTATAAGGACATTGGTTTGACGGATCTCAGTAGTGTATGGGAGAACTGCACACCCAAAATAAGTCTGGCACATCCTCCACAGTGCCACTGGGTTGAGGTCAGGACTGCAGGGAGGCCTTTCCATCCTTTCCCCTTGCAAATACTGGCAGTAGTCACTGATAAACTCTGGTCCTGGGGTGAGTTTAGTCTGTAGAGTGGAGAAATGGGCTCACCATTGACTGTGGAATGAGGATTTATTTTTCCAGTGAGGGAGATGCCTCGCCAAACCATCACATTGCCTCCACTGGAAGCCGTTTGTTATTGGCAGAGGGAATTTGGGAGGTTTTTCCATGGCCTCAACCCACATACTCACAATGGTGCACACAAATGCATTTTCCATACAAATGTGGGCCGGTCCTGTGTAATTTGTAATTTTGGCAAATAAAGGAAAAAAAAATTAAAAAATCAGACAACACTGACCAAGTTAGGCAAATCCTGTGAGTAAACTGAAAATCATTTAACCATCTTCATAACAGAGGGAGGCTAAAAACGCAATATTACCAGGCAAATGTATTTGCGTAAATCAAAGTGTTCATCAGAACAAAGGGAAAAGGTTTTAGGGAAATGGTTTTGGATGTCATTTGGAAAAACCAAAGAATTGATGATCTGGAATAAAAGTGGATGTAAACTTTTAACTGGGGACATATCAGCTTAAATTTGAAGATGGAAATAAAAAGGCAATATGATACTACATCATCATATGAATAAGCAAAAGTGCCAACTGTGTCTGGTAAAACAAAAACAAAAAATCATAAAACCACCCACCTCACCCGATAATGGAAAGCATCTGCTTCAACACACAACATTATTGAAACAAGATGCAATAATGTCAACAAAAAAATGTTATTCTGTGAATAAAATATATCTTCTTCCAAACTCATTTATGTTTTACAAAGAATAAATAAATACATAAGGCAACAGCTTTAACCATGTGATACCTACACTGGTTGGTTTTGGATCAATGCTTAAGTCTACAAAACATAACATACTTATTTATGATATTAATCCAAATATAAGTTGATATAAACTATAACATTATCTAGGAGACCTATTGTCCTACACAATGTTATAATTCCCTTTGTGAAAAATAATTGTCTAAATTTAACTAAGAAATTATAATTCAGTAATTTTAAGTTTTTTTTTTTTTTTTTTTTCTTGTCAGGAAATAGTCAAAACAGTATAGCAAAATGCCCTACTGCCCCCCGTAGACAGTCATGTTAATGTCATAGAAAGGTAGACAGAGTCATCTTCTTCTTTAAAGACACATATGTAAAACTAAATGCAAAAATAAAATAATAAAACCCCAGGTCAGTGGGGTCTGGCCACCCGAAACATTTTCTGGAGGCGCCACTGGTTGCAAGGCTATCTCTACTTTTCTGTGTCTCCATAAAATCCATCAGAATCAGTATGAAAAGCTTTTCTGTATACAATGATTTTCGTTGAAAGACTAATTGGGAAAAAAACATACAAAACACTTCAATTAGAGTCACACATTCGGCCTGAAGATGATGAAGCGTTGCCCAGCCCTCTAGAACAGCCTCAGTAATTCGACGTGGTCAGCAGGAAGTAAGATTACTTCACATCGGCATGTCTTTTTTCTTATCCTGGAGGCCCAGTTTGGAGATAAGATGTGATCATCTGTGTTGGCTCTGTGTACCCACGCTGCATGGGATGCATACAATTATGCAAATGTGGCCTGAAAGCCGTAAAGAGACGAATCCTTCAGCCGCGGACGGCAGCGGCGGCGGTTCTGCAGCAGACGAGCCGCTTTGACAAAGTGAAGCGCTGGAAAAGAAGGAACGGGTGAAGAGCTTTTTCAGGACCGAAGCGTGTTTGTCAAAGTTAAAGTGGCCGGTTCAAACTCTCAGCGGGACGCTCATTGGTTGGCTCTCTCTCTCTCTGTCTCTACGGTCAAGTATCAACACAGGAACGGCCTCGCCGTGTGTGGGCCCCGTAATTACACAAGCACCCTTCACTGTTTTCTATTGGAAGAAATCCAATCTAACACACATCCCCTGATCATATACGAATGTGAAAAATGTTAAGGCCGTTTCTGGCAAAATCCTAGAACAAAACTCCGGATGTCGCCAACCGTTACCCTTCATCAGTTTGCCCCCCATCTGAATATTTAAAACCCTAAGGTTTCTGCACCTAAAAACTGATAAATCCACATGAATAATTCATGACATGGGTGAGCGGGTTACATCACAGCCACTGTCACCGATAATCAGATGACACTGATAAGATAATTTGTATGGTTCCCCACAACACAGGGGCAAAGAGGATAATCATACTTTCAAATGAGCCGGGACAATACGTAATATAATGAGCGTGATGTGGAAAGCCTTCAGTGGAGTGCCCGCTCTGTGTCTGGCATCAAGAAATCTGGGCTGGATAAGATAATTATCAGAGCGCTTTGGCGTGTTCGACATTAACTGTGCGCGGTGATTACAGGAGCAGGATTTTTTTTGCGAAGGGCTGATTTTGGAATCATTACGGCGGCGGTTATCACACATCGACACTAATGAGAAATCTTGAGCTTGAATGACACGAGTGAGTTAAAAAAATAAAAATAAAAAAAAAGGCGGGGTGTGGGGGTCGAGACGAAAGGCAGAAATCCTCTGCTGGGGAAAGGAAGCCTTTATGCAGCCCAATCAGCACACAGCAAATGATCACCTCTCCAATGGCTTGCAGATTTAGATTTGTCTGGCATGTGGTAACCCAGCCCAAAGTGGAAGAAAAACAAACTGAAGGCGGAGTTTCAGAAAGAGCAGGACCTTCTTAAGGAGACAGAGTTCCAATTTGAAGACATTAAATTAAGAACCAACATTTTCTTTAAGTCATGCTTGACATACGCAGCATTTGTATGGCAACTTTAGTTATTATAGTTACTTGACTGTGCTATAAAATGGCACTATGTGCCTGGAAAACACATACTGCCCCTTTAAATGATGGCTTGTGCGCCTGTTCTTGGTGTATTTAATTCTATCACACTCAGTCTCAGACGAGATGTCAAGTTATAATGCATAATCGATAAGGCAAGTAACAAAAATCAAGATATTTAAGGTCTTAAGAGAAAAAAAAACTGTGTTCAATCAACTTACTTATTTATCATCCTTTTTCCTCCAGTTGTAGATTTTGTAAGGGCTTTAATGAGGAAAAAATGGCGCTAATTTCCTTGCAAATATTTATAAAGCAGCACCATAAAGTTAATGATAATGATTGCAAAAATGACAAAAACAATCAGAAAATCCTGGAGCGGCTGTACATCACCTGGAGTCACTTTCTAATTCCTCTTCCCGATGAGCCAGATGTGAGGAGTGTTTGGTCTTTAAGTCGAGTATATTTGTACAGCACATCTCAGAAACAAGGCAGTTAAAAGTGTTTTACACCACAATATAGTAAACAATTATGAAACAAACAGTAAACATTACACTTTGTCTACTGTCATAAGAAAGTATACGTCAATGCTATTTATCAGTGTTCCATTTAGTACTAATCAAAGGCAAATCTAAGCAGGTGGGTTTTAGCCTGGACTTGTTTTGCAGTTTTCTGGTAGTTTGTTCCAGATTTGTGGTGCATAGAAGCTGAATGCTGCTTCTTCATGTTTGAGGACCTGAGAGGTTCTGGAAGGTTGATACAACAGCAGATCTTTAATGTAATGTGGTGCGCATCCGTTCAGCGACTTATAATCTAACAGCAGCATTTTATAGTTTGTTGGCTGAGCCTCGGTGAGCCAGTGGAGGGACTGCTGTAGAACCAGGTTGATGTGCTCTATCGTCCTGGTTTTAGTCAGAATGCAGGGAGCAGCTGTCTGATGTTTATAGGTGTCTTTAGTCAATGCGACTAAAGACAAACACATGGATAAGTTTCTCTAGATCTCGTTAATCCTGGAAATCTTCATGTGGCAGAAGGCTGACTTTGTGACTGTTTTTATGTGTGTTTGAAGGTTCAGATACTGTTTGTTAAGGTGAATCTATACACCTTAACAGAACAAGTAGTTTCACTGAGTTCAAGTTTATAAAATAAATTACACACAGGTGGACTCTATTTACTACTTACATGATGGCAGTCGGTTGCACTTTTCGTTTAACTTTACAATATGCTGTGCTGAAGGATCACACAAAGTCCCAAAGAATGCGTTGAATTCTGTTGCTGTAATGTGACAAAGTGTCAAAAAGTTTCATGAGCAGGCCGTGCACACACCCTCTGCCCTTGACGCCGTTTCTGTTCAGCAAGACAGCAGTTCAACTCTCCAGAAAGGAACGATGCCTCGAAAAAACCAGATGGCATCTAATGGCCTCTGTGGGAAGCAAGTGCGCAATTCACACATCCTAATGCTTCACTTCCCGGCTTATTGATGGCTGTTCTTCCGTCATTTCATAATTTTGTAGCTAATTGTTATATTTAACCACAAACTAAAGCCAAAGTGCTCAATGTTTTCTGCATATGTATTATTATTATTCATCTTGTCTGCATTGTTTTGTCAAAAAAGAAACAGATTCAAGGCTTTAACACAATTCTCCAGCTGTCAGAGTAAGGTTCTGCCACTGGGCGACAGACATCACAGGGGGAACAGCTTCATCGCACAATTTGTGATTCAAACAAAGCAAGACGTTTCGCCTGCAGAACCTATTTTCACACTTTGTGTCTTACTGGGAGTTTGCTCAACACATCGCCGCGCAAGTAAACACCGGACCTCTCAAACACAATGGCAATGAAAGACATGTTCTCCTTAAGTTGTCAGCGCATCGGTAGAAAAACAAAAGGGGAGAACGCCCTTGAGCCAACACCACCGTTGTGTAACGTCTGCAGAAGATATTAGATTCATGGAGTTTAAAAAGCCTTGGGCACAAAGAGGAACGCTGACTGCTGTACAGAACAAGGGAGGAAAGAGGAAGTTGGTGTATGTTTCGAGACCCTGGACTTTAGAAACTCTGTCCGGATGTTCAGTGTCATCAAGTGTGAAGCAAATTTTACAACAGACTGTTGGTCGTTACACAGTTTGAGAGACCATGGTGCCATCTTTACCATCACATCCTGATGGTAAAGAAAGGTTTTGAGACTCTCTGAAATAAAATTGACTCTGAAACTTTGGGTTACAACAAGATAAAGTAAGGTAATGATACTTTACCTAGACGCTGTATTTCGTTACCCAACATGCAACCCAGATGTGGCTATGACACGAGTCCACTGTTACCTCCTGCCTCCACTGCTGACACTTAAGATGCAACCAAATAATGTCTTTAAAAGGTAAAACAACAAAAAGTCAATCATATAGAAACAAATACAGAATGCGTTGGATTCTGTTACTGTAATGTGACAACGTGTCACATTACAGCATTATGTCGCAGCACGGGTTACGCGGCTGAAGCAGTTCAGCGAAGCCTCTCGCAAACACACTCGTCAACGGAAAGAGCGAGCTCGTCGGGCCCGGCGCGAACGATCAAAGGAGACATGCCCACTTTCAAGGGCGGAATCTCTTTGGTGCGTTTGTTTGCCTCTTGCCAGTGGTCTCGGGAGAGTCGACTGCGTTTTGGATTGATGCGGCCCCGTGCGCGGAGCCCCGAGAGCGCTGCGGGCAAGTGTCACTTCCCATCGGATGCTCTGGCTAACCGCTATACATGTTTCAAAACAAACGGTCACGTGCTGGATTGAAGACGTTTTCATGTCTCTGACCCTCTTTTTAACTTTGTGACTTTGACAGACTGAAGGCAGTGCATGGAGGAGGCTTATTGGGAAGGTTATCTAGTCGGAAGACAATGTCTGATTCTTAGATGGGAGGTCGTCTCTACCAAACCTTAAGCTTTGTAAGGGGATACAAGAGGGTCGGAAATTTTATAAATAGCATAAGGAAAGCAATCTTGGCTCATAAACAGAGCATAAGAAATTCATAAGAAACAAAATAATGGTGCAGCTCTCCTTCTGCACTGTCATACAGAATAAAAACTTGTGCAAGGCTTGAAAGTTTCTTGTTTTCTTCTTTCTCTCTCTCTCTCTCTCTCTCTCTCTCTCTGTCTCTCTGCAGCTCTCCAGACATGTTTTTCTTTCTCTCCCAGTCTGTGTAATTGCACTTCACTCTCAGATGCCTCTCAACATATCTGATCCATTGACAAATTCCCAGATTCAGTGTTCTCATCATGGCTACTCCCAAGAAATGTACAAAAAAGAGGAAGAGGAGGAGGAGAAGGAGGAGGCGGGCGCCGAAGACAAGCAGAGAGCAGGCTTCCCCACCTCCGCCCCCCATTTCCCCCGATGAGTTGTACGCCATCGATTGACTGGTGAAATATATCTCATACCGTGTGAAACCAGCTCAGGGCCTTGACATCTCTTCAGGGAGAAAACCCTGGGTCTCCCCAAGGCTTCCTGGAAAACAACTGCAAAGAAGCTTTTTTTTTCTTTCTTTCTTTTACTTCAGCTGAGGATGCTGAAACAATCACTGTGGGCCTGTTGCATGTGTTGCACATATGCTCAGTAGTAAAGGAATTTGATTTCCCTTCACGTACAACACAGATGTGGATATTTTTCTGCTGTGAATAACTTTCCAAATTATTTGCTGTTGTTCCTTTCCTTTGAGCCGGTCACTTTGTCTTCATCATTTTCTCAGTTTACTGCATAATCAAATGTAGCAAGTCACTACCTACCTCTTATACCGTGGCTAGCTAACATGTAACTCCTACTGAGGCTAAAGTTAGCTTCTGGCCTGCCACCACCTGCCTGAACTGAGCTAACAGACTGTTTCTCAGATTAGCATCAGTGATGCTAGTGATGCTATTTTATCTCTCCTCTTAACTTTGTTCCTCATATAAACACTCCCAAGATGCTAGCAAAAATGCTTTGTACCTCATTTCCGCCAGAGGCTCAGGAGCAACAAATTCAAACAGCTGGTACCACATTGCTAACTATCAGTTCTCTTTATTTTAAAGCTACAGGCTAGCAGTTCCAGCACCGCTTGCTGATGCAGAAAGTTAGCATTTAAAACACATAATGAGGCATTTATTCAGATGCATTGTTTAATGCTTTTTTTTTTTTTTTATCCTTGTGGCAAATATTTATCCATATACTTACCGTAATTAGTTCGTAGTTTTCAAAATTGGTGACAATGTAGATGTTCCTCTCATACCGGCTCTATATGGCCACCATAATAAACATCCTCTGGCGATGATTTAAAGTGTGTTCAGAGCACAGCTAGACTTTAAATAGACAACTGCTGAAAACACATGCATATCAAGCATTATTTGCGATATTTATTGTGCACAACATTTAGTTCTGGAGTTGCCTATAGCCACAAAAGTTTTTTTGTTTTTTTTCTGTTGTTTTTTCTATTCACAGTCTGCCACGCTGTCCCTCTCTCCCTCTGCTGTCTCCATCAAAGCACCAGACAATCAGAGTTCAGAGTGTAGTCCAGATTTAGAGGGAGATATTTAAAATTATGGAGGCAGCTGAAGTGTTACAGTCTGTTGTTTAGAGGACAGGGAAGGCCTGCTGTTATCAAAAGCCTGGATATGACCATGTGGTAAATTTCTCTTTTATGTGTAATTATAAGAGTCGTAAATGTGAACGCAGTAATAGAAATCTAGACAAAGGTTGGGATAGAACAGCTGACAGTGCTGTTACAGCTTTGCTTGACTTTATTCTACATTTTCATTAAAATGAAGCTTATGTTAATGTAAATAAAGTATGTAAATGGTGGATATTCATATTCATAGATATTCAGGACAAGTTGGGAGGTCAGTCTGTTGCAGTTGTTGGTATGCTGATTTTTGCTAACAATGTAAACATGGATTTATTCAGGTTTTATGTGTATTGAGTGAACTTTGAACTTGTTCTAGAGAAGAGAAGGCTCGCGCAGCACGGAATTGGAAGCTAAATTAAACTCTTAAAATCCAGATGAAGCTCGCAATTGGGTCTAAAGAGACTCCATAACTTTGCTGTCTGTGACCTGCTGGCCTCTTCAGACCTCCAGTCCTATGTCACTGTTCTTGAACAGAACAGGGTAGACTGCCCCCTGTGGGTCTGTGATCAGTCTCTCCCTCAAAATGAAGATTTAAGAGTACATTCACACCAGCCCTGTTTAAGTCCACTTTAATTGAACTTTAGTTCACTTGCCTAGAAAGTCTGGTTCCTTTGGGAAGGTGTGAATGAGTGATCGAACCCTGATGTGGACCAACAAAGTGAGCTCTGGCCCACCGACAAACCTAGGTCTTGGTTAGGTTGAAGTGAACTCGAATGTATGTGAGAATACCAGGCAGACCAAAGACAATAGTGACTTAAGATCCACTAAAACATAGATGTCTTTTCACTGAACCTGCTTCAGACAACCTCTTTCCCCTTAGGCGGGCCTGAAATGGGCTTTAGAAAGCTAAAAGCACGTTCAGGCCATATTTGCTATTTGTCTACTGACGTTAATGCCAATCAGTATTCTGAGCACAACCATTCATGTCTTAGTTATCAGGAAAATGTGCTGAGATACAAGAAAATCTCCAGACCCATTAAAGCCAGGCTTTCTCCTACGAGTCAATATGTGACAGATTGATAAATTAACAAATTATCCCACTTCATCTTCACGGGGCTGTTGTCATAGTTAACCATCAAAAATCAAAACATATCTATTTCATTCTGCTGGCTGTCCATAGCATCGGATTCACAGGAATGTTATAATTGGATACTGATGTAGAGCAATATTAATCATCATCTTATTGTCAGGCCCCACAGTTTTAACTGCTGTTTGGCCCAGGATAACGTAATGCGGAGGAGAAAAGTCCAGTTTCCTCCAAGTGAACAGAAAGTTCTCCAAATGTGTTCCTGAGTGATTAACTAGTGTGGGGAAACTATTAGAGAGGGTCAAACAAATCCACCCGGGGCGTTCGTCGACAAGAATGTTCATGTTTGATATGATAGAAACAATAATAATAATAAAAAAATAAATCCTTCATTATTTTACTGGCAATGAGATAAAGCGGAAGAATTGCTGAAAGTCTGAGACGCCCGAAATCGCAATGAATTTTTTTGATTTTATGTAATAAACCAACACAAAGTAGTTAGTAACTGTGAACTGGGAAGCACAATTTGAAGGATTTTTCATTCATCACAAACATGACACTTGTTTTGTGCCTTTGTATTTACCACTCACATGTTAACACCCCCGAATAAAACACAATACAAATATTTACCAACAGGAATCATATAATTAGTAAACACTGTTTAATTTGAGTTCATCTGAAATGAAATACCAGCCTTGGGGAAGGACTTCTGCTGACTTCAATGAAAACACAGTAAGATAAAAATTAAAAAGAAATTGTAGAATTTTCTAGATTTTATATTAACCACTCAAGCCTATTTTTTACACAATATTAGAAATACATAAAAGATTCAAATAAGCAAATAATTCACTCATTTTTTCTTAGATATGAAAATAAAGCTGTAAAGTCTAAAATTCAATAACAGCATTCCTTTCTTGTACACTTGATCATTTGTAGCAAAGGATGCAGCAACAGCTAAACAAAATACTGTATTTTTTTTTTCAGTTATGATGGCCAAAGGTAATCAATTATTGACATAATCGTCAACTAATTTTGTAATTGATTAATCGCTAACTCTTAGCCATGTGCTAAAAAAAAAACAACACACTGATAAAGACCAAAACTGAGCAAAAAATATTTACATTTAGCATGTATATATGTTCTCCCCAAAACTCTGCAAGTGACATGTTTAGCTCCAAACTCTCTGTAAAGAGTTTGGAGCTATTAAAAATTAATTTGATTAACTTGATTAATTAATCAAATTAATTGCCACTTTATAAAACAGTGGCAAAGGAAACACCACAAATCCAATCTTACATTTTTCAGAGAGCTGTATTCCACCCAATTCACAATTTTGCACCATTCCTTGCTAGCCTATCACATAAAATCCTAAAAAGATTTTTTTTTCTTCTGGTATCTTGGGAAATTGTGAGACATCTGAGGAAAATAGAACACTTTGGCAAGGCACAGAGCAGAATCACACCGCAGCACCTCTTCAGACTCATCTGGAGAACACTGTTTCGTGTTTTCAATCAATCTTCTTTAATATTACATGTGTGGACAACTTCAGATGTCTTCTCTCTCTTAAAAGTCGTTTGACATTGCGGTCACGTTGTCAAAATCCCTCCGCACCATTCCTTTTGACTTACTTGATTATATATTTTTAAAAAATGACATAAATATGATGCAATGTCAAGCAAATCTGCTCATTTGTCTATCTCTCACAAAATCACCATGATACAACTTTTGACATGTTTGCCATCAATATTTTATGAGTACACCCCTAGGAGATTTTTTTTTTTCTTTTTGTCTGAACCTCACACTTCTCTTTTTTATTATTATTATTATTTCATTTGCAAAGCACCCCAAGGTCAATTGCTTGCTACCATGAATATCAGATTTGAAATCTAGTGCAACAACGTCGAACTGTGCGGAGTGGAGGTTCTGATTCCGTGGATATTCCATCCAGCGTGGGAAAATGGTAATTGGGACTCGCGCTGCATTTGTACATTAGCAGATCAATCACGCTCCAATGTGCTGCGAGGCTCTCTCACATTTCTTCAGAAATGCTAAGCAGCTGCGCTCTGCACACTGCTGTGCTGCTGCACCTGCAGGTCTCTTTATCAAACATTTAATAATACACACTCAGTCTCTTTATTGTATGAAACATTTATATTTTTTAATTAACTATCCGAATTCTGATTTATGTGGCTGTCAGAAATAATAAGAAAGCGTAACACTATTTTTATTTGACTGCGTTTGAAACCATTCAGTGCCTCCAGGAAGTTGTGACGTTTCGCTCATAACTATAAACGTTTTTTCACTCACCGCTTGCAAGTTTTATTATGCTACATCTGTTGAAACAGCCATTGTTGGTCCTGCACTTCCAACCAAAAACAAGTTTCAATGCTTTTTATGAAGAACTCAAACATGACGTGCAAAACTAAGAATCTCGTTTCAAGTACAAAATAAAATTGCTTTGTCGTTGAGCTGAACACCAAAACATTTATTGCATAAAAAAAGCGAGATTAAAACGTAACATGTGGAAGAATGTGCACCAGTCAATCAATGGGTAACCAATGGTTAAAGAAATTGATTATTACTTGAGCATTATTACTTAATGCTTCATTTTTTTTTTTAACCTTTAGCTCTTTTTGCTCTATAATCCCACCAAATTTTGGAAGTAATCCTGAGGTTCTTGCTGCGTTTCCATTGGAAACATGGCAAAATTTTGTTGATATTCCTCTATTTCGTAATTGTGGTGTTTGAATTAAACAAACGCAATTAAAATAAGGTTGTTCACGTGACAAGTCATTAAAAAGACACCATAATCCCCCTACTACTGCTTTGTCTTCATCTTTTCCTCAAAGACGAAGGAACTGGACGTTGATCAAGTGACTCGTCGAATGTGAAAACGTGTTTTCGTTGCAGTTTGGTGAATTAAATCCATTTCAATACGGTAAAAAAAACAAAAAAAAATACATCTCATCCTAGCACCAAATCGTGTTTCATCAAAATTGCTGTTTCCATTAAATTAATTCGTTTTCATAATTCCAAATTACGTATTTATATGGACAGTGGAAAAGCAGCTTATGAAAGCTTTTGAAACCGCAAGGTGTGGTTAAAGGGACTCTTAATATAACAGGCCGGCTGCAAAATCAAAGCTCCTTCGCAGAGATGGCAGGAACATTACGAATGACCAAAACAACACTTTGGCACTTACCGAGGGGGGAAAGAGGAGGCTGCGCTCAACATAAAAAGGTCTGGGTATTCACACAAGACATCAGTGCTGGATGATCACAGGATATTTTTCATGGTACAGGAAAACCTTTCACAACATGCAGCCAAGTGCAGAGCACTCTGCAGGAGGTAAGCATACTATTATCTAAGTCTTTCTCTCTCTCTAAAAAAAAAAGGTACTTCATAAGAGCAAACAGAGTGGGCTTACAGCAGAATAAACCATAAAGGCTCAGGAATGAAACGAAAGGCAGGATCATACTTTGATCCAGTGGACCAGCAGGACGTTGGACAGACCGACCAGACCAGAGAATCACCAGGGGCCTTACCAGGGGCACAGGATTCACACTGACAGGAGCCAAAGTCACAACAGTAAAAGAGCATCAGGTCAGAAAGATTTATACAGACTGTGCCTTGCAGGTATTCATACCCCTTAGACTTTGTCACATTTTCTCAAAATCTCAACACCAATTTCATGTATTTTTTTTTTATTCTGGATTGATTTTTTTTTTTTTTTTTTTGGGGGGGGGGGCAGGTTTGCTGTCATGTTGAGCTGCTGTGAACTAAGTAACCCTTGGCAGAAAAGAGGCTTTTAGGTCACAACAGCTAATTCAATTAGTCTGCATTGTGTAATTTTGAGATATTACATTTTTCAGATTAAAAAAATCAAAGCTTCACAATCTTTTCACATACATTAACACGTTAACATCGACAGCCATAATAACTGCTGACTCAAGCTAGCATTAACGAATACCAGAATCACTACATTTCTTGCCGTAGTATTGCCAAAGTGTTTCGGCCATCCATAATTTCTATTTTGCCATGGTAACCCTGGCAAATGTTGTCAGATTAAAAACTTAAACAGCCGCATTTTGGCTATACATAGTGTAATAGTTCAACAGGCTGCAGAGAAGGCAGCTGAATGGATTCAGTCTGGAGTGATGGAAGTTTATAGAGAACATACATGCCTTACCACTCTATCATAAACTTGTTTACACATCTACGAGGACATCAATGTGCAATGCGAGTCGTGTCTTCCTCTGAAACACTTTGCCTCGTCGGCGATGCTCACACAGCAGGGGAAAGCGACAGATATCCGACTTTTTCACAGCAGTCTGAACACCTCAATTCCAATCTTCTCACAACCCCCACATGAGGTTCTAAATGGAATATGTGTCCTATTGTTATCAAAAGGTTTGGAGTTTGAACGGTGAGGTCACTTTTTAGCCGACTTTTACATCTTTGAGGTGAGACATGCATCATAAGAAACTAGACAGGGTAAATCTGAACATACATAAAAAACAAAAAATATATATATTCGGCATTGAGCATTGGGCCTTACGTTAACAGAACAGCTCATACCAAGAGCAGAAACCCTTTCACATGGTGAGAAATATAAAATATGACACTGTGCCTAGACTTCTTTGCTTTAGCTCCAAGATGTTAAAAAATTCACATTGCTGCTGATTTCAAACTGCTCCAATGTGTTTGGAAAAGGGTGAAGATGTCACTGAGTGCAAACATTTACACCTTACTAGACCCGATCCAGGCCCATGGCTCACCCCTTCCATCTCCATGAAAGGCAGACTTCAAAACACTGGTCATGAGAGTCATGACAATCAAGGTGAAATCTTTCACCGGAGACAACAGACGTAATTTCGTGAGCGGTGCTGGCATTAGCTGAGGTGCATTGTGCTAATCCTGTTGGGAAATTGCTTGGCATGAAGGACAATGAGACCCAGCAGTGGAAAGAGGGCCAAGTATCTGACTGGACTGCTGCTTTGGAGGAGATGGTGCAATTCATCCCAAACCGGAGGGAATACACTGAACTATAACTAAACTACTGGGCCCAAATAAAACGGCCCAGGAATCAGACGTGTCAAGTTTGGTTATGATTACTTGGCAAATGCTCGTCTTCTAAATACCTCAGTCAGATTAGCTTAGTATCACTACTAGGACACATTAGAGCTGTTTTTAGATACTTGGAGAGGATTAATTATTTAAGAGTCATAAGTCTTTTTAATACTGTGGTTGGATGCTATGTCCAAACACAGCAAACATGTCTTAAAAGTTATAAAAAATATTAATTATGGTTTCTGAAATTCCCATATTATAAACTTTGAATAGACATTAAATTTCTATTATATTTGTCTACAAATAACCAAGGATTGTTAATAACTAATAATTTTAACATAAACAATCCTGGTTTGCAAACTGACAGCAGTTTACAGGTTTAAGAACTTATTATCCGCTGATGGAAATCCACTTTTGTGTTGACCTCAGTCTGACCAGCCACTGGTTCATAAGGACAATGAAAATCGTTTCTGCTCTATCAAAGCTGGTGTTAAGAGATTCACCATATTCCCCTTTGTGTTTATCTATCACAAAGCAATCCCAACTAAGTACGAGTAAATAAGTTTTTAGTTGTAATACGGCTAATACTTTTACAAGTTTCTCCAGCTAAATCAACACAAAATCCTGACTCAAATATTAAAACCAATTTTACACTCTGGAAGGCTCCTCTGAGATGTCGCGGGGATTAAAATGAAGCTGTTCTTTTTAGAGTAACGCTGATGTACTTGATTTAAACTTATTAGCAGTAATGATTTTCTTTGCGGTCCCAAATGCTCATGCAAATTTTGCTAAAAGAAGCCATCATTATAAAGTCTCTTTCTTTTTTTTCTCTCTCTTTCTTTTTTTTGGGATGCAATTACTTCTTAACTGCATCTGAACATCTGTGTAAGTCACAGCTCCTCTAATGGACTGAAGCCAATTTTTATTGTTTGCGGTTACATTTTAAACGACTCTAAGTGCATTTTGTAATCGCAGCGTCTCAATTATTAAAGAGTTTAAGGATGTAAATGAAGCCCAGTCAGCATTCGCTCTTTTGGAAATGTTTCATATTTTTATGCAAATTGCCCCATTCTTTGGTGAGCAGATCTATCTGCTTTCATTTAAGATGTTTTAAATTGGTGAGTAGCGTAAAGGCTGAGAAGTGATTTAGAAAAACAGAGAGAGAGAGTTTTGTTTATGGAAATGAAAGATTGTGTGTGTGTTTTCTCCTTGAGGAGAACTGTCCCTCTGCTTTTGCTCATCAACTTTAGCTGAAACCGCTCTTTGTTTCAATTTAGAAACAGATGTGGAAAAGAACACCAGCTTCCTCCTGAGGAGGAAAAACCGCAGTCCTCAGCAGTTCTTAATCTGTCACTGCTCTTCTTTTGAAGTTGTTCTTTGGAAAAAAATAGAGTGATATGTTTGATAGTTGTGTATGAAGGGAAAATTGAAGTTAGCACCTCAGCCTTGCAACACACAGCAGGTTCGCCAGTGGTGTCTGGTCAAATCCCATATGCAGTAATACAGAAGCAAAGACATCTCATAAAAATCTCCAACAGTTAAAACTTCAGAACCCTGTTCTGTCTCATCAGCACAATGTGGATTATGATGGCATCAATTTAGGATAATTCATGCAATACAGGGCTCTAGATATGCTTTTCCTTACATGGGAATAATCTTGCAAAAGCCCTGTTGAGCCCGCTTTTAATCAAACTCCAGTCCGTTTGTCTAGAATGTTTGCTTTGTTTGAGGAAGTGGACATTCACGCGATGGATCTGTGATGCAGACCAAAAAGAACTGGTTTGTCGACTAACATAAGTCTCGGTTCGGTTGAAGTGAATTCTGGTACCGTCAGAGTGCATATGTGAACGCCGAACGGATCGGTGACCGCTCCAGAAGCAGGAAGTGGACTATAGGGCAGAGAGCATCCTGGGTAAATATGACCAAAGCAAACGTGTGTCTCACACTAGTGAGAGAACTGGCTCATGGCTTTTTACCAAAGGCAAAAGAGAAATCCTGTAACCGCTAAAATTTGATGCTACTCCATGTTTGTGTACAATGTAGCTGCTCTCAGTGTCTGCAGAGGTTTTTGTGTCGTTTCCTTCAGTTGTTCTTGTTGCAGCGCCACCACAGGCGAGGAGGTCAACAGGGTTTTCACCGGTCTAACGTGTGGAGACACCCTAAATGTAATGACAGACACATTTTATCGCTTGTGTTGCAAATATGCTGCTTGAAAGAACCCTAAAACATTGAAGGCTGTTCCAAGTATCCAGCAGCCATTGGAGAAGATCCAATGTATTTAATGAGTCTAACATCTGGGGTGTACAGGTCACCATTATTCCCAGGTCATATTGCAAATTACATAGTCCATCTCAAGAGGACGGTCCTAATACTGCCTCCCTCTATGGTTCCCTGACCACACTGATGAGAAGAATCCCACCGCGCAGCTTTTAGGAGGCTGTAGCTACAACAAAAAGTGGCTTTTAGTTCATTTTCTGTCTTTCGAAGTATTCAAGAAACAGACAACCTTTCATTTGCCTGTCACAAACATTTCACTGGGGAAACAATCACAGAGGAGATTAGGTGGAAAACAGACTCCATTCCAAAAAGAGCAGCGCTCAGCCAGGAGATTCTCTGTCTCCGTTTGCCACTTCCTGCATCTTCCTCTCTCCGTCTTTTTTACGCACAAGACAGTCATAAGAATGTACTGTAATTGGAGATAAACAGCATTTATCTTCTCTATTGTCCCTGAATAACCCTCTGGCCCATCCCAGGTTTATTAGCTTCTTTATTGCTCTAGTGTGAGAGTACAGTACTTGACATATTCATCTTCTCAGTAATCTTTTATGCTGCATTTATAATGATACCAGCCCTTGGAAAATGAACTTTTATTCATACCAGCAATTAAGATCTCGTGCAGTTTGTCTTGGCCACGGGGGAATGAAACAACCTGAGGAATCACTCTGCTAATGATGGCCTGTCAACGATGCAGCTGTCTGGAATAAATCGTCAAGAACCCCCTCATAAACAGCTATTCCCCCAACATTCGACACACACACACGGAACACACACGCACTTTGGTAAACTTTGTCATCCAAGCAACTTTGTACACAGAGAACCTGACTGACGTTAAAACTTTCTAGCCAGATACCAACATGACTTTCCATACAGTATTTCTTTTTTCTCTGAAATATGGTAATGATGTTTTTTGTCGTCCGTATCATACTGTTGCTTGTTTGTGTTTTGTTTAAATGCCAGAGGAAGGAAAAATGTCATAGGAAACTAATGCTTTGGGATTCCTTTATATTGAATTTACACTGTAAGATACATATTGTAATCTCCAGAACATGTCGACCTCTTCTATCACACGATTGACGCCATACGCCACCTATAACACCACTCGGCAATGATTAGCAATCTGATCATTGCTAAATATGTCCGCAATGATCCAGTGTTGACATTAGTTCATCTCTTGCTTTCTGTCCTGATGAAAAATCAATTACCTCAACATGCTGGCTGCTGGAAACTGAAGCTGAAATTAAGGTTTTGATTAGGGCTGGGACTTTAACACATCAAATTAAACATAGGTAATGTGATTGGAACATTTGTATTGGTGTGTGCTTGGTGTGCCTGTAAATCTGATGCACAAGCGACACGTGCAAACGACGGCGATGGACAACAATGCTTGGGTCTCTAGGGTTTATTTTGGGTTTAAAAAAATCATTCTGATGGGACGTTGACAAGACAAGTTGTGGTAAAAGGAGTTAGCTCATCAGCAAAGCTGTTCCAGGCTAACGTAGCATCTCAGTGCACATTTCTAAAGGAGAATTTGTTTTTTCAAAAAAGTTCCATGAATGATCAGGGGTTTCCTGAAACACATGGAAGCGGAATGAGAAGAACAGGACAAATGTATTGATTGAATGACTTAAATAACAGATTAAAAACAATAAATACCTTACATACATATTTATTGTAAAATTTAGTTTACACACTCTTTGGTTTCAGAGTGTAACACAAGAGTCATTAGAAACTACATAAGAACCTCGTGTCCAGAAACCTTTTGGACATTCTGTCAACTTTAGCAAAAACTAAAACCTTAAAGCTTTGAAATTGTGATTTTTCCTTTTCTTTTCTCTCAGTGTTTATTGTCTCCCACCTTTGAAACACTTTTCAAAGTGGGCCAGAATTTCTGAACAACATAAAACCAGTTCTTTTCAAGTCTGTCAGTCTACAGTTGACACACACACACACACGCACACGCGCACACACACACACACACACTGCAGTAGGAACAGGTTGCCCTGACGTTGAATTACTGTCATTCACCTTCAGACATTTTGCAACTATTGTTGTTAGACGTGTGGACATTCAGGAACCTGAATGAGTATTTTTGCATTAGAAAGAATGGCTGAGTCGGGCCTAGTTACTCCATCACAAAAGTTTATGTTTTTGTGGGAAAATGAACTTTTAAAAGTGGTTTTACTGTACAGTAATCTGATATATGAGGGTAAAATAATTCAATATTTGTTATATGTAAATGTAAGAAAAAAAACATTATGAAACGTGTATCTATAAAAATACAGTTTTGTATTTTGTAGTTCTAGATTATGGTGCTGTAATCCTACATTTGGGGATTTGCCAGCAATGTGCTCTTTGAGATGTTTGTTTTACTTGATTTTCGCTTAAAGCGACATTACAATCCGGTGGAGCTTTCTGGACGTGAAAAGCAGGTAATAAATGTTATTTACACAATTAATGACAGCCTGGAGCGTAATCTTCTAATTGCCATCTCCGGTGGAGACAACCTTAGAGAGCCATCAATTAAAAGTTTGTTTAATCTCTGCAAAATCAGAACACTTTTTTTTTTTGTTGTTGTTCAGTCATTACTGCGCACCCTCTGAAAATAGCTATCTTCATCTCAGTGAATTCAAAACAGTTCAAGATTTCTTCTTTTTTTTTTCCCCCCCCGCCCCTCGCCTACAATATCAGATGTCAACTCTAATGCCGTTTTGTCTCATCAGACGTGTTCTGTGATTGTTAAACCGAGACCATCCATCTCATACTCATCTCCGCAAGCTTATTAGTCCTTAATTCAGAAAATTTGAAATGTTTAATATCCCAAGATGGATAGTAATGTAGCTTTGTCACATCCAATTCCACTGATCATATTTAACCTTCAGCGCTCAACTCACTCACGGGTTTGAAGACTGCATCACAATTATCAATTGTTCAAAGCGTTTCTGTTTTTTTTTGTTTTTTTTTGTTTTTTTGGGGGGGGGTAACAGGGGGGGGTTCAGAGGCCTCTGACAATAAAAGCCCTAATGATTTCTCTCGGTTGCCGTGGACCGCCGGGAAGTTTCTCAATTGCCGTAAATCACTGGGAGAAGTTTGGAAAGGCGGCCCCACTTTCCCTCCCACAAAGCTTCACAGTAGACCGTCTGAAAGTCGTCCGCTGCGTGTTATGAAGGCATTTCTCCTGGTTTTAATGGGCAACAAATCGCGCCCTCTCCACAAAAGAAGACGAGAGACTCGGTGCAGGCGCAAACGATTCCCAGTGAAATATGACAAAACAATTCGATGTCGATTCCAAGGATTTGCTGTGTTTAATTAAATCCATCCGTTCTCACCTCTACCATTGCGAGTTATCCCCCCATCGAAGCCCAAAGTACGATCGATCCAACTCCATGCTTAGCAGCAGGAGGTATGTTTAAGTTTACCCCCACTTTATCATCAAATTCTGTAGAATTTGCCTTTGCCCAGCCAAAGGACAAAAAAAAAAAAAAAAAAAACTCACATTAACTGTGCCAAAACGTATAATCCTGGTCTGGACGTTCATTTGGAAATGATCGTGCATATTTAAAATAAAAATTAAATTTAAAAAAAAATCCAGCAATGGCTTTGGATGAATTTTACAGAACGAGCGACTGTCCGTTCACTCAGACGAGGTTACATGAAAACATGTAAATTAAACACATATATACTGTAAACAAGAATCTGACAACTACAGAGAATATTTCAGTTGAACTGCATGATGTGTGTTTTACACTTTGGGCTGAAGCGTCTCCACTCTGATGGGATTGGCTTTCCTCATTAGGCCATGCTAACAAAGGAGCCAAAATAAAGAAGCGATGAGTCTAAAATTAGGACAAGCCTCCTGTGCAGATTGTTAGACTCCAGATCCCGTGTGTTGGATTTAATTAGGACTGTGAAACAGGTAAACAGTAGGGGAGGGCGTTTCAGACATTTCAGAATTTATGGCTGATCGTAGCCGGAGATGCTGCGAGCTGAATTCAATTAAACATCTGCGATGGGAGGCGCCTCCTTTATAACCCCGGTGGTAAACCGATTGTCATATTTCCCATCCCTTTGTTCTCCGCACGTACACATCCCTCTCTGACAATTCCCTTCCTGGTGAATAACACAGGCTGTTATCAGAAATC
This sequence comes from Poeciliopsis turrubarensis, assembly GCA_010277015.1. Lineage (NCBI taxonomy): Eukaryota > Metazoa > Chordata > Actinopteri > Cyprinodontiformes > Poeciliidae > Poeciliopsis > Poeciliopsis turrubarensis. The sequence continues at coordinate 924,903 of VMRN01000076.1, forward strand.
ATCAGTCACCTCCCCCCAACCCATAACGCCCTCAGATTTCAAATATTTATGTGTAAATTTGCTTTTTATGGTCCTAATTTCACCCCCACTTTATCATCAGATCTGTTCGTTGCGAGAATTTTTTTTCTCACCTGTTTGTCAGTTAAATCTTTCATCTTCTCAAGTTAATTTTAACGGCATAGAAAACAGTGTGAGTGAAAACACTGATCAAATCATTCATTCATTCATTCATTCACGTACCCAGACCGACCCACCTGCTGTGCTAATACGAGAGTCCACTTTTTAAATCCTAATGCTGTTTCCGTTGACCATAAAAGAGTGCAAACTGGAGATACAAAAATAAATCTGTTGAGTGGAAAAACACCAGATTTTAAAAACAGCCGATGAGTTTTGGTTCTAGGATGAGGCGTGTGTAAAACCAGCAAAAGTCAAACTTTCAAACAACGCAGGACTTTGTTGCATGCATATTTTTCTGCGTATGTGAAAGAAGCATTAATGTTTCTCTCCACAGAGCAAGTAGCCGGTATCATTTTCATGCAAGATATTCCTTCCGCTAGTTTTCTCCTGTTTACACAATGAAATGAAAATGTGTTTAATTATTTTTGATCTTTCTCAGTTTTAAGGAGGATATTATGTGGAAAGAAATTTTCTTCACTATCCAAGAAAACAATGTAGGGGAAATGAAAGCTGTGGTAGATGAAACACATTTAGTTCATCAATATGTTTTTGCTCCATAGGGCAGATAAGAAAAACAAATAGGAAAAAATAATGTATTTAGCTAGCCACAGGTAAAATGCTTAAATATCTCGCCTTTGTTTCTCTGGTGAAACAGTAATTGTTTTTTTCTCCAGTCAATAGGATCAGACGGCAATGCAAATAAACGGCACACAACCGCAGGCACAATTTTACGCTTCATTTATACCTTTTTAAGGTTTTAGTGTGTGTAAGTGAGTGTGTGTATTCCTCTTTGCCACACTGACGACAATAAAAAAAAAAATGCAGGGCACTTTTTAAAGAGTATCCACAGTATCCAGTGCAACATAAATGCAATCAGAGGCTCAAAATAAAAAAATAAAAAAAAGATTACTCCATCACCCCCTTAAGTCTAGGCACTACCAAAGACGGTATGCAATGGGATATCCTGCCAAATCAGGCCGCTTTAGATTTTTTTAAATATGTCAAAACTCCACACACATCATTCCGAGATACTGCACATGTAGACCCGAGTTTTACTCAAACGTTGTAACAATTACAATATGACTTTATGTCATGCTATACTCTGCAGAAACCTTGTGACAGTTTTTACTGACAGTTTTAGACCCTGTTATATGAAATGCTGGTGAACACTCACCATTTGGGTTACATGTGCAAGTTGTTGGAAGTTGTTTTCCACAGCTGCATCAGAAGTCAGTCCTCATTTTGTGTAACATTTCTTCAATTGAAATGACCAAATTTACTGAAGCCTTGACATTTTCTTAATTGTCTTTTCACAACATATTTTAATGTTTGAGCTCAACTCTTAAGTGTGAAGTTTTTTAAGCTATGTGTACACATACAAAATAGATCTCAATATAATTCAGGATTCCAAATACATCACAGATGGATGTTATAAGAATTTTGTCCTGTTCAATTTAAATGCAACCAAATATCATCTGGTAATATTTGCATGACAGGTCATCCAGACCTGCTTCATTATTGATTGTCCTACATGCTCTCTGCATTGCACATAATATCTGAATAAACCTGATTGAATGATTTCACCTGACGGTGCTTGGTTACATAGTTTTTTCCACAAAAGGGACGACGTATGTCCCTCTGCAAATTTTGGATGGATGTCAAACATCTTAATATTCAAGAAATGAAGCAATAAAACGACAAGGCATGAAGACATAAATTTAACTCGTCTTGTACCTGGAGACAGGTACAGGATTTCAATATTTGTGTTTCCCATCGCCAAACTACATAAGTACAATAAAACGAAAATAATGTCAAACCACCTTCTCTGATTTTCAGCGGTAAAACAACATGAGAAAAAGTTTATTTCATTTGTGATACCGCCATGAGGCGGAGGTGAGGCTGCGGAGCCACGTCCACACACTTCCTTCTGAAAAGAGCTTTTTCAGTCCCTGGATTGGAAATTATGCGGGTAATAAAAGTCGTCGTTCCTGTGTATTATGGCAACAGTGCACGGGCTCAGGAGTACGTCTCGCATTGTGTCAAAGTACGGTAGAAAACTAAAGCTAACCGGGTTGTCTGGGGGTTCGAGTCTTGCTATAAGTGGAGTCATAGGTTAAGCCTGTGCAGGGCTTAAGGAAACCTATTTCTCTTATCGTCTTTGGTCGTGAACCATGAGCAATACCATTATCAAAGGGCCTGTTGTTACAGGCTCGGGTTAGAGAGGGGAGGAATTACTGGCAGTCAGGAGATTTAAAACATTACACGTTTTGAGGATGTGTCCAATCGCGCTTCTAATCTCACCATTGTGTTGGGTCTTATCAGCACTTCAAAATAGAACAAAGAAAAGTATCAGGCGATCCATAAATCATAACTTCAGAAGCGTGTGGTAGTTCACTGCCTCTTGTGCACCGCTAAACACTTGAGCCTGCGGATTCTGTTTCATGTTACTCCAACAATGGCGCTGTATTGTTGAAAACAAAAATGTTAATAAGGGCTCTGTTTCAGATAAGAGCATTCAGTCAGCACTGAAATCTGTCTCCACAGGATAATACTCTTGCAGAGGACAAAAATCTGACTTGTGTTAGTGGTGCTAAATTGAGAAGTGGATGGTCCTACAGCTTTTGCACAGCTTGTTAGCTCTTTTTAACCGTGTGTCAAAAACAATGGAAATAAGCTTTTAAGTGGCCATATAGTTTATTCAGAGATATTTAGCCAATATCCAAGTAAGTGACTAGAGCTAAAAATCTGTTTTGTCTGAGGAAACATGTAAAAATTAAGTTTAATTTGTCACTACATGTGCCCCGTTTGCAGTTTTCTGGCTGATTGGCTGATTACCAATTATTGAAAAACCTGACCTGCCAATTCCAATTTTGGCTGATACTGATATTTTGTCAGAAATGTTGCTCAATATTAGCAAGAAAGTCACTGAGTTAGCAACAGTGGGGTGACTGTAGTTGATGTTTGCATAGTTTCTTGTCCTATATGTGTCGCTCAATGACCAGTGCGGTTAGGTACAATGGGTGGATTGTAGCCATTGATTATGAATGCATTGATGAATTCATTATCAGTTAAATCATTCATACATTAATTAATATGCATAGAAATGAAAAGTCAGAAGTGGGTGGATCAATCCAAAAACTCACTGATGTCGACACCAAGTTGGTAACAGTAGTGGACCGATACCAGCATGATTAGATCGATGCATTAGTTCAGTGGATATGAGTCAAATACTCTTCATTCACTGAAAACTTGCTCCATTCTTTTTCGAAGAGTTTCTTGAAAAAGCTAAGTTCATGAACTTAGCTTTTTCACTACTCTGTCTACTTTACTACCCTCCACTATTGTCATGAGATGTAAATCACCACCAAAAGAAAGAGATTCCAGATACAAATGGCTGATATGAGCTTTCTTTTTGCCGGACATAGTCTTAGCGATAGAGGCACTTTATACAAATGTAAGGCACACTGATTGGATCAAAAAAGATAATCTCATTGTACCCCATTGAAGTGTGCCTGGAGTAGGTTTTAGGCCTTGCTTTTAAAGTCGACGTTACTTCAGATGCATTGCAAATGTCACAGGACATTGCCTCAGCTTTTATTCAGACATCAATCTGGAAAGTACGAAAGAACAATCCCGAAAAAACAAACTGTCATCCGGAGGAACTCTGAGAAGAATTCAGAATAAGAAATGAAAGGAACATTTCCTTCATACATCCTGGCTGGATTGGTGCAACACACACATCTGTATGTATTAAACTATTTCTGTGTGTAGGACCGACCCAACTTCTTGACTGACGTGTGAGCGTCCAGTGAGAAATCGTGTTCCTGTGTTACTGAGAATAGACCGGGTGATAACATTGCTATTCTTGCCAGGTATGCACCAGTGAATTCCTCATCAGCTCAACACCTATTCTCCTATGAGGGCTGTTTTTTTTTTTTTCCTTCTTTACTCAAAGCCTGGTTTGAAACAAGGAGCTTTGGAGTAAGCATTGACGCCACGAGGGAGCGAATCCCAGAGGGCATTCGGAAAAAGAACATCTTCAAAAGGCTCTGCAATGCCGTAATGATTTGTGTAGGAGAGCAAGATTCGGTGATTAGAAGTGAAAAGTTTGTTTGAAGATAATGTTATTTTGGAAAACCTCTCTTGCTGTGATTACTAAGTTGAAAAACTAAGACAAAAAGGGAAAAACACTGAGGGTGGAAGTGAGCTTCTCACACTTACACATGTTCAAAATTGTTAACATAGTTGACGATTTTGAACATTGTGAACTACGTTTCTCGCCCAGAGGTTCATAATTGGTATTTTAAAAGTGAATGCACAACTGAAGAAAAACAAAACAAAACAAAAAAAGATAATATAACTTAAAAGGGAAAATGAAGGTTAAAGGGAGAGGATATAAAAGAGCACAGGATCTCTGCGACTGTGAATGGATACAGGGCATCTATTTACCCAGCGCTTCCCAAACAGGTGCAGATTAGTATTCAGCAGGGGAGCGGTGATGAGGCCGACTGCACGGGTGAAACACAGCACCACATCTGGCCTGGGTCGTCTCTGTTTTAACCCAGCGACAGTTATGGAAAATTGCAGGGATGGAACAGAGTGCATAAAGGTGCATTAAACAGGCAAGATGATCATCATTGGTTGATATTTTTTAAACACTGAATTAGCTGCCAAAGTAGAATTAGACGTAGGAAAAAATATTGGCTCTACAGTGTTGTTACCTGTGTAACAATTAGCTATTATAAGCAAGAATGCAGGAGTTGCATTGGAAGATGAACATCATTTCACTGAAGGAGCTAGCTTGAGTGACTATCACTAATACCAAGACGACGCTAAAAACATCAATCCACTCACTTCATACGACAACTGCTGTGTCTGCCAGACCGTCTTTTCTCCTCAGAGTGGCCCTCTTCTTCGTTCCTCCGGCTGCATGACTCTGCATAAGTGACACCAAACTGAATATTAATGTCGTCTGATGGTATTTGATGATCTGTTTTTCATTCCAAAAGATTATACAAACCAGCCTCATTTGCATGTCGCCATAAAGAAAATTAAATGAAGCGTGCCCGGCAGATTATTAGTTCCTCTCCTAACACCACTGAGCACAACTTCTTTAATCTCACGGATTCAGGATTAGCTTCACTTTTTTTTTTTTTTTTTTTTTATGCCGTTGTTGTTGCGACGCTCCAGCTCGGTTTGTAGATGGGAGGTCATTCACGCTGGCAGGGAGCTTTTGTTTTGCTCTAGTAGGTGAAGACAATAGACATAATAAACCTTCAATCAGCTTTGTTATTATTCCCTTAAAGCTTGACTGAGCTTCCGTATTTGTCAGATGGTATCCGTTCTCGCGCGGGGCAGGTAGGCAGGCAGATGGCAGCGGAAGGAAGGAAGACGGAGAATTTAGTCTCATTCAGTCACTATGAAATAAATGGAAGAAATGAAAAGCCCATAATAGGAGTGGAGAGGAGAATTACTGTTCTGTCTGGCTCCCAGGCAACAGCTTTATCTTCACAGCAATTTACAGTAATCCAGTGTGGCTGTGAGGGCCTGCCTTAGGCCGCTGCTGAACGCTGCAAAACGACATGTGAGCATGCGGAGTTAAAGCAGAAAAGAATTCTGAAAGAAGGCCTGATCATTACCGTAACTCACATATTATACGATGAAATGGCAACTGTCACTCAACTGAGGGGCACGGTGAACTCATCTGCAGCACTCATTGTGGCCAACGATGTACCAATGTTTAAGAATTAAAAATTCAACACAATTGCAAACTTCAAACTTGTTTTTTTTTTTTTTTCTTTGATCTGACAGACCAATACAAAGAGAGTTTGACGCAATATCGATCCCAACCCTGGGAATAGTGGGACTGGGCTCTAGCAGTCAGTGGGCTTGAGGCGGGCTACACCATGGACAGACCACCCATCCAGAACGAGACGAACTGGAAACAGACGAGATAAACAACATTACAACTGTTAGAAAGATAATCAAATAGTTCTGGTACCGGTGTGAGAAAAGGAAAAGGAAGCTCTCTGAGAACAAAATGACGCAATTTTCGTCATCCGTCCATGTGAACATGAGCCGATTTCAGCATTTCAGGCAGAAGTTTTTGGGGGCCTTTAAGTTTCCCAGTGATTGTGAGACCATTGCTGACAGCGCTAAGTCCTGACTCATCCTTTGAATCATCAGAGAGAAGAAGCATTAATGCTCACTCCTGAGAACACACCTCCACTGCATTAGAGTTATATGACAGCGAGCTTCACACAAATGCATTTTGCATTACTCGGATTAGAGATAATCGTTGAGCCTCTCTCTCTGCCACTCCAAATCTCACCACAGCACAGGTTGTGGAAACATATCTCCTTCAAATTTCCTGGTTTTATATTGCTAAAGGTAACCTTCAGATGCAGGGTAACTTGTGCCTCAGTCATCGTGAGCTCGGTGAGATTGGAGGGCAAACAGCATCTGGTCTCCACATGGTGACGCACCAACAGGGTATAGAGTCTTGGCTGGTTCGTCTGACGCCGCACCCTCCACAACCAAGACTGGACCTTCTGAGACCAAGACAGAAGCCACATGTTTGGCACAGTGATGTCAAACTCCGGTCATCAAGGGTCAGTGTCCTTTTTTACTGAACACCACAAAATGCTATGTGGTGAGAAACAGTGAATTACACAACAAAGTTGACTTTTGGGCATTAAACAGTAACTGCCATGATGAACTAATATTGAAGTGTGTGAAAGCAGCCACACACTGATATACAAGCCAAGACCAGTCTTGAGACTCAGTACATGGAGGTATATGCACAAATATTGTATTAGAGAGCTATAAAACCTGTTCAAATCATGAATGACAGAGAAAAATGTTTTTTTAAAGTGTTGTTGTGTGGCCCATACCTCTTCTAGTGCCGCCCTTGGCAATTACCCACGCGACCCATATCAGGAACCCTGGATGTAGATGCCTGGTTATGGGTAACTGTGAAGGCCAGGTGAAGTTTAGGATACTGCAGAAGTCGGTGACCCTGCATCCCTCTGCCTCAGCCTCATCCCGCTCTGCGAATCAGTCTACTGCTCATGTGGTGGGTCTCACACACCTCCAGCTTTGGATGTGATCGGAACCTCGCATCAACAAATCCTTGACGCAGTGGAGTGTGTCAAGTGATGTCGCTTTCTACACATCTAAGAACAAAATGCAAAGGAAGTTTGTGATATAGGAGGGAACGTCTCGACAATGTAGCTGACGTAAATGGATCAAAAGAATTTCAAACGGCAGCTGATGAATCACATTATGTTCTTCTGAATGCGGTATCGATGTTTATTCCCTGCGCGGGCACAGGTTGTACCTGTTTGTCAATGTTACTGTCCACACCTCATATCTGCCGATCAATCCTAAGTGAGCCTCTGCTGAAGTAGCTCTCGATTTTGATTCAATTTCGAGCAAAGACTCTTCCTTTCGATTCCTCCCCTGATCAATTTTGCCCGGTGTGCCATTGATCTGATAAACATGAGCGGCAATAACAGCGCTGAGTTGTTACTGAATCAGAAGTGAGTGAAAATGCCCTTAAATATTGAGTGACTGCTCAGACCGTTCAGGGAATAATCTCAGGGCTGTTTTCTTTCTTCTTTTTCTTCTTCTTCTTCCTCCGTCCTCCCCAAACCTGAAGAGTTGAAGACACCTTCAGAGAAAGACTCGGCCGTGCTTCCTGCATTCACTTTGTAAAGGCTTTTAAATATTAAACTTGGTCAAGTGTGCAGAATTTCTGAGCTCCGCACAGAAGGGAGGCGGAAATATTGCATTCACATGCAGGGGAGCAGTCGAACATCCTTGGCAGAGCTTATGTTGTCAGTGAGCTCATGTTCTTTACAGAAGTCACTTTCCCATCTGTACTGACCCCAGGCGCACTCCCTCTTTTTTTACAGACTATGCAAACATTCAGAGGATCTATTTCCTATTAGAATTCACCCCAGAAGTAATGTTGGACTAGTGTGCTCCTGTAGCTCCAGACTCCATAAAACATGTCTCCCAATGTTATAAAATTGCTTTTATTTGACATCTACGAAATTTACAAAAATTTATCCGACCAAAAGAGGAACTGAATGAGATTTACAATGTCTTCTTCTCAACAGGTCTCAATGATTTTATATAAATATATATATAGTGTGTGTGAGCGTTTTCCAATAATTTTCATCAAGGATGTCACACAGGAGTGAAGGCTGCTGATTAAGCATCGGGGCATTAAATGCACAGTGAGCGCCAGCAGTGCAAAACACGCAGGTTCCCCCCCCACCAATCAGATTCCAAACCGACGGCTCCATGCAGATTGATGGCACCTTTATTACTCGGAATTGGGTTCAACCGACTTTTTTTTTTTTCTTTTTCCTCTGCTGTCAAAACAGCCACCCAAGACACACTGTCTGTAATATACTGCATATGTAGGAGGCTGGGTTCCACAGCCCACGTATCCTTTAGCTTTCTGTCCCATCAAGGATAATGTTTTCAGTCATGTACTGATGCACATGAAGTACATACGTGCATGTCAGCACATATATATATATTTACCTTAATAGCAGTTTGAGTTTGTACTGCCTGGGCAATCACATTCATGGGCGGTTAACTTTGGCTTTCATGCAGAAAGTGCAGCACTTTTAACGGAGACTACAAGATTGTGCCACGGTATTATAACTTTGCATTCATTCATTCATTCATTCATTCATTCATTCATTCATTCATTCATTAGAGTTTCAGTCCTTCAAAGCTTCTTTTTAAAGCACCAACTCAGCAGAGGTCATCCTGTTAATAGCGAACCCCACTCCATTGTCTGATTTCTTTCATCTTTCATCCTTCTAAGAAGGTAAAGAAATGTCACAATTTTGTGACTAAACCATAGTTTGATTTAAGATCAATGTATACCAAAGATTTATTGCCTCGGTTTTGTGGAAACTACGATCTCTAGCTATTTGTTTTCATCTGTTTCATGTTATCCGCTCGTCACTTCCACACATTACGTTCTCCCACTTTCACCAGAAGACTTGCCCTGGTTTTATTCCTACACTAAGTAGAATTTTCCCATTTTCCCTTAAATCACGGAGCGAGTTTTGTAAAAGTGGGAAGACTAAACGAAGCTTCTTTGTTTTTTGTTTTTTTTCTCCGAACACATCGCCCTCCCTGGTGAAGATGTGGAAAAGGCCTGAAAACAAATGAATCTTTTATTGCAAGCGGCATAATCTCACACTGAAAAACATAGAGATTAAATTAAGTGAGTTTGTTAATTAGAGGGAAAGAATCTTAAGAAATAATTAGTTTTAGCAAAATCAATAATTCTAGGACAAATATTTCTTATGGAATATAAGCAGCACATGTACAACAGACCAAGGTTTGTTGTGAAATTTACAGTGTGAGATTATGCATTTAGCAGGCTTGCAAAGGAGTTCAAAACTGTTTTATCTATCTTGGTAAGAACCAAAAACATTTTGGGCGCAGCTAACTAAATGTCAGGATGAATAGTTTATTGTTTAAGATTTTCCAAAAAGTGAGGCATCATCACATTCAAATTAGCTGCTTAGCTTCTAATTGATGTGAGTATTAGCCAGCTTTTCCCTCAAGGCCTGTTCTGCTTATCGGACGCCACCAACGTCATATTCTCACCGAGTCCTGTTGGTTTCACTGAAGGTCCCCTCTGAGCCCATTTCAAGAATAAAGGCGCACAGCAAAGGCTTTAGTCCTCCTTTATAAGTCTCCTCTATTGTGACCCAGTCACATCTAACATAGCATTTCTACCCACATTTCGCACTGGCTAGAAAGCAAAGAGCACTGAGGATAATGACAAGGCAGGAGACAAAAATGTTGTGATCATTTTCGCAGGCCGGTCAGAAGGATGCAAAAATAACCACTGGATTTAACTCATTTTCAGATGTCAAAGTTTTTGGTTTTAATTGTATCGGCCTTTGACAAGGACATTTGTGGCCTGCATTCGTTTGAAGAGAGACAGAAAAGCTGACTTTTTCCCAAAGTTGGTTTTTACCAGGCTGGCTCTGCAATTACCTTCTCCAGGTTTCAGCAGCAATGAAGGCATAACCACTGCTGCATCCTGATTAGCCAGGCATATTTTGGCTAATCAGGAGTATTGTGGCTAATAATATTTCACATATGACATGTAAAATGTTATTCATTTACACAATGCAATTTACTCTGAAAATAATCTCCTTTAGAAAGACGAAATGTACTCTGCCGATCAAAACCAAAGAAACTGTACATTTTTCTGAAGGATATTTAATACTTAAGTTTTCCTGGTCAAATATTAAATGAAAAAAAAAAAGAAAAGAAAATGACCTGTTGTCCAAAGTTGAAATGCTAATGTGCAACAGCAGTAATCGACACTTGGTAGGTTTGATTCCAGCAGAGCAGCCTTTCCAGGCTCTCTTGGCTCCCAGACTCAGACCGGTCTCTGTTACATTCACTGGAACGCAAAGTAGAGAGGTGCTTCCAAAATAATACAAAAAAAACCAACAAAAAAAAAAAAAAAACATTTGTTTTGGCATAATTACATTCAAGCCCATTTCCATCTGTTGAGCACTTCCCCAAAACTGGCATGTGGGTTAGCAGAGGAGCGACAGCAGGTGTCAACCGGTTCTATCAGAGGAGCAAAATGCTGCAACAACAGCAACATTTGGTGCTGGAGACCTGCTGCCGTTGTTGACCTGTTAAAACATCTGCTGCGTCCTCACAATCACAGATCACCTTCGTCTGCCAAATGCAAACCAGAGAACTATTTTTTGCCGTTGTGATGCTGCCGCTTCACGCCGATTATGTGACAGTGGCGCGCGGCGACGGTGTCCGTCTTTGCAGCGTTTTACAGCTTTTTTCTTTTTGATGGTAATTAGATGTCAAGAATTATTAGAACGGCGTAGCCACGAGGAAGACTGAAAATGTTTGAAATGCTGCGGCTCATTAGCGGCTTTCTACAGGGGTGAAAAGCTTTGACTGGCTTGTTCATTCCTTCAGGGCAAATCGAGCTACACAACAAAAAAAAAACACACACACAAAAAAACGCTCCACTACGTCTGTGAGGCACTGGATTTCCCACTTTTCCGTGGCAAAGTACACGAATGCGGCTTTTTGTTCCTTTGATGTGCAGGTCTGTTAACATCCGTTGTAATATCACCTCAGTACGGAAGTGCTTAGCTGCCAGAGCCTGGAAATAAACTCAGGAGCGGCGTCTCGTTTAAACGAGAAAACATCAAAATGAGAACCTTTTCCTGTTTAAAACTCCTTACAATGAGATTTATATCTTAATAAAACAAAAATATATTCTCTTTTAAATAAGAAAGTTTGCAACGGTACAACGGCGGCTGTTCTTGGGATTTTTAGACGTCCTCTAGCAGAAACCGGGTGAGAAGGAGCCACAGCCAACTCCGTTATGCCTCTTCAATAAGTCGTACTCTGTCAGAGGAGCATTGTTAGCAATCATTTTGTCTACAAACTTTTGATTTGGAAGGCATTCAAAAATACATCTTTGATGTATTCTTTCTCTCATCATTGTGACCTTTAGGGTGTATAAGTAACTGGAGGTTCTAAGGGGTAAAACAGGAGAACTTTGGTCCGTTTGGCTGCATTCACACCGGCTCTGTTTAGTCCACTTTGATCAGACTCTAATTCGTTTTTCTAGGAAGTCCCATTCGTTTGGGAATTCAAATTCAAATTTGTGAATGCAAATTTGAATTCTATTGCGGACTAAAAAAGCGAACTCTTATCCGCCTAAAAGTCTTGGTCTCAGTCCGGCTGAAGTGAACTCTGAACCAGTTGGAAGGCAGTGAGAATGCAAGGGATCAGAGACCGGAAGAGAAGCAGGAAGCTAACCACAGTGACACCCTTTCTGATCAATATAACTCTCTGCTCCGAAGGGTAACAGAGATGTTTCTGGTTGCCATGCCAGCGGGTGTGCATGCTTCTCAGCTTTAATTTAAGCAAAATTTTGCAGAAATCAGGTAAGAAATAAGGGTACGACGATCATTTTGGTTTGGCGGACGTGGCAGACCGTAACTGCTGATACCTTTCTGATCTTTATTGAGTGGAAGGAGGCGAGAACAACGAAGATTAAAAATGCAAAGAATGTAAACCCAAAGATCAAAAGTTTCAGCAGAAGCCGATCCATCTTTTCCAGAAGAAAAAAGCAAAACTTGGATGCTGAATCTCATTTCTGCACTTTGCATTTGTTTTAAAACTGACTGTTTTCACTGAGACAATGAGTGAACGTTGTATCCCATTTTGGTCTTCTCAAACTGTCCCGCTTACAAAATGTCATTGTCTAATCTCTCCAACGTTTTCTTCTTCCCCTTATAGTCGTTTCTGTTGAGTGCAGCACCGGACGTACTGTAGTCCATATTGTCAAAGTACAAAAAGAAAGGAGAAGAAGAAAAAAAAAGAACCTCATCCTTTATCAATTAGCGATGACGATCAAAACGTCTGATGAAAACTGACGCAATAGATACGAAATGACAAGTAATCAGGATATTTCTGAGGAATATTACCTTGACAGACTCACCTGAGGGGCAAACCAAGCTGCCGTCCATTAGAGCACAGAAAAGAAGAAGGAAAAAAAAGCGAGAGAGACTTGAGTCAGAAAGTAGTTCGTACGAAGCCTGATGTGAGTGATGACTGCTCTCTGAATCAGTCATTTGGGTTGAAAATCTGACGTTTGATTAAGTCTGACCTAGATCCCTCAGACATGGAGTCACGTCATATTCAAGCTCTCCAGTAGAGAGAGAGAAAGAGAGGGAGCAAAAGAGAGAGAGAGAGAGAGAGAGATGTACTGAGTTTTCACAATTTAAAGAGGTTCTGACAGAATAGGTTCAGAACTGTTTTTGTTTTCGCCTTTGAAGGTACCATCGTAATCTCTTGGTGAAATTAGAAATATTACACTGTGCCGACCGGCTTATTTAAATATCTCGTTTAAGCGCAGGTAGATATTTCAAGAAACAACTCTTTTTTTTTTGACAAGATCTTTTTTTACAGACACTTTCCATGGTAAAAGTTTTCAAAACAAATATCCTTACTTTTTGTATTATTATTTGGTTGTTAGAGTATTGCAGTGTGCACTGCTAATCACAGCATTTGAGCTATTTTTGCTGTTTTGTGATTATTCTCACCTTGTTGTGAATTTATTAGAGCTCTGTACTGAAAAGCCTTTTTTATACACAACGTAAATAAAAAGAGAAAAGAAAATCTTCATACTGCGGTTTATCTGTTTTCTATCCCAAATGAAGACCTGTTGTTTTAAGTAAATTATGTTCCAGAATTGACTTTTTCAGGCGTCAAAAACTGTGGCCATGTCCTCTGAGTAATTCTTTTATTAATGTAAGAATAAATGTGATTGAAATTTTTGATCGAATTGAGATACAACCTGATGCGAAAGGAGCATGGATTCCCCACCGCGGTTGAACTTGGCAGCCTCTTTTTTGCACCAGCAGAGCATTGATGGTATCTGCTTTGCAAATCTGACAAAAAACATTCAGATTTACAGAGCAGCTAAAGTCATTTCTATGAAATCCAGGTGATATCTGGGTGCAGCGAGGGTATTACAGTGAACCCTCGCTGTAACGCGTTTCATCTTTCTTAAACAAATGCTGAAATCCTGAAAACAGGTTTTGACCACTGGTTGTGTCCTGTAGTACTGCATAATTGTAAAAATAGTAAATGAATAAACCCAACTGGTTCGCAGATTTCGCCTTCATTTTGGAATGTAACCCTAACAAAGATTCACTTTACTTCATCAGTGGACGTGCAGACCACTCCTGTTCCTTTTATGTTTTTATGCTGCGCGCTTGTAAAACCGTCCACATTCGTACTGCACCGTTGTCAAAAAAAGTCAATGTGACAAATCGCAGCAAACCTTTTGGGGGTACACCCTTCCACGTTCCCAGAGGCGTCAGCAAAGACCTTGACATTAATGAGTGTTTTTGTCCTTACGGGGCGTCCTGGGCCGTCTTAGCACGGCGTTTCAGTGATGCAGTGGTCCATTTTTCTTTCTCTTCGCCGTCCTCTCGCTGTTTACCAGGTACCTTCCATCCTTTACCGAGCGTTCAGTTGTCAACCCCCCAGAGAACAACGCACACAAATTACTCCCTGTGTATCTCGGTTAAATAAAAGGATTTTTAATTGTCTTGTCTTACACAATTATGTCAAAGCTGTAACCTTTAATTAAGTGTCTGCCAATTATTTTATTCTCTGTTTTTGTTCGAGTGGATAAAGGCAATTACAGTAACCTTGCAAAGTATGAGAAGTAATTAATCCTTTTTGATTTTACCAAATCCTCTTCAGTTTTTTTTTCTTTTCTTTTTTTTTTTTTTTGGACATTAGTTGGCCTTTTAATCCTCAAAAGATTATGACGCCGTTTAATTATAGAGAATGGAGGCAACTACTTGTTTGTGCCACATCAGCGCATTTTTTTTTTTGGTTGTTTGTTTGTTTGCTTGTTTTAGATCATGTCAAAAACCTCAGTGTTGGTTTTGTACAAATTGCCGGTGAGATGTAACATATTCAATTCAGAAGATACAGGATATCCTGTTGTACTTTTTGAAGTGAGGACACTGAATCGGTGGAAGGACGTAGTCATAGCATTGAGCATTGTGTACAATTGTTTTCTGGATATTTTACAACAAGCTTCAATGTTCCAGAAAACAAGACAGCTTGTCGGAGCATGACGGCTGAATGCTGCTTCTCTGCGTTTGGTTGTGGCGCTATAGTCAAAAAGTTCATCATTTACAAACTAGCCAAATTATTTTAAGCCTCTTCTCTGGAAGGCAAGACGCTGCTGCAGTTTTCCATGCAACTACAGATAAATGGAAGTGGCCTTCAGGTTACAGAAGTCTGACTTTCTAATTGTCTTTATGTGACTCTGAGGGTTCAGGTCAGAGTCCATTATTACATTCAGTCCTGATCAGTTCTAGCCGGTTTAACTCTGTTAGTTGAAGTTCTGTTCTGACTCCTTATCGTTCATCTTTAGGTCCAAAACTGATTACCTCCGTTCCGTTTCTGTTCAGCTGAGCCCAAAGAAAGCAAAAGGACTTGTGGTATTTCAAAATAAAAAAATGAATAATTCAGTTTGTCAAAATGTTTACATTTATTTGTGAGTAGGTCTCGATGTAAATGCAGCTCTCCGATTTTTCTCCATTTTTATTTGGCAAAGTCAAGAGTTCTGTCGGAGAGGAAGCTCTGTGAATAGTTAGCAAAGCTGCAATTCTGAGGTCTGACACACAAAATCCTAACAAAGCGATTCATGTAGAAAAAAATATTCAAAAGTTTAATGGGTGTGGATGCTAAATTTGATGGATTTTAGGTTGCTACTTTATAGTATTTGTAAGGTATAATATTCCGAGCTGGAATATCAGCAAAACCTGGTTAAAAAAAAGAAAGAAATAAAAGACATTTGCTTTAAATACAAGTCTCTCACAGAAGTGAAAGCAATATTTTGTAAAGCAAAGCTGAAGCATTTCATTTGGGCACATGGATTGCATCCTGGATTGAAATTCAGTGTCCTCTTTCAAAACCATTTATCAGACAAGGCCAGGTGGGTTCTGGACCCAGAATGTGGGCCATTGTTGTAGGCCATAGAAAGCCTTGAATGCCTAGGGATCCCACGCTCCTCCACCCCTCCACCCCCACCGCAGGAGCTCTGTGTGGCTGTGATGTGAAGGTTTCAGCCCAGACCCCAAAATGCATATTGTGCAGGTCTGAAACGACACCATAATCCATTCCCACGCGTGCCAACACCCTCCTCTAACCTCCATTCATCCCTCGCTCTGCTCGCGTCTCTCTGGAGTGGCTGTAACGCGGCGCAGGGCCGCGCCGCTTTAGCATGCCTTAAAACGTGTTGGAGTTCTGACATTGTCTCCCTCTGTGGTCAAAACGTGTCCTTCTAGACGCAGAGACTGTGTGTTATCTCATCCAGACGACTCGAGATGTGCCCCCCCCCCCCCTTCTACCTCCCTCCCATGTAGTTTGAAGAGCTCTGCCTCTACTGTATATCATTTCATGTGGGCTGCTTGCATAAACAGAACTCAAGCTGCGAGGATCAGAGTGGTACAAGCTTGCAGTCGTGGCCTAAATAGATAGTTATTGCTGCTCAGATTTACGGAGCTGTGAGAACGTTTTTGCCCCCGTTTTAGAGTTTCTACTGCTTCTGCTTTCTTAGACTTGAAAGTTTCAGATCAAGACCAGGACCTGAGTAAATACAAAATGTAGATTTCTAATGATGTAGTTTATGGAGAGGCAGAAGCTATCCAAACCAATTTTGTCTGTTTGAAAATGAAAAAAAAAGATAAATAATTATAAAATCACTTGATAGTTTTAGGGAGACATTTAGAGGTGGACCTGCTATGTTTCTATTAATCACAAAACTGTGAAAATCTCAAAAAATAAATACGTCTAATGCAAACACAATGATTTACAACCATGAAGAAGATGCCAAGAAGTATTCAGAGGATGAGTTGTTTGAGTCCGTTTTTTTGGTTTGTTTGTTTTCGGACAATGCACAGCCGACTCCACCAGAGCTCACAGCATCACACAGTTCAGAAAAAGTTGTGCTTCATTTGAACGTGTTGAATCCATCCGTTCTTTAAAACCGCCGACTTCAATTTCCACAAAAACTCACATAAGTAGCCTCTCTCATGTACAAGGGTCTTGTCACTCCAACATCTGAATAAGACGTCAGAGTGCATCTCCCTTCACAACCCAGCCCGGGCAGCACGTACATCAGCGTTGTGTTATAGCGATTGGGTCAAATCGGTGGTTAAAACTTAAACTTTCCTTACAAGTAAATGTCAATAGCTGAGTGTCCAGACCGTTTGGACAAAGCAAAACGAACAAGAGGCTGGTTTTTACCAGGCTAATGGGACACACACACTTTCCAAAATAAAAAATAAAAATCTATCCTCCAAAATATTTTCCCAATAGTTTTGGGCGCTATAAAGCCTTATATGCTTTTGTTTTTAGGGGCCGTAGTTTTCACTCTCACATGGATGCCAGTTTTGCCCAGTCTCTTTCTCATTGTGGAAATATTCAACACTGACGCATGAGAGACCTGCTCAGAAATGCTCTGAGTCATTTTGTGGAAGAGTAACCATGCACTGTTGACCCAGTGAAGGTTCAACACGGTTCCATGTTTTGAGGGCGGCTTTGGGACTCGCTACAGACTGATTGATCTCCATGACGTTCTTCCCTTTCACATTATCTTGCAGTTCCAAGATGTTCCTGTCATGGAACGGACACTCTGGAGTCGATTCATCAATGTTACGCCTTTCATCCACGTTGCAGGGTAGTTACAAGCCATAACTATGAACCGTAAACCATAATATGGGATTGCAGATCCACAACAAAGCAAAACCAACAACAACATCTTGAAACTGTAGAAACATCATATCATCCTCCACTGTATTCACGGAGCTGTGAGCCACATAAAGACCCAGCTGCATGATCTAATGACTCACCTGGTCACTTATCTCAGTGTTTAAATATGTCAACAGGCTTTTGTTGTTTGTTTCTTGTTTTATTCTGGGACTTTGTGAAAAAAAATATTTTTTTCTTGTGATTCTTACAATGAATTTAGCATCAGTAATTCTTGGGATGTGGCAAGAGAAACTGAACCAAAATCACAGTGACTTCATGATTTAGCAAGAAAAGCAACTACGCTTTCACATGAGGCTGGCTTGGTTTGGATTCCCCATTTCGTTTATTTTTAATTTTTCATAGTAAATTGTATTTATCGCATTAAAACATTAAAGAAAAAAAAAAAAAACCTTTAAGCGGTAGATACACACCACTCTTCCTACCACCTGACCAACAGTTGGCTGTTTCCTAATAAAAGAAAGTATTATTTATGTTGTGTATTTAAGTCTGCTTTTCTCCCCCTCTCCCTCCATTACGCCTGCTCCCTTTCTGTTTAGCCGCCTGGCTTTCTCTGTGATGAATCTCAATTATGCCAAGGTCACCTTTCATTCCACTGATCTCTCTCCCATTTTATTGGAACTGGCAGCACTTCCACACTATCATGGCCATGCTTATTGACAGCCACTTCCTCCTTCTAAAACAAAACCGCCAAACACAACAAAACGGGGAGATCTGAATTAATAGCAAAGAAAGAAAGAAGGGAAAAAAGAAAGAAGGAAAGAGGGGAAAATAGGCTGTGAAGTTTCTTTCTCTTCAACTTTTGCCACCAAGAATTTGCATTTTTGTTTCAGGCTTTCCCAAATGGTTCACAGCCATTCTGTATCCTTTCTACCAAAAAAAAAAACATCTTGGGTGTCGTTTTTTTGTTGCTTTTTTCGGGGAAAAATATATTCATGTTTTGGTTGTGCCACTGTAATTGCCATATTGTTTGTCTGAGCACACGCTGTGAGGAGACCTTTCTCAAACCAATCTGTTATAATAACCAGCGGGTTTTCAGAAATTAAAATACCCTCATAGGACATCTTGGATTTAAAAAAAAAAAGAAAAAAGAAAATCCAAATGCTAACCGTCGCATTTGCCTATTTTTAAAAACTGCTATAAATCATGAAGATCTCCCGCTTCCTACCAAAACTCCCGATTCCTGAGACGTGGCACCCAAGAGGTCAAATTTCCTGCCTTGAATCGGGGGGGAAATTAATGACATGGCGAGTCATGGGCTAATTTGTTTGTGGATAAACAAGATTTGGAGCGTGTGGGTAGATGGCACCGGGATGACATCCACTATTCACATTTGATGAGGATTCAAGCACATGTAATTGTTGTGTCAGTGCGGCATCTGTTGCTAGGGGCGGGGGGGAAGCGGGTTGGGTGGGGTGAGCGCTCGCAGGGAGATATTTAGCTTCACAATTGACAGTGACATGTTGGTAAGCGTGAGTGCAGAGCATGTTAGTTGAACCAATAGTGCTTTGATGGCTCTGTGATATAACTCGTTAAACGAGCATTGGACCATTTACCTCCATGATGTGTCTTATTTTTCCGTTCTCTGCTGCCCACACATCCTTGCGAAGCGATTTTTCTTTAAAAAGAAATAAGAAAACTTCAAATCATAAAGGCGCTACAGATACAGAGCTATTTTTTTTTCATATTTTCTCGATGTTGGAGGAATCTTGGTATTGAGCAAAATCTTTAGAAAAATGTGAAACTTGATCAAGCTGAGCTAAATATAGAAATGTGTCATATTCTAATGTTAGGTGTGATATGGCAAGATAATTCCCAGGACAAATACCTCACATCATGGTTTTGGCAAAGTTTTTAATAAAAAATACAGACCCTGTAATTTGCTCTATTAAATAAGAAAAAGAGGAAAACCAAATTGAGTATTGCAGCCATAATCATTTCTAGCTTTCTTTCTATATCTTTTCAATACCACTGGGATTTTAATAGGTTATTTTGGATAAAGTGCGGACACAGACACTAATACATTACAAACATTTTCTTTTTCTTTTTTTTTTTTTTTACATACAAACATTTCAGGTGGAACGTTTGTATTCGCAAGTTTCTGGTAGGCCCGTAAATCTGACGCACATCCACAAACAGCTGCTTCTCGTGGCCCACTGGGGTTTAAAGACTGATTTCCTCCACCTCGTCCCTGAGATACTATTCCCATCTGTAGATAAAGACCACACCCACTCAAAGACAACCAATCACAGCCTGAAGGAGGGTTTCAGCGCTGTCAATCATGTCCATGTACATGCTGCTAAATGTTCTTATAACAATAGTGTTGGATAATGTCGGAGCTTTGTAAGACAGCCTCAAATATAATGTACTGTAGTCGCTTATCCAAGACATTTCATTTCACTCATAAGCGACGGAGCTAGAGATTTCTCTGTTTGGACGAAGCATTTCTTTTCTCATTACCTTAAATCTTTCAGTTTTCAGAAAAAGGGCTTCTGAGACTTTTTGGGGGTCTCAGAATTCTAGTTTAGTCCCGATATTTATGAAAATCTTGCCTATTTGAATTACATCACAGCCTTTGGAAACTCCTCCCAAACAAACAGTGAGTGTTCTACTACAAACCGAGATGATGATAAGAGTCCAACTTAAAGATCCCATGGATTTGGTAAGCAATAATTACATCCCCACTCATGATTTATGGATGAGTGACGGATCCAGACGTTTTTCTTATGTATTCTGTTTCTCAGTGCGGCGGCTCTGGCATGCCAAGCAATTTTTGTTGGGTGTAGCACTTAAAGTGATTTATACGCAGAGACGTTGCTTGTGCCATGTCAATGGGGAGCTGGAGTCAAATACAGGGGAATTCTAACCAAAGTACATTGGTAGTTTTGGAAGCATGCCACACACCTTGGTGGTAAACAGACACTAAATTGCAAAATTTGAGCTTGTTGGCAAACTCCTTTCATTTGCTCCTGCATCTCTTCTCTCGGGGCTTTTAGGGGGGAAATGCAACATTTAATCTGCAGTTTGTGCAGAAGTTTATCCAAGGTTCTCAACATAGTTTGGGGGCTCACACTAAGTGGGCGAGGTGGAAGGGGGGAAAAAAAAAGCATACATTTATACGGTTGAGTGGTGTAATCTTCATGAAACACCAGTAAATAGGGAGAGGAAGCCTAGTGGAGCCGTAGATTAATGCTGCTATCAAATGGCCTGGGACAAAGAAGGGGATGGCTAATGAGCTGGAAAAGGCAGGGCTGTTCACTGCTTAAATGATACCGTAGCACCATCTCCCAACTGGCCGCCGCACTGACATGTTCACACATTCGCCTGTCGCCGACGGCAATGTAGGACAAATATTGGAAAATGTCATTTAAGCCAAAAGCCGTGGGGGATATGTCTGATATTTTAAGGATGGCTTCATCAAAGGCAGATTTTATTTTCCTTCTTACAACTCTAATTTGACTCTCTCCTCCCCGCCTGATTTCTAAGAGGTCATTTCCAAGCAACTTGATTTTCTGCCTCAAAAGCTGCTTTCAGGTTTTGTCTGTTCTCCCTTTTTCCTTCCTGTGGCCTTTATCTGTTGCTCTATTCTTCTATTTAAGTACGACTTACTCAACCTCTGTCTACATCTCTCTCCCTTTGCCACGCAAGAATAATAAAAAAAGAAAATGGAACTCCCTCTTGTCTACCCCTGTCCTGTAGTATCATCCCTGGCTTGCTTGTAACCTCCCATGACTGTCGCCTAGGTGACAGTAAGAGCAAGATGAACTCTAGGGATTAGATAAATTTCTTGGTGAGGCCCGGTGGAAGGTGCATTAATTTTTTATGTCCTCCTGCCTCGCAGACACTTTCCCAGGCATTGTTTCATGTTTTATTTAGGCCGGCATTGGAGCTTGGGTTAAAGTTTCAGCCGACAGATTTCTTGAAAGACTCTGGTGGCACAGAGGAAATAGCACCGTTAGTGAGACGGTGGTCTCTTATCACGGGGGGTTCTCCTAGACGGGCAGACGGAGAGATGTTTTCCCAAGGCGTCACGTGGCCAACTCGCGCCACGCCGCGGCTCCGACGACAATTAGATGAATTGTTAAAACGCCTGCCACAGTTTTCCTTTAAGGTACGGCTGGGAAAATGTCTCTATCTCTGCTCTGAATGCGAGACATGCTCTAACTGCTGGAGGCGTCTACATATTTATCTTACTTGAGCCAAGTGACAGTTGTCTCTGCAGCCATTTCATTTCGCAGGCGGCCACGAAAAATAGGAAGAAAACTGAATTAATCAAATGTGGAGGAGAAGGAGGGCGAGGGAAGGAATGTGGCGAGGGTGTGAGGCGGACGGGTTGGGGGGTGGGGGGGTGACGGCAGGGGGTGGGAGGAGATGGGTTGGCCGGTATATCCCCCAGTGATGCTATGAATCAGAAGGGATGGGGTAAATAAATAAATGTGTTATGTATGACCAAGCACACAGCCAAGGCTCTGGGGCTACTTGCTGGAACAACGGCGATGCACTCAGACAAGTGAATAAATCAGCACACAATTAGAGCTTGTGATTTCATTTATGGTACCTACGAGCGCTCCAGCGGCAGATTCTGGCAGATGTCATTTCTACCCAATTGATTTTGCTGCTGTCCCGAGGCCCAAGCAGTCATGGCCCCTCTATCCGAATTACAAATGGATCGCAAGCGCGAGCCAAATGGCTGTCCAGGCAATTTCTGCATGATAGGAGTAGAATAATGTAAGAGACTGTGCCGGCACACGAGAAACAAAGGCGTACACACAAACACATTCACGTATCACTGCGGGGGCCCGCCGCAGTAAGAGCGCTGTAAGCACTTGCATGTTAGTGGGGAAATTATTTCTGCAACCAATGTGCCCTGGAAAAAAAGAAAATAGAAGCGGCTTTCGGTCCAACATTAGGCGGGAATTCTTTGAAGGTGCGTCCCGTGAGCCTTTGTTACGCTAAATCAGATTCCTCAGTGTGGCGAAGGCACTCTAAAATATCCCTCAGTTAGAGCAGAGAAATTGTTTCTAAGCCACCATGAAATCCATAAACGTTTTGACTTCCTGCATCAGTGATGTTTTCACCCGCGCTCTCTTTGTGGGGAAGGGGCAGGGGGAGGACTGCGGTGCAATCAGGGCACGCCGAACGCTGTCATCTCAATCATCTGGAGGGAACTCTCCACGACAGGCAATGCAAATTGGCAATGTCATTTCCAAGCTGAGGCGAACGAAGACCATGTGCTTGGTCTGAGGCGATCCTTCAACTCAGCAGTGCCTGTGCTCTCTCCTCCTTGGATCATGTTTCGCCCCGCACTTTGGGTATTTTGTACAATTGGCAGTAAAATTTCAAATGCAAGAGAACAGAATGAGAAAATAATTGTTGGAAACTAAAGCTTTGATGCTTTACTCCTATAGAAAGTTTGGTGTCCAGGTGCATTTTTGCCTCAAGAATTAGGCTATAGCGCTGAAACATAAACCCAAGGGAGTCATTTATTTATTTTATGTTTATTTCATGAGTTATATGACTGACTGGACCTGAACTAAACTAACCCTAACCTTAAACTCTCATTGGCTCTGTTGAGATGATACTTAACCATGGCAGGTTAAGTATCTGCCCTATGAACGGGGTCATGACCTTTCACCTTTCTTTTCTTAAGAAGTAGTTCAGGGTTGAGCTCATCAGACTTGACTTAATTCACGAGGCCTTCATTAGTTTTGCTTTCTGTAATTTATTCCGTTGGACCATATTTCAAAAGCAGTGTGGGATTTTCATTGACCAATTTTAAGCAGATTTTTGATTTATTATTACTTTTATTTCCATTTTAGTCATTAGAGGAGGAGTGATAGTAATTTTGTCAGCATGTGTACATTCTGAGTAACAGTCGTATTCCATATATAGAATATGAGACTCATTTGCCTTATTAAAAATGCATTTGGAAAATAACATCCTTTAACAAAGTATTGAAATACTTTCTATTGGGCCTGTACTGAAAATGTTTCTAATCTTATATGTCATGTTTTCAGTAGCTGTAAGCTGAAAATCCACATAATTAACAAAAGATAACACCAGTTTCTGTCTAATTAATCCATATAATGTGTTTCATTAATTGAATTGAACTGCTGAAATACATGAATAATTCTCAAATATACCAAATATGAAAGAGTATGAATATGAAACGCAGCTTTGAAAGATTAGAGGCCGATTAGAAAGATGAAAGACGCAAAAAACAGCAACTAAATACATCAGACTGAGGGACGTCAGCATGAGTAGTCTGTGTATAGTGTAGCAACATAAAGGGAGACGACAATAGATTTGGGCCAACAGCCACCAGCCTCTCATCTGTTTGAACAGGCAACACGGAAATTCAGCCATTTTGATCATAAAAATAAGAAAATCGTACAAGAAACAAATGCATAGAACAGTCAAGCGGGCATTTTTTTTTTTTTTTTTTTTTTTTGTTATGACTGCAGATCACTAAGCACAAAGACAACAGAGTCACACAGTTCAGATGGACCCCAGTAATGTGTCTTTCCTGCCCCCAATTCATGCCTCCTCGGTGACATCCTGTCAAAATCTGATCCGGATGTAAGAGGACTGATTTGAAGCAGCGCGCTTTGGACGAGCCTACAGTCTCAACTTGATGTGTGAGACATGGTTTGTCGAGCCCCCTGGCTCGCAAAGGACGGAGGACACATGATCCAGTAAGACATCGACTCACAGGTGCTGTCTTGTCTTTCCCAAAGGATATTATATCAGTCAAGTTCCCCCGCAAGACGGTCATTTCATTTTCACAAGGGCCACTCAATCCATACTAATGGAGCTGGTAGATAAAGTCACAAAAACCAACAATGGGGGGAAAAAAGTCTAATTATTTAGAAATATCAAATTTAATTAAAGTCATCTTCTGAATTACTACACTCTGGGGGTACGCTGTGAAGAATTTATTTTTTATTCTTTTGGTGAAAAGTCTTCTTCACATGACGTCTTCATCACCAGGATATGATGCCGACAAATGTGGAGGCTTTACATTAAAGTGCAAGCCTGTAAGATTTCTGCTCACATAGTTTTAAAAATAAAACCAATCTTAAGCAGCAGATTTCTGAGCAGAGATTGGTACACGCATTGCTGAACTTAGACAAATGGACTTTTGTATTTATGGTCTCGCCTCCCAGAAAATAAGGTTGACCACCCCGTTGTTTGTCCTAAGTGTTCCTACCGTTGTGCAAATAAGCAGGATAATGACGTTAATGTAAAATAAATGGATAAAGGTTTGGCATTAAACACTCTGAACATTGTTTGGTTCACAAGCCTGTTAGAGATGTGATGCACAACATAAAACCTTCCCACCCTTCCCAGTTTGTGCCTTTGTTTTAAAACTGAACTACTGTAGTCTGGGGATGTGAAAGGAGTCCTGTCTGCGAGAAGGAAAAATAAAATTATCTAAAAATAATAGCAGTAATAGGCACAGAAGCATCGGGCAGGGTGGATGTTTCATAGAAGGAAAGGGACTGAATCACTCAGTAAGACCACGGTATGTCAGCGATTTTTGATAAACAAAAGCTTACTAAGAAAAATTATCTTAATTTTCAGTTCTGTCAGAAGAAGCACAGTGGCAGAGATGGACAGGAGATAGTAGTGTTACAAATTGTGGGGATCCTCAGGGGTCGGTACCCGGACCAACATCAATCTGTGGAGCGAAGCTGTGGAGCAGCTTGGGCCATGTAGGATTTTAAACCAGTTTTTCCAAATAAATGACACACTAGTACAATATTTGACATAAGAAAACGACGAGTATCCATTAGTTATTATCTTTGGAAAATTGCTACATAAATATAAATATGTTAGTAAATTTTATAGAATAGATGTCAAAGAACTTACGTGGAAACATTGAACAGAACATCTGAAGGCATCAGCCAGAAAGGTAACATGAACAGTCACCCAGAAAACGGTAACATGCGAGGGGTCAAGGTTCAGGTGCAAATGGGTTTCCCAAATGAATAATGATTGCCAAAGTGGCTACAAAGTGCATTGAGGGCAATAAAGTCAATGTTTTAAGCAAATTCTTCTGTTCTTGTGGAGTATGCTTTCGCTTTAATGATTTTAAACAGACAGCAGTGTGAAATTTCAGTCATTGCTGTGTTATAATGGCCTCCTGTCACTGCTTCATCCATCGGGCTCGCTCTGCTTACTCTACAGATTTAAACAATTCAAGTCGTTATGACAAACGACTTGAATTGCCTGATTGAGGAGAGTAAATACACAGAGAGGAGCAAAACCAAATGGTGGAAGAGTCGCTTCACGTTCAACGGACAAACAAGCGTTGTTAGTCGCTATTGACGAAACGATTCTGCCACAGCCGAAGGTAGAAGTGGACAAAAACATGAGACTAAAACTCTGGCACAAATGGAAGCTCACAGATTACACTCTTAATAAAAGCAAAACAAAAAACAAAAAAAATAGAATAAACTTTTTTTTTTTTTTTTTTCATATGAAGGGTCATCAGTTCTGTGCAGATAAAAGCCAAAAGCTCTTTTGTTCAGAAGCGTTCAGGCCTTCATTAGTGCAACACCGACTTCCAGCAAGGCTTCTTAAAAGAAATAGTTGTTTTGGTTTGTTTGTTTTTTTTTCTTCCCTTTTTCTCTACAGAGGCGCTTTTGTACCGTAATAGTGAACACTGATACTTAGGAGAAAAGAGCTAAGTGAAAATGTGAGCAACAGACCCCTGAAAAACAATACGCCTCGTGTTCTGGCAAGAAAAATCTTCTTTGCAAATCTTGCGTCCCACTGAGTATGGATCTGCCACAGAGAGGGGAAAAGAGGAGAGGAGGATTAAATCGAAAGAATGTGGAAGAATGAGTCTGGAGGGGGTTTTAAATGCATTGGCCTGGGTTTAATAATGTACACAGGCCCCGGCCTCAGCGCTTACTCACACTGGGGAGTGGCATTTGGAGCCGGCAGAGCAGATGAGGGTATTTACCACCCACCGGGGTTCTGTCCACACAGGTAGATGGAGCTGGTGGTCAGAGAGGTTTGCTCGGTGTTCTGGAGGTAGAAGGGATGTCTGTCAATTAAGCATGGATGTTGTGCACCTCATGAATATGCATAGTTTGGGGGGGGTTTTTTGTGGCTGCTGTCGTGACCAGGTCTCACTTTTCAAAGAGATTTCTGATTTCAAAGCGGCTTCACGGTTAACTAACGCCGCGACAATAACATTTATGTTGGGAGAACTACTTAATATCGTGAATGTTTAATATTGTCTTGACATTCTGGTTGTCACAATGCCTTCAAAAATAATTCATGATGTTGAATTTGTTTTTGCCTGCATATTAAAGGGGCATTGTTGTGTGTTTTCCATTTTATAGCACAATAAGTTACTGTTACTTTCAGCTGATATAAAAATGTTGTATTTTTTTTTACATCAATTTTTTTTACATCAAAGAAATTCGACTTTGATGTTCAACGCCTTGAAACTGGGCCTCTGTCTCTTTAAAAACTCCGGGTCTTTCTGGAACTCCGCCTTCAGGAAGTCATTGCAACGTTGCTGATCAATTGACATTTGAACGTTTTTACCAACATTACACTAAGAAGCAGCTCCTGTAATCCATGTAACAAATGAATCGAAACTACCATGTTAATGCTCTGGGCCTATTTACAGCTTTTATCTTTAATTCTTTATTTTCCCAAAGAAAACATCAAGACGTGGCTAAGATCTGTGAAACCTTCCAGACGTATCGGTTTGGATTGATAACACCAACCTTGAACTTTTGAGCTGTAACTTAAAGTGATAAAACATGTAGTTTGTAATGGGATCTTTTTTCTTTTTTTTTTTTTTTCCAGATTGTAAAACAATAACTTCCGGACTAATACGAAATCAAGATTAGGAAGTGAAACCTAAAGGTCTAATATGAAGCAGTTTCATTAAAGAGGTCAGGATGTTAGTGATTAATTGGTAATGGAACCAGTCCTTTCATTCATCCCTCATTGTAACACAACCAACTGGTGTGAATTGTAAGCCATGGCAGCTGGCACAGCTGCAGCATTGCAATTGCAACAGCAGGGCCTGAATTGACAGATTTATTGTCTAATCATATCAGGATCATTTTCATCTCCGTAATGTGCAGGCTGGACTATGTGGCTGGGAAATTGTAAATAAATTAGGTCATCTGGGTTCCTGTAATTTAAACATTTGCTAACTAACAGACAGATTAGCCGAACAATAAAATCCGCCATGTGCGTCGGCGTTTGAGGGACCAGACGTGTTGATGTTTTTGAAATGATCTGTTTGGTTGCTTTGTCTTTTTTTTTTTTTTTAATGTCGACCAACACACGTCCTTTGTGTTCAACACAATCAGGTCCCTTCCACGTTCCTCCTGAAGCCTTCAACAAAAGCCGCGGTGATGCATTTGCTGCGGGGCACGGCTGTGCGCCGTTTCAGGCTGCTGACGCTACAAAACCCAACGTATATTGAATATGTGACCAGAAAACAGATGGATTCTTTGACCCTGGAGGCAAAACCGGGCGCTTGCAGTAAGGAACGGTGTATCTCGTTGTTTGGCGGCGACCCAGAATGTTTGTAACGTCCTTCCTGAAATAGTCCCCCTGAAGTAAGTGTGGATGAAGAGGAGGACTTTCTGTTCCAGCGGTGGTGCAAGGTCAACCCGGCTGCTCAGAACGACATGGACTCTATGAGCGGTGGCCATCAAAGTCTTTTGAAATCATGGCAGGAGGTTTAGCGTTTCCTAAACAGGGACTTGTTCATCTGCTAGGATGAATTTAGGTTTTGAATACAACGGGATTAAAAACAATAGATTTCAAACCAAATTCCAGGACTGTAAAAGTATTTCATCTTCTTCTTTTTTTTTCCTTTTTTTTTTTACACAATAGCTATGAGCTTATCAGTATTTTAAGGGGTGTTCATGTCACAGACTAAAACACAGCCGTGTACAGATGGTTTTGATTTTTCAAATAAAAATCAAGTTATTCTGACCACAGAATAACTTGTGGTCAGTTATTCTGAGTTTATACTTTGAAGACCCACATATTTACTGCATTAAGCATTTAACAGGGGTGGGGAGCATTAGATGTATTTTCCAGGGATATTTTAAAGGAGGCTAAAATAGAGAAGGGCAATTATCGCTTATTGACAGATAAATTTCTCACCACGATAAGAATTTAGGCTTAGCGTTTTCACAATAAATTCCAATTAGCGATGCCCATATTCTTGAGATTGTTAGTTTTACTATTTTCTACACTGTTCATTGAGAGCATGAAGACATATCAATACCTTTTAAAATGAAATCAAAGTCCAGTGTAGTGATAGAAATCACATTTCTTTGTGTGACTGGCGTCCTAAAGAAACATATTTCAAATATTACAATACTACAAAATATTGTGACAGAATTTGACATCCATTTCACCGACCGATATACTGACTACGTGACACTTTTTCATTTATTTTATGTATTTTCATTTCACTTCATGACCACTGTTGTTGCTACATTATTTTGTTTGGTTTTCACTAAGATTTGTGTGTGTTTAGGTGACGTATGGATTCTTTATCACTCCTTCAAATGGAACATTATCAGTTCTTGGGCCTGAGGCAAATATGCCATTTGCTTACAACAAGCGGCGTTTATTAAAATGTGGCTGGATTTTAACAAATCTTTTCATCTTACATTGCCGCGGCCACCTCCAGAGGAATTAAGCCTTCACGACAAATTAGGCACATCTCCACCCCCCCATGAGCCGACTTGTTGTACTCATGAGGGAAATGAGCGAGGACAAAAATGCTTTTATTCAAGATAATGATAAACTGCTTTAATTATGCCTTACTTTCAAAGCAACTTTCTTTCTTTCTCTTTTTTCTCTTTCTCTCTTTCTTCCTTTCTCTGTCAGCCATTTTTTGCAGGCTCTACTCTGATTTCCAAACACCTACAAACACACACATTTTTTATTTTTATTTTTTTACAATACATTCGATGAGATTTATAGCGGTTGTATTTTAGAGCATCATATTGGACAAGTTTGTTGCCGCTGTTGGGGAAACTCTTTTTATACGGTGACATGTGCTCAATTACGAGATCCCTCGCCGAAGCTCAAATGCTTCCCGGCCCACCCATGTCCGATCATAAACAAGCTGCGCCGTCAATACTCACACCGTGATCAATGACTTTCCCCCCATGGGCCAATAAGACATGACATTATTAGTTACAGTTTGATTGCTTATGCTCTGCAGTAAGGATGTCGGCATTATCTTGGTGTGGCATAAATCTTCAGACGTGCCGTCTGCTGAGAATGAGACGCGCTGTGTGACGGCTTTGGTTCTTCCGTTTCAACACAGGCACCTCGACGCCCACACCGACTCTGAACACTCGACAGTGCAGCCACATTTTTGCATCCTTCCTTCTGCACCAAAGCCGAATGTGGACACATTTAGGTCATAACTAATCAACTTTTATTCTCCTTCCTCATTATAGTAGACCCTTAGCTAATAAACAAAGGACTGGAAACATGTTCACCTGTTCATTCCACCCATTAGATCTGCATAATGCTTACTAATTATGTTTGCTCAACTATAAGCCTTAATTATGCTGAGAGCCGATAATTAGCTGGTCTTGAATCTGTGCATATGTTTCTTCGCTATCAGCCTGGCATAAATAATGGCTATTCTCATCTCGGAGGAAATCCCTCGACTCCCCGTAAGAAAATTTTCCATTGCATTAGCACTTAGTGTAACGTTACTGGCTTTTTAGAGCAGTGTGAGTACTGTATTACACTGCAGGATACATGTAATAGAATGTGCTTTCAGCAGCATGATTATATTTTTGCTCTATATCTTTACGGGTGGCTTAGGAAATGTCATAATCCCAGTTGGCAGAATAGTTCGTCTCTCTTCTTTCCGTCTCCCCAGCAGGCTGTTTCCTTTCAGTCCCTTGACTCTTTGGCTCCCCCAGGTGGCCCTTTCTGGTCCCTGTCAGCTTATTTGGCAAGCTGTTGCTCATCTCCTCATTACCACCATCTTCCATGGGCTTCAATCCACAAGGAAAATGATTGCACAAGCCAGTTAGGTAAAACGAAAGCCTGCTTCAGTTGGCTCTTTTCACTCTTCAGTTCTTCATTTGTTGC
Organism: Poeciliopsis turrubarensis; assembly: GCA_010277015.1. Lineage (NCBI taxonomy): Eukaryota > Metazoa > Chordata > Actinopteri > Cyprinodontiformes > Poeciliidae > Poeciliopsis > Poeciliopsis turrubarensis. Next base: position 955,596 of record VMRN01000076.1, read on the forward strand.
CTAACTAGTTCAAAGGCATCTTTCTCCTTCTCACAGGAAGAAATCAGTACCCCGATAAATTAAGGGTACATTCACATCAGGCCTGCTTAGTGTGCTTTAACTGAACTCTGATTTGTTTGTCTATGAAATCCGGTTTGTTTGGGGAATCGTGAATGCACAAGCAAACTTTCGACTGCCAAAAAACTATTGGTCTGGGTTCGGTTGAAGTGAACTGTGGTGAAAGCCAAGCAGACTGGAGACTGCTCCAAATGCAGAAAGAGGTTAAATACAACCACAACAAATGATTGTGTTCAGTGTCAGTGAGAGAAATGGCTTGTCGTCGGACGTGGAGAAAAGAGGAAGTGAAGGCCTTCACACAAGAGAAGCACTGCAGCTGCTAAAACGAGATGCTACTTTGCGAAGAAGGAAGTTGCCCTGAATTTCTTCTTCTGAGGTTTTCATGTCATTTCATTCAGTGGTTCTTGGCACAGCGCCACCACAGGCGCAAATGTTGTTGCTCCTAAACAAACCAAGTCAACGGAACTACAAGGGATGAAAATATCCCAAATCTGCTTTCAAGGTTGTCCTGAGTCTTTGTCACATCTACCGACCATTATGAAAACATCTGGCCACATTACGTTACAGACTCTTTGCCAGAACCTCTCCACTGATCAAGGTACCAGGTAACAGCCAACCACTGCTTGAACAACATGTTTGTAAATTGCCTTTCCTAACTCTTTTTAACCATCAAGACCTGGCTGATTCATACTAAAGATAATGGTTCTTCTCATTATCACCTTATAAATCTCAGAAACTCTTCAAACCCAAAGAGGCGCCATCCATTTTATTTAACCGTCTAGATCTGGGTCTTGGAGGAAGCAAATGGTTCTTATCTCAAATTGTTGATGGATGAGAAGCTCTTGGAGCAGAACAAGAACTGTTACTAACAATATGATTTGGACAAATAGTAAATATTCACCAAGTAGTGTCTGAAGTTCGCAATGAGAAGTCTGTATTCACCAACATGTAGTTCAGTCTGTGTTTTTTTTGTGCGGTTCTTTTTTCATGGAGCCAATTATGGATCAAAATGTGATGAATGAAGTGAAGAGAGAGATGGAGAGAATTCGGTTTAATGGTTTTCTTGGCTTTTATTCTGACATCCGCACGATCCTTCTCCTTGACCTTGGGTCACCTCTCATTGAGTGTCTTTCTTCTGGGAGGTTGGCTACAGTCCCATTACCTTCAAACGGATATCTGCAGAAGGAACTGAGACAGGATTTGCCCTACTCCTCCATCAACTGTTTGTGAGCCTTTACTCATGCAAGGCTGTGGGGGAGCTGGTGACTCTCTGCAGAGGTCATTGGGTAGGAGGCATCGCACACCTAGAACAGGTCCTTCACAGGGCTACAAAGAGATGCACAAAACAAATAATCATGCACACATGGACAAATTATACTGTAGAGAACACTTAACCTAAAAGGCATATTTTTGGACTGTGGGAGGAAGCTTGAGAGAACCCACGCATACATGGCAGGAACATGCCAACTCCATACTGAAAGACCAGGCCAGGATTTCAGCCCTGGACATTTTTGTTTCAAGGCACGACTGCTAAACTGTGCAGCCTGTGTTTCAGATTGTGAGATCCAGAGGGTTTGGTATTAAAAAAAGTACATCCGTTTTAATAAAAGGAAAATTTAGCTTTTTGGGTGGCTTGGTCAAAGTCCACACTCAATTTGCCAAAAGGTGAAATGATGTCCGCCTTAAATGTGCTAATGATAATTTAAAAGAAACCTTCGCGAGTGGCTAAATTACCCCAAATATTTCGTAAAAACCCTGCAGTCGTCTTTCTGATCTCTTCAGGCAGCCCCTGTGTTTGCCTTTTTTTCTAGCCTATTTGCTGGCGCACACATGAAGACACAGAACTCCGCAGCAGCCTGTCTGTCTCCCTTTAATGGGCTGAATGGCTGGTAAAGCTTGAAGGTGCCTCTGTTACCAGGCTAAACACTACAGAAAGCATATTTTCACACCTCCCATGATCATCTATGATGCATCCACAGGGTGAGCTGAGGTACTATTCCACACTGTACTGCAGACAGGGAGCATGTGTTCTCTGTGCAGACAGAAACAAACACACACACACACAGGCACCTTCCCTCCATTAGGACACACTGAGATGTTTCTACCTTAGTCACATGCACAATAACACCGTGCCCTTCTGCAGTACATTGACTGGAGAGTAGAATTTGCTCTCACAGCTACGCTAACAAGCATAGTCATTCACCTTGACTCCGACCGGGTTTTTTTCTTTTTCTTTTACACCTTTAGCTTGGATTCAAGGACGGGGAAAGAACGTTCAGCCGAAACAGCTGTGATGTACTTGAGAAAACGACTGATGCCAACCCAGACCAGGGTGAGCAGCCTTTTGATACAGACATGGGAAAAGGACAGACTTTGATATTTTTCAGCAGACGAAAGCAAGGGTTAAATGTGAAAATACTCCAGTTTGTTAGGCTCAGAAACCAACTCAGTGATCCATGGCTGCAGGGCCACAAGGGTCAGTTAAAGGGCCTTTGTGTTTTGTCCCCCCCTCCACCCCCCATCTACGTCTTTCACCCGCTATCTGTAATGTAGAAATGTTGAGAAAATGAGGAATATTTTATTGGTCCCACTTTGTTGTAGCTGCATCAGATGCCGTCAGAAAATGTATAATGGAAATATATCAGATGGTAAAATAATTAGGCAGAATCTGTTTTATTTTAATAGCAGAAAGTTGTGTGTAGATCATGGAGCTCAGCGCCTGGCCAGTGTCTTCCCACGCAGTCCCACTTCATTCTCATCTCTCTTCAGTGCTCCAGCTGGGATTTCTCCCATTGACCTTGATTTTTCTATAATAACGGATAAATAATGTGCTATAAAAATCATACTATAATAATGGTTCTCCTCACTGTTTTGATTATTTTTCTTCCGGTTTAAGAAACATAACAGTTGGCAATTAGATTTCCTTTAAGAGAAAAATGCTGCGGTCCACAACATAAAACATCATTCGGGAAATCAGTCTTCTTTCTTGCCTGTAAATCGGTGGAATGCTCTCCCAACTGGCCTTGTCTCATCTACAGAGTTTCTTGTTTTTGGTCACGCTCAACAAAGCATCAGATTCTCTAATAGCTTAACATGCCCTCATTTATAGACTGGTGTGTGGAGGAAGGCGTGTGTGTTTTCGGGCAGACGTGGTGCATCTCTGGGCTGCGAACAAAACTGAACTGCAGAATGGTTTGAAATTTTGACATAGTTTTCTTCTTGAGGCTAAAGAAGCACACTGACATCTTCTTCTAAGGGTTTTCTTGTGTGTTATTCTCTACAAACGTGTGGAAGGAAGGTCCAGTTCCCTTTCGTTTTTTTACTTACTATGATTTAACTTTTGTCACTTTATTTGTCTTTTGTAAAATAAAGTGTGAGAGCAGCCATGACGGTACAAGACTCTAGACAAACGTAGTGTAGTATACATCTCTCTGACTCTCTCATTGGCCTTATTGATGCTTTATATGTTGATGTCCACAGAATTTAATCTCCTTTTTTTTTCGCCCAGTTGTGTTTTTTTCACAGTCTGACACAAAGTTGCCAAAGCAGAAATTTTCTTTGGCTTTGCCCCCAAGAGGTCCGTCTTAAAGCATTTGGAACTTTTCCTCCAGCTGCAGCTCCTGGAAATGTTGAGTCACAACCTTGCAGCGCATCATATTGTCTTCTGCACTGCAGCAACACGCAGCCAGTGATGCTTCAAAACATAATGTTACTTGGGGTAAATTCCCAAAATGAATATGTGAGAGGTAAACATGGGGAAAAAGAAGAGGCTTCACATCTGATTTGCCTTGTGTTCAGCTAGCTGTCTGCTTCTAATTCGTTCTAAAACACCACCACGGACACTCAACATAAATCCGTTGCCACGTTTAATTTCCCTGCTCTCCATGCCCTGCAGGAAGATTTTATGCAATAAATTGTGCGAAGCTTTCAACCAGATTATATAAACAAAAGCCCTCGTTCCCATTTGTGAGAGTGTTTATGGCTGCATGTTCTTGAAATGCACGTCGAGAACACTTAAATTAACAATAATACGCCTGCCCCCAAGACCAGGGAAGATGTAACCTGAAGCATAAAGTGTTGTGCCCACTTATCGGCAAATACTGTGGAAACAAGATAAACACACGACTGTAACCATGACGCTTGCGAGCTCTTGTTCCTGGTCTGCATGATTCAAGAGGTTTATGTGCTACATGTTTAGTTAAAACATGTGCAACCTGCAGTAAAATGTGACCCTGAGTCTCTCCGAGACTGTACAGAGGTTTACAAGAAAGTAATCAGCGTACCATCAAGTGATGAATAACGGTTTATTTGAGAAAATTCTGTTCCATTCAATAAACTAACGTCAATTGAAACTGACCTACTTTCAATGCTGCCGTGCGGCTGCCGTCTGGAAGGCTGAAACCAAATGGGCCTTGATGTTAACCCTGAGTAACACCAAAATGTATTATTGTGCTCAAAGGAGGATTTGTCCATGCAACACGGGATCTAACAAGACGGTTGTGACACAAACCAGTAAGTAACTTACACCAATAGATATTCAAACATAGCTAACTTGCTCTACATAAGAGAAAACGTCAGTGAATTAATAACTTTATACATTTAACTTTCCCTCTAGGTCTAATTTATTAGTTCTTTATTCTCATTTTATATGCATAATGTCCAGAGAGTTTCATGAAACTATTCCCACTACATTTCAGACATTCCAGTTACATCACAGAGTCCATTTACCCGACAAAGTTTTATTTACCTCCAATATTTCACCTGTTGGCAGCGGAGGAGCAGGACCTTTCTGACTCGTCCCTACAGTACTGTGGTGAAGAGGCCTAAAACCCACCCAGGCCAAAGATCTCACCTCGTGCTACCACACCTCACCATTAGCCTTTGACTAAACCAAATGGCGCACAGCAAACAAACCGCTCTCCATTGCCCGCGTCTTTGTTAACACGTCAACTTAAACTCAAAGTGTCTTTGATCAGCAGGATTGGATCTCAGAGGGGAACGCCTCGGCGCTAGGGTGGATTTTCCACGCAGTGTGAAGTTGTAAGTTCATGAAAGACATACACCAGCGATTCAAACATGCAGTCAAGCCCACTTTCATATTACAGACCTGCCCTCCCTTGTTTGCGCTGTCCCCTCTCTCCTTTCCCCCCCGCCCCTCTTTAGCACATGCTGCTGCCTTTTTCTTTCCCCTTTTAGGTTGAATATGCGCACTGCTGGATGACTTTCAAAGCTACTTGTTCCACTTTCTTACATTTATGCTAATTGGAATGCAAATGTTAAGGTTCCATTTTAAGCCGGCAGCTTCACGAGAGGCTGTGGGGCTGAGTGACAGGCACTGTGACAGCCATGGCTCACCACACGAAACCGTCCAAACCGGGGAGGAACTCCGGCGATGGGGAGTTGACATTGATGGCACCCGACAACCAATATGTTACTTCTCATCTTGGCTGAATAACATTTCACACTGTGTCATATTTTCTTCAATTTCACACGGAAAACTCGAGTGCGGCGGAACTTTTAAGAAGAAACCCTGTTCCGTGCTGGAGCCTCAACATTGAGCTCTTCTTTCACTGGCGGCGATGTTCGGTGTGAGGAAACCAGCCTAATCTCTCAAGTTGCCGAGAAGCACAAAGCAGGGCTTGCACTGAACTCAATAGGCCTCAGTGTCTGTATTGATCAAATGACTTACCTCGCCAAGACCTCTTAACACGCACTTGCCGAGCAGATGAGACCGCTTCTTCATAGCCACAATGTGTGTAATGAATACCGAGAAATATTCAGTTTGATTCCCAACATAGGTGAGGCCACTGTGCAGAACAAGCTGGCATTCACACTGCACCGGAAGGAGGCCGGCGGAGGCAAATTGTGTTGCACCCATCATGACACGACTTGCTTTGTTTTGACAGTGGAGAGGAAAGTACGGATTTTTTTGGTTTTGCTGCAGAACATGAGGACTTTGACACAGGTTCATTAAACTCTGCTCCTAGCCAGAGACAAAGTCAAGACCCTCCAGATTCCAGACCATTAAAGCACAACGTGTGCTTTAATGTCATATTATCAATCAAATCGATGCAGTTTTTGTCTGGTTACTGCTTAATTATATCAATCATTTCCTCCAGTTTCTTGATAATTATCGTCGAAATTCAAGCAAAGTCAACAAATCCAACGCAATTTTGGGGGTTTATTGCACATTTTTCTCAAAAATCGTCAAACACTTTTTCACTTGTACTAAACAGCTTCCCCATCTTTCATTGATGACAGATTATATTCCATGACCTATACAGCAAGTAAAAAAAAATAAACTGCATTAACACACAAATATCTCCAAATTAGTACCACAAACACTTTGATTTTTATTGCAAACTAATCATAAACAATCACAAAGGAGTCCTGTGACGGTGCAGGGGTTAAGCACAACCCACAGGTTCATCACCCAACCTGGTGACCTTTGCTGCAAGTCTTCCCTTTTCTCTCATTATCCACTTTACTGTCGATCCAATAAAGGCCATAAGACCCAATAAACCAATCACAAACTTCTGGTGGGACTGTAAAGATGTTCAAAACTGTTATTTAATTTTAAAAATTCATTAAAATTTTAACAGTTTGCAAACAGGTTTTATCAATACATTTTGGCACAACCAGCCCTTTAACAGAATTCATGATCTTGATTTGGTCCAAAACAAAAAATGAGTTTGACACCCCTGGTTTAATGCAACAAACATGGTAAAAATTACAGTGGTAAAATATATATATTTTTTAAAAATTTTAAAAAATACAAAATTTATGTTGTGTGGTCCAAACCCGAGTTCTTGACCAGATCAACAAATCTCTTTTATAACATTTGCTGACAATTTTTCTTGGGATTTTCTGCCCTCATTCGCTCCTGCCCATTTTACACATGCTAAAATGAACATTATCATAACTCCCTTAAATGTAAAAATCATCATGCCAGTTAATAGCTTTGGCCTTATTTGTTTGGATTTTTTTTCTCCCCATTCTTTTGATAATTCTTGGTCACTTCTCGACCGTCCTTGTATTTTCTGAAATAATCCTCCATTACTTTGACCTTTATGATTTTTCTCTCTGCAAAGTCAGGGCTTTACCTTGCATTTTGTGCATGCAGCAATGCACCGCGCTCAAGAAGCAGAGAAAGATTTTTCGGAGTGATCTTCAAGCCTTGTAATCATTTCCACTACAGATTTGCCCTTTTTGCGCCACACTGCCTGAAGAAACAAAACTCCACAGTCACTCAAGCTCGTCCTGAGGGAGCAGAGGTTCCTTGAGGTCCTCTGAACACTTTAAAGACGTCGAGCTCGAAGAAATCCTCAACTTCTAAAAATCCCAAATTCCTTACAACTGCAGTACATTTTGAGGCCGTTGAGTGAAATGGGACTGAAATCAGCCGTGCCTGAAAACATGCTTCACAAAACGGATAACAAAAACACACACAGTTTGACCTAAAGTATAGGCTTTAATGACTAGAGATGTAATTTTTCAAAACAAATATTTCTTTCTTTTTAAGAAAAATTTGAAACATTTAGAGAAAAAAAAAACAACAAAAAAAACCAGAATCTTCTCTTTTTTCCCTTCTTTAGTCAACATAAACTTGCATCTTGCCTGGTGAAACAAATATAGATATAATAGAAATTTTGGAACAGTAACATTTTTTCGGGAGCAGACAACGTTACGCCGCCTCGACAACAGTTAAGAAGACGCCTGGTCTTCTTAACTGTTGTCGAAGCTGAGAGCAAATATTAAGAGGAATGAAAACAGTACATGCAACATAATGAGCAGAAGGATGTTTATTGTTCATTTCACCTTTTTTTTGTTTTCAGCTCCATTCAGAAACTGACGGATGATCTCAATCCGTTTGACGTTTCATTTGGTTTGCGGCTTCAGTAGGAATTTAACATTTTTGTTAAACCAGGATCACAAATCTTAATGTTTTTCATCGGTATTTGAAGAGATACGCTGAAACGAAGTAGAATATTGACATCCGCTTATAAAAATAACGAATAAATGAATAGAAGAAGGCCAAGGCAAGATTTGATCAATTAACTTCCACATAAACTGGAACACAGTATTTTTCTTCCCGGTTAACTTTGCTACTTAATTGGACATGCGAATGCCTAATCTGTCAGATTTCTTTTAAGAGTAAAATTTTGTTTTAAGGTTCATGTTTATTGTCTTCCACGGTTAAAAAATGAACCTACATTCATGTGCTGACGGCACATTTTCAGAACGCTTCTTCAAACAGACATACTCATGCACCAAATTTCCATTCATTTAAAGTGAATGGAAATTTAAATGAATTACAGTAGAAGGGGAATTTCTCCCCTTCTACTGTAAAGACATACTGACACGCTACATTACAACCAAACTGATTATGTACATTGAATTGCATGTACACTGCTTTGAATTGTTCCTTGTTTTTCAGGCCTGTGAGCAATCGTTTTCTGTACACCAACGCTGCAGCCTTTTGGTACATTTTTAGTTGGTGCCGCTCACTTTCATCCTTTGACAATTCACTATTTTATTGCTGAACTTTGCATAATTAGATAGTCGCCTCACCTGACTGTTAAATCACCCAACAGTCTTTAGTTTGTTAGTTTTCCTCGCACATTTGTTTTTTTTTTCTTTTGTGCCAGCTTTTAGGTTCACATGACAACAAATTGCTCCTTCTGCACTTATTCTGTGCTTCCATTTCTCTCTCTCTCAGCACGGCACTCCATCAGCCTCAAAGGCGTCATAAGTGTGGGGGTGTGTGTGTGTGTGTGTTTCATTTCTCTGTTGATGAGGGTAGAAAAGTGATTCTTTGCCTAATGATCTGGCATGCCGTGCCAATTTTAACATTTTTTTTTGGAGCAGCCCGTAGGGCGGTGGATAGGTGGGATGACTGATTGTTCAAATGTAGGAGCTGGTAAAGCTGCAAGAAAACTGGCTATCTTCAAAAGAGTTCATGTAGTGTGAGGGCAGGAAGCACAAAAAAGAGACATGAAGAGATGGAAAGAACCTGAATGACACTATCACTGTTCCTAGCACTCCTACTTAAATCCCTGTCTAACCATTTGGTTAGAAAGGCAGGCGGAGAGATGATAGAGTAGGGGATATGCTCCTTACTCGACATGATCGATAGAAGAAATGATTTGAACTTCCTCCTTCTTCTCTAATGTGGATCAGGACCCAATTGAGCCTCAGTTTTCAAACCACTTGAAGTGGCGAGTTTCCAGTTAGATCTGGTTAGGCTGGAAGCTGGAACTCGGTCAGCCAAGTTTTGTCTGTTTGGATTGGAGGTCATGACCAGCTTGTACATTACTCCAGTTTTGGTTGAAGAACCTGTTGGGGAAAAAAAAAAAAAAAAAAAAAAAAAAGATGCGTTCAAAACTACACACCATATTCAGCTGTTTCTGCTTCATAGAAAATCTGTATTTTTGCTGAGATCATGTCACACACAGGTGGAGTTTATTGATGAATTGGGGAACTTCTGAAGGCAACCTGTTGCTCTGAGATCTAATCAAACGAAAGAGTCTTGAATGTAGACTCACGGGACCGTCAGACATTTTATTTCCTTCCCTAGTTGTCTGCTGCTTCCCGTGTGTTTTGATCAATCACTTTTAACCCAACTAACAACAATATTTCGGTTCCCATTGACCATATAATTGTCAGACGAGACATTTTGAATATAAAGACGCTTAATGACCAAATTTGTTCTTGAATTAAAAATTTGGGCGCAATGATAAGGTGCTTTTATGTTTTGGGGGGTTTTTTGTTTTTGGCTTTATCAAAATTTTTTTATTTTTAGCAAAACACTTTTGAAACACTTTGTATTTGCATCACACGAGTCACATGACCAACAAACCGGACGTTGTCACTTGCTCAAACCACAAAGAAGACAGAATTGAACAAGTTTTATATGAACAAACTTGATCATTTTAATGTGAATAGTGATTTTAATTGCGCTTTTCATTTTTGCACCGCGGTCGCAAAGTAGGTTTTTTTGACTGTTTTGCGCACATTTGTAACGGAAACGCAGCAACAAATGGAAACAGTTTAAGGAATTTTGATGCTTTTCCAACCTCATGATTGTCGGGTGTCCTGTAGATCTTTAAGAAATTGTACCTTTTTTTTTAAATCGCTCACTGTGCTTTACATTTTTTCCCCTCTCATTCAAAAACTCGCCCCTGTTCTGGGAACCTGGTCAGTGTGTCGAAGCAGTCGTGCCCTCGCCAGCTTTGTGTCACACTTATCCGACGCCATCATTTCATTATGCTTTAATTAATGCAACAAAGTGTTCTGTGCCATATAGATAACATCACTCAGTGGAAAAGAAATTGTACTGGCCTAGAAATTAACTTCAGTAATAGGAATAGGACAAGTTGCGTGGCTGGCTCTTCCGATATGACAAAAGCTTTTCAAAGGACAAAGTCTCCAAAGGGCACAGCAGCTTTAACTTAAAGTCATAAAACATTATGCAAGCAGCCTGCTAGTTTTGGTTGAACTTTTTCTCCTTAATACCTTCCACCTTTGGTGCTGATTGATGCAGCTGTTTTTGTTTCCTTTATTGTTCTCTCTATGTATTTAAGTTCACCTGTGTTCTTCTGCTTGACTTGGTTTAGCTCAAGTCGGGGCTGTTATGTGTGATCGTAGATGTGTGTGAAGAAGTTTTTCCTCCTGAGAATAAAAGTAACAAGATTTGCTACTTACCTGGGTCTGCTCGCGCTTCGTCATTCAGCGATGGCTAAACATGACACTATCAAGTAATAACCGGCGTTTCTTTTTAAGTCGTCTTTTGGAGAGATGCTCCACCTCTCTTCCAACCGTCTGATTAGAGTGTTTTCCGAAATTGTACCTGCCTGCTGCTGAGTTGATTAGTACCCCTGCTACTATCCTTCAGTCTGACTCTCTCTTGACCCCACTTGCTGTTCTCCTTTGATCTATTAGTTATGCATCACATGAAAAGATCTGCCTTCCTTTAGTTGCATTTTATAGTCCTCCGGTTGTCAGCTGGGTCACCTCGGAGGATGGGTCCAGATTACGAAACATACATGCCCGAACTTTGTGTTTGAGCAGTGAATCAATCCATCCTGTACGACCACCTAAAACAAGTTGACAGCAAAAACCTTTCTAGCTGAGGGAATAAATGCTTTATTTCTTTTCCTTTATTCACTCCCACGTTCTGAACAAACAAGTGGAAGTGGAAGGAAAACTCTGGGTTTTATCATAAGAAGACATCCAGCACAACCATTTGTGCTGTTTTGTTAAGCAAAAGCAATGCCCGTGTGGCTAACCTGTAATGGCTGTAATGAACTTCTATTTTAGAACAAGATATGCTCTTACCTTTTGTGAAAAATAGCCACCCAAGTTTTTAGAGGAAATCAACAAAAGTGTAGGAACCCAGGCCCAGGCAAAGTCTGAAACAGGATTAGGTTTTAAGATTCCATTGTGTCGAGTGCAGCGCAGCAGTGGACACTCCGAAACACAAATGAAAGACTCATAGACCCTGAAACGTTCAGGATTTCACAAATTAGACTCTTATGAGTTTGTAATAAGCCGTTCTCAGGCATAAAGAAGGAATTTTCCTAAATGAGAAATTTTCATATTCATTCTGATTATGTTTTATGGTTTAAATAAATGTATGAAGACAGGCTGTAACATTATCAGCTAACAGCTGAATCAAAATCCCCATGACCTTAAAGAAGAACGTCAAGCAGGGTCAAGTATGTTTTTTTTTTTAAACTTGCTTGTCGTGTTTGGATTAGCAGGAGTTTCATCCATCTTGGTGTGCGTTCACACCAGCCCTGTTTAGTTTGCTTTAACTGAACTCTAGTTCTTTTGCTAAATAAGTCCAATTCAGAGGTGTGAATGCGTAAACAAACTGATGCGAGTCAGAAAAGCGAACTGTGGTCCATTTCAAAACATAGGCTTTGGTTGGGTGGAACTTAACTCTGGTGCGGTTTGAATGCACATATAAATGCAAATGGACAAGCGGCTGCTCTAAAACTAGGAAGCGGACAGTAGTGCAAGGCATTCTGGGTAACAACCAAAACAAACCCATGTGTCTTGCATTTGTGGGAGAAATGGCTAATGATCATTTTGTCAACGACAAAAATGAAATCTCACCACCGCTAAAATCTGACTGTTTTGTTGTTTACATTTTGTGGCATTTAATGTGTCGTTTCGTTCAGAGGTTTATGGTGCAATTCCCCCACAGGCAACAGGTGGACTAAGTTTCTCAAAGCGTTTGAATTGTTTGACATAGTGCAGTGTGAAAGCACTGCACTGTGCTGAAAAACCGCACCAGCTGAAAATGTGAACAGTCTATGGGACTATGTTAACGGACTATCAGGTGTTTCACTTTGGTGAGATAAAAAAATTTAAAAAAACTTTGTGAAGTACAGCTTTGTGTTGTGTTTCCCTAAGAGATACCTGGCCTCGGCCCAGAATTCTCTGCCAGGGCTGCCTCTCCCTCGCTTCACATTTCAAATCAAAATTTTGCCTGTGCTTGTTAATATTGCAGGATGACATTTTTCAGAGTTGGGTAAGGGGGCCGGGAACGCAGAGTTTCCTGTCAGCCCGCAGCACTTCCTACTCTGAGTCAAACTATGATGAAAGGTCAGTGGCAGGCAAACAAAGGCAAGGGTGAGAGCAATGAAAACACACAAGTCAAGCTCTATAGACTAGAGGCTGCGTGACCACACGCAAACTCAATAACGGTCCGACAGGCACTAACACAGTGTAACACTGTCAGCAGGGGACTGGAGATTGGAGGTTGGTAGGGTAGGGGGGTGCTGGAAGAAATACCCCTAAAAACACACACTGACAGTTAGTCATGGTTACTCCTGGTTATTATTTTTGTTTTGTTTTTTTCTTTCACACAGAGACCCACAACATCCTAAATCAAACACCCAAACAAAGATTAGTGCTTGTTTTGCTGCAAGGCCTTGATGTCAGTTCAAGCAAATTAAACCCCGTCTTTTTGCTCTGTTTTTGTGATCATAGACATTTTTTGAGTCCGTCACACCCACTCGGCCGCGTCTGTCCAAATCAGCAAAGCATATTCACAAACTAAAACCTCAGCGACAAAACTGATTTGTGTTGTTAAGACGTGGAAACACACAACTGCATGGCAGCAACTTGCAAGTGTAGAAACAGATTCCCAACTCGATCTAAGTATTCACTTTGACTGGGACGTGCGCTGGGTTTTGATCCAGACCGCTCTGGTGTGGTTCTGGGTGTGTGTTTAGGGTTGTTGGCCTGCCCAAGTTTCTATTTCTTTTTCTTTTTCTTTTTTTTTTTTTAGCATCTAGCTTGAAAAATGTCTATGAACACAAAAAACAGAGCAACGTTCAAAAAGACAGGGTTTAATTTGCTTGAACCGACATCAAGGCCTTGCAGCAAAACAAGCACTAAGCTTTGTTGGGTGTTTGATTTAGGATGTTGTGGGTCTCTGTGTGAAAGAAAAAAACAATCACCAGGAGTAATCATGACTAACTGTCAGTGTGTGTATAGGGGTATTTATTTCAGCCCCCCACTACCTACCAACCTCCAATTCTCATCTCCCTAATTCTGGGATTTCCCCCCTTGAGCTGGATTTCACCAGTAGAAATTCAACTGGGCCAATCAGCAGACAGGAGTACAAGTAGTGAGCAATGACATTGATTTTCTGTGCTGCTTTTTAGCTTCATAGAGTCACATTACATATGACATGAGAAAATGTTAGCGATTGGGTAAAATTTCAGAGAAATTTAGAAACAGGAATAGTAGTTCAGAAATCAATATCTGGTCAAATAACCATGAGGTTTTCAATGGGGTTCGGTGCAGTGGGCTCTTCGTTTTTTTGTTTTTTTTTCCACGGCTGCATACGTAATATGCATTCTTCAGACTTTGATTTGCAAAAATGTTGCTACTTTGCATTATTTTCCATCTGCTTCACAGGGACGTACAAGTTTTTGTCATGTCATCCCAATGTGTGCGCCACCTGCTGGGGAAATGACAGCTTGACACAACCACCAGGCCTGATACGATGTGAACCCAAAACAAGGCCAGTGTTAAACTCCCGTATGTGAGAGATTCCCTGTTGCTCAATTTTACCAAATATTTTCACAACATTTTAGATATTTTGGTCATTCCAAAAAGGATTGCACCATTTCTGAGTCCATATATTCTGCCCCCTGGAGGCCAAACAAAATGAGGCAACTCCTTGGAAATAGAATTATTTGCACGTTCAACATCCAAATGTGCCAAATGACATCAAACTAAAATGTCTGGGCTTTTGACTTGTCTTTTCTGTGATTATAGAATCGTGCAGTTAATGTGATGCGATATTTTATTGTTAAACCATCTGTTCTTTAATAAATCCCCCTCAAAAATTATTGTTAGTGTTTTGCTCTTCATTTTTCACTCCTTACAATTTCAGTGAAAAGAAATTGGCACAGTATGATGTCGCTCTGAATATTTATTAGTCATGAAGGAAGCTTAATTTTTTATTTTCTGACTTCGCAGGATTTCTTTTATGATCCGTCGCAGTGACAAAGTGGTTCTAATGGACGTTTTTATTCCTTCTTTTCTTTTTCCCTATTGTTTTTTTTTTCTTCCCCCCATTTTGGTGTTTCCTGTCGTTCTCTGCATGAATATTTCCCAAACCAAACACCCATTCCACACACACACAGGCACACGCACACAAAGCAGAGCGCCTTCCCAATTTCCTGTTTTAAACTCGCTGACCTGAGTGCCTGCTGGCTGCCAAATTACTTCACTGCTTTCACGAATGCTCCAAATGCTATTATCGAACACAAAACGTCTTTCATCAAATGACTCAATTACACCGGAATGTCAGAAACCAATCACGGCTTTTGGGGTAATGACAGAGCCGTAACGTATTACAAACTCTGCTGTTAGTCCGTTCCATGCGTTTTAATGAGAATTAAATCATCCTGTCGTTTTTTTGGACAGAAAAAGTGAAAAAGTCTCTGAGGAGCCTCGTAAAGGAGAGACGCACGTCCGGAAATCCGCTTGCCTCTCATGCTTTTGTGCGTCTCCCTAACGCTGAGCAAACATCAGCGGCAGAGCCGGGTTAACCCTGGTTCCAGTGAGACCCATCTGTCCCTGGTTTTATTTTCGTCTCCTTCATGGCGTCGCGTCATCGTGCACATTTTGATGTCATCGCTTCGCTCAAATCATGCTACAACTGCGAACGTCAACGTGTTTGATGTTGGGCCAACATAACAGAGCATGAATGTATTTTTTTTATAAATTAAAATTTCAAATAGACTCAACTGGCTTTATTAGATAACAAAATGTATCTAATAAATAGATCAAGTTGAAAGAGAACATGATCAATTTAATCTTATTGTGCTTCCAAAAAGTATTCACCCCCTTGGATGCTTAAGTCTATTTGGTCTTTTTGACCAAAAGCCTACAAAGTAAACTCTTTTCATCTCAAAGGGAAAACTGATTTCTACAAAGAAAAGGACAATTAAACAAAAATATTTCACATAAAATAAGTGATTGCACTCTAGCCGATTGAGGTCTGGGCTTTGACTGAGCCACTCCAGAACCTTGTTGTTGTAGCTGTAATTCTCTTCCAAAGTCTTCTCCAGGATTTCTCTGTATTATGCTGCATTTCTTCTTCCTTCTACCTTCATCCTGCAGCTGAACAGCATAATACTGGTGTGTTTGTGGTGTATGGCATCTGATGGCCCAAAAACTCCATTATGGTCTCATCAGACTAGAAAACATTCTCTCCACATGCCTTTTGGCAAACTCTTAATCTGAGTTTTCATCAACAATGTCTTTCTCATGCCCACTCTTCCATAATGCCCTTTTTTACTTTTCATTAGCATAGAAAGTGCTCGTACATCAACTCTTCTGTCTTTTTTTGTGTGTCTGAAACCCCCAGTCAGTCGTGGCACTCCCGTTGAGCCAGGTTCTGGTTCTGCTGCAGGTTTCTTCCTGTTTAGAGACGTTTTTGCTCTCCACTGTCACCACTTGCACGCTCTGCATAAGAGATCGCTGTAAAGTTGCGACGCAGGTGCCTGTCAAAATTTATCACCGTCTCAATGCAATCTGCTGGATCTCAACAGCCAAAAAAAATGTTTCTAGGATCAATAGGTTTATGTGTGACTGATTGAAATTATTATTATTATTTTTGTAAAGTGTTCTGAGACACTTGTTTTAAATAAACTGAACTGAAAATGAAATGGTGACCATCTCGGCTGCTGAAGCCTGTAGCTTCTCCATTGTAGCCATGGCGACCACGGAGACACTGTCTCTCTCCAGTCAGGTTGTGATCTACACATGTCAGTCACAAGTGCTGACTATGAATTTAACTGAACTCCAAGAGATGTTCAGAGCCTTAGAGGGTTTTTTAGTCTCCATCCCCTGACTCATACTTTTGTCAGTCACACTTTTTATAGTACATATTTTTAATGGATCGTTATTCTGAAGACATCAACTTTTTCTCTTTGTAGTTTATTTTGTTTCTGAAGGTAAACTCTGTTGATCACGACTGATTTGTAAAACCAAATTTAGAGGAAAGCAAAACAAAATTTAAGAAAATGTGTTTATGATTTTGATCTACGTCACATATATTCTTTTGAAATAAATGCTAAAAAATGATGGTGGATTGCAGTCTAGTGAAATTGAAAGCAGATGGGAGCGTAAGTTTCTGAATAATGCGGAGCATCAGGCACAATAACAATATTCACTATTCAGAAGGAACGGTGCAAATTAGTGAGGGGCTGCAAACAAAATGTGAGAGAAACATATAATAAATAAATAGAAATATAGGAGCATATTTTTTCTTTTCTTTCACAAAGATAATTGGAGCAGAGAAGGGCTCTGCCTAGTACTTGTTGAAATATCTGAACGCAATGTTTTTAGCCCACTTCATTAGATAAACTCTGGCCTTGGTGTGAGAGTCATTAGACTAAATCCTTCAGCTTCCTCACTTTTTTATCTGTGTTTCAGAACCTTGAGAACTACGTGGATGATGGCTGATTAAACCCTACTGTGTTGTAAATTGAAAAATGCATGAAGACGTTTTAAATAAATGAGATGTATTTTTACATCCACTTGTCACCGAATGCAATTGCTTGCCGCATGTACGATGGAGATGATTGAGGGAAAACTTTAGGTTTAAACCAAAAGAAAATGGAGTTGAACAAGTTGAAAGCATTTCATTTTAGCTACAACTCAAAACTAAAACCCAAAACTCAAAGAATCCTCCAGTGCTGTGTTGACATTAAGCAGGAGGGAGGGAGGGAGAATTGCATTGCTAGTATTCATTCAGCTTGTTTTTTAAATACTTAAGATAACTCAGTCTAACAGATACAAGATGAGATTTTAGTGCAAACACGATGATTTCCAAAGAGTTAGCATCTAAAGTGAATAAAGTAGATAGTCACTTAAAGACATGACAGCTCAGTTCAGGTATTTACAAAATGTAAAATACTCTGTCGAAAACATCGACCTCTTAAGAAAAGCAAAGACCTTCCTCCCTCTTTCCATTGTTTATGATGCTAATTCTAAACAAAAAATAATGAAAGGAGGATGTGAGTATTTTAAATCACAAAGATTCACAAGTTCTGTTGCTAATCTGCCTAATGTGTCTTTTGGCCCTTTGAATTGTGGGGCCCTCAAAAAGCCTTGAGAGATTAATGTTGGCTTTATTGAGAAAAAACTAAATTAATCTCATAAAGAAAAACAAAACGAGATAAAGAAACGGTGAAGGTCAAACAATATGATAAGGTAAATTTATGGCACCGTGACTTTCTTTACCGCTACTAAGTCAGAAACATATATCAACTGGAATGTCTATGAGACTGAAGTGAAGTAACTTTTCTTGTCAAGTTCCTTGAGACATTTGTTGTGAATTGGCACAACAAACTAAATCAAAAATATAAAAAAACTGATCCTGAGTTGAACTGAATGATTTGTTTCGTCTTTAATCATTAAAAAGACTCCTTACCTACAGGACTGAACCCAGCTGCAATGCTGTATATTCACAGAGCGATGAATTAAAATGACAATATTTAACAAACCATAAGTGCTCTTCATTTTTATGAGAAACCCCCTCACACACAATTTGCTTTTTTTTTTCTTTTTCCTTTTTTTTTTTAAATGAACTTTTAATTTCAATGACATCGAACACAATAAGATGATACAGTGTGAAGGCCGGCTATCCAGACCGTTTCACCCTCAGCCGACAGTGAACAACTCCGTCCATCGGTGTCATATAAGGGCAAAAATGAGCCGTAAGCTTCGGTCTCCGAAGCTTTGAGCAATTACGGACACCTGTTATTGAGTTAATTGCCCAATTAGCTCATCCTTCATTAAAACAAAACAGGTCACCTCAATCAGAACGTGTCCGCGCCAACCTATGGGACGAGGAGCATTAAGCGCACAGGTGTTTTTATGTTGCCGAGGAGAATCAGCAGAGCAGGATCACCATGTTCCATCTGGTCGGATGCTTTTTGGGGGGGTTTTTTTGGCAAGATTATAATTTCAGAACTCAATAGTTAATGAAAATGTACTCATAATGCAATTTATATATCTGGTTATGGCAGTGACATGAAAAAGAACGAGGGAAAACATTTAGCTCGCTGAAGTGTAAAAAAAAAAAAAAAAAAAAAAAAACACCAAGAAATGCTGGGATTGTTTGTCAAAGCCAAACTAAAAGTGAAAAATTAAAGGAGAAAGGATGAAGAAAAGGGGACTAAAATATAACATATTTGCATGTAATAGCAGCTGAGCATCGTTCCACAGACTTTCATTGAAAAGTCATCCAGTTGAAATCCATCAGAAGTTTACAGTGTTCTTCCCTTTAATTAGTTGCAAAAATGGTGTTTAATGTTAATTTAGTTTCAGTCTATTGAGACTTTGTTTTGAAAGTCAACTCCGGCATTTGGCAGGAAGTCAGCCATTTTCTTCAGTTTTCACTCAGCCCCATGTGAGGAAGTTCATTCGTTGTGATCTGCTATCCGTTTAGCAGTGACTGCGCAGCACCCTGACCATTTTTAAAGTGAAGTCAACTAAAAACAAAGTGTGACTAGTTTACCAGATGTTTGTTTTCCCACAGGCTTTACAGGAGCGAAAAGGTTGTTCTGACATCCGTCATGGCAGCGTTTTGAAGAGAACAGCGTCACATGCAAAAAGTTCAACAGGGATAAACTAGATGACTTTCATGGCAATAGAAATAACAGATATGCGATGACTCAGAGATCATTCGATACTCGTTTTACTCACTGTATATATTTAGCAGTCCAACTGTACGTAAAACCATACATGAGGACCTTTAACTGCTAGTGTACAACATTTAAAAGTTGTTTCATCTCACTCACTTCAGATGAGTTACTTTAGATAGACAGAGCTGATTTCAAAAGCCAGGGAAGCATTTTTCTACAACTCGAGATGTGCCCTTGGCAGAGTTAGTAACGCAACATATTATATACATGAATTAATATAAAAATGAAAGCATCTCTTTGTAAGTGAGGTCATGCTGTGGCCTCAATCTTTGCACCAGCAGATGTCAGAAAGGTACAACCTAATGTGTTGAAGGACGTGGAGTTATTGAGAATAAAGCAGTCGAGTGGAACGATGGAGGCCGTCTCTTTGAGAGCGAGAGCTTGGTTAAACTGGGTTTTCAACAGGAAAATGATCCCAAACACGGCAGAAAATGAAAAAAAACAAACAAACAAACAAAAAATCCAGAATGAAGGTGTTACAAAGTAGAAGTGAAAGTCTACACCACTATTTTATTATTAAGAGTTGTTCACACTTGAAGTACAACTAGAATAAACTATGTTAGAGTACGTCAAAGTTTCCCTACAGTAATGTTAAATTCTCAAGTCCTTTCACAGCCTGTTGAATCATGTACTGTATGGAGATCTTAACACAACTATTTTTTTTTTCCATTTTGGCTTCATTTTGTTTAAGAAAATACTTCCAAAGTGTGAAAAACATGGTTTCTGTGCACTTAAGACCAAGTTTAATTGAGATCTCTTTAGACCAAATCTACTTTGTCCCAATGCGTATAACTTTAGAACTGAAAGAGATCGTACTTTCTTTTTCACCACTTACACACACAGTTAACACCTTCAGGAGTGTAGCCCCTGGGATGAGTTAAAGGAGATAAAACGTCTAAGGTTTCACTCAGGCTCTGCCAGGGAACAGAGAACTCTATCAAGCAGTGAAACTGGAAGGAGAGATGGCTGGTGAGCCATTGAGATTAACGTTGTGAAATAATAAAGCAGCTGTCATTTTCTATCTGAGACACATTTTATAAGCATAAATGTAAGAAACTTGAGGAGATTTTGTAGAGCATCATACCCCGGCACATCTTGAAAGGTTATGTTTCACTTTTGATGCCGTCTTGTTGTGAATAGAGCACATGTACTGGGATCAAGGATGTGGAATTCACAGTATTCTGCTGTTTAAAGGCAAGAAGTGCTAATGCTTCTTTGCCGTCAATATGTCATTTTGTCCTAATTCATATTTAGCTGCTGACTGCTGAAGAATTACATTTTAATGATAGTGAGCAGGATTTAATTTGATCCTGCCAGAACAGGATCTGAGAACTCTTATTTTGACAGGCTGTGTTCCAGTTGGATCTGGTGAGTCATAAACATGAAACTGTAACAGACTGAATGATCTGTTCTTGGTTTGTGTAATGATGGCACTTGGCTGAATGTAATGTGCACTGGTTTTCTCAGTAGTTGACTGTGTGAAGTTTCCTGTCACTTTGTTTCTTTGTTTTTCCATAATGTAGAGGACTTTGAACTGCCTTGTTGCTGAAATGTGCGTTCCAAATAAACCTTGGTTGATTCATTCATTCCTGATACACTTGAGGAGCTGTTGTCAGTCAGTTGCCATGGCAATAGGTCTGTGTAGCATAGCAGGCGCAGAGAAAGAAGAAAAGAAGACTACGAGGGGTTTTGAGTTGTTCTTCAACAGTTATTCTGCGTTATTTGTATTTCGCTGTGGTGCATTGTGCTAAATTAATAATACCTACTTCTCCAGGATTCATTTTGTTAACGGAGTCATTCTACTGCAGCAGCGCGGCTATGGATGGCCAGCAAAAGAGCCGTTTTTTACCCTCCGGCGTCGTGCGCAATATTTCCAGATGGAAACAATAACATTGAACATGCCTGTGGTGGTGTCAGGTACACCACTCCTGGCCCCACACATCATAAATATTTCTTGTTAAATTTATCGCAAAATTATGCAAAAGCATTGTTCTGTATGGCATATATAGCCTTCCTTCAACCTTCAAACAAAAGGTAGATATACAATAGGGTGACAGGGATACACAAAAAGTGTAAGAAACAAGTCAATGAAATCATTCTGCAGCCTAACTACTTGTTGTTGCTCTCAATGATTCATCTGCCAAACCTTGAGATGGCATTAAGCAGCTTTTTAGACCTCCGAGCTTTGAAAAAGCAGAAAATGGACCCCATAATGTGACAAGCGGCGTCCTTATTATTCTGCCAGGCATCAGTGTATCTCTTGCTATGAATGAGGTGATGTGAGGCTTACAGGGAGAACGGGAGAGCGAGAGGAGGAAGATGAGCATTCAGGGTAGAGTGTTTATCAGAGCCAGTTGTTTACACTTGACAAACTCTAATCATAATAATCATGATTATGATCTGCAAAGGGCAAGGCGAGCTGTCTGAAATGTATTTGCTGCGACCGAGCTGCGCTTTAGTCAGGATAAATCTATTTCAGGGGGTAGAAAGCCTTTCAGGAACCACAGGGATGATGGTCTTTATAACTGGATACATACAAACAAATGCGTTGCCTTGTATAAGACCAACCTAAATCATGAGTTTCTCTCCACTTCACTGGCATTTCCATGTTTCCCATTTTGAGGGAATGACGTAACAGCTCCCCTCTGTGTCAGCATGGAGAAGTGCATTGGCTTGCATCTGTTTCCACGGGGGCAAAAAAATAAATAAATAAAAAGCAGAGGCAAAGAGGAACACTGAGCGAATGAAATGGAGTACTATGAAGCTGAGACTTTCATTTACCATATACATAAAATTTTCATTTGAAGGATTTCTCACTTATAAAATACTAATTTGGATTAACTTGTCATCCAGGAACCACGCCTCCTCCAGTACAGCAGGAAAACAGATCTCTCCGGGTGCTTGTGAATGAAATTATATCTCACTTTAATGGTAAGTGGTGGCTGAACCCTGATTTAAAATGCATGCGGTTGCAAGTCATTTCCACTTTTAATTTCCCTTCATGTCCAAAGGCCCAAGAGAAAGGGTTGAGCTGTTTCAAAACAGCATGAAAGCCTTTTATATACTTCTATATGCTGAAGACTCACGTTTGCTTACAGTTTATGAATTTGCAGCTTCTTTACTCTCTGAATAGCTTTAAGAAACAAGAATAAAACAGGTTCTTGTTTTGATCAACTGCAAGACTACAAATTGTGAAACTTCACACTGTGAAGCTTGGCTACGTATAGTGAACCTTCACATATAGGTATGAGTATGTAATTTCACATACTGTGAAATATATAATTTCACAGTGTGTAATGTGGAATTACATACTGTGAAGCTATTTATCACACAATTTTCTTGTAGTTCTTGTGACTTTATTGCATGGTTTCTATAATGACAATACACATTATTATTTTATAGTGAAGGTAGGCTACATAATGTTAAACTACATATTGCGAAGCTAGACTTTTTTTTGTTTGTTTTTTTTTGCAAGTCCGTGTGTCTTTCGAGTCCACCCCCAACCCCAACATTCACACATTTTTGTAGATTTAATTTGTATTTTGTGTAAAAGATCCACACAGTCAGGGATAATTGTAAAGTGAAAGAAAATTATTTATGATTTTCAAAAAATGTGTGTTCAGAACTTATGTACTCTGATACCCCAAATTAAATGATAGTCAACAGACTTCAGAAGTCAACTAAATTCAACCATGTGCAATTTAAGATTCGTGTAAATCCAGCGGGTCTGCAAAAGCCTCAGGTTTGTTGGAGAACAAATCCAATGGAGACAAAGAAACCTTGTCTGGTCAAACTGCATTGGTGACTGTGAAAGTTACAAAAATTCACCACTCAGGTAGGGGAAAATATATATCTTAATATTTTTCAACCATTTCCTGTCTGGCAGTCAGTTATTGTCTGTGTGACAAACAGAAACCTACCTAAGAAAAGGTAGGTGAATGTGAAGGTGTTGACAGGACAGATATTGGTCTTGGACTCCATAAATCTGGTCTTGGTATCCATTCCAGCATTGGACCCAGCTGCTCCAGCATCCCAAGCTGCGTTTTGTTTCACATTCCTTATATACGAGCAACAAAATTGGTGGTTTTTCCATGAATGACTTAATCGGACATCTGTCAAAAATCTGTGACTAGACGGGGGGTCCACTGTAGACGGTGCGCCGAACACAAACGCACACACCACTTTCAGGTTTTGATTTGCTGAAACATCTTGAAACACACCCATCTTTTCCACTTCACAGTTATGTGCTACTTTGTGTTGCTTTATCACATAAATCCACAACCAAATACCTTGATATTTATGTCTGTAACATGACAAAATGTGGGAAAAATGTAAAATATTTGGCAAAGCACTGTCATTACTTGAATTATCATAAGTATTCTATTTTCGAATCCAGTGGGGATTTCTCTAATGTGTGAACCAATCAATCACACGGGAAACAATCTTGATGGAATAACAGCGAAACAAGTTTGCGGCGAACACCATTAGATTTGGTTCTAGATGTCACCGAATCGCAAAGAATCCTGGAATGAACGCGTTTGATGGATATTTGGGAACAGATTTTCAGCTTAATGTCCTCCAAAGTGTAATGAGAGATCATTTAATGGGGACCTCAAGACACCAAAAAAAAATTCTAATGTCTCACATATGCAAATTCATACATAAAAATAAATGAGGTAGAAAGCCCTAACCATGTAAAAGAACAAAAAAAACAAAACAACTTGCTTTCGGCCCGTACAATCGTCATTTTCCAAAACTCCTAATTTCTTTGGCTTCCCTGCCCTTCCTTAACATCCATTCTCATTTTTTTTTCTTTTTTACCATTTTAATCTGGTTTCTCGAAGCCATAAAAGAAAAAAAAAAAAAAAGGAGAGAGGAAAATCTCAGGTGTAATATAAAACCAAATGCATTAGTTGACAGGGCACTGATGAATGTCACATCCATCATTCACGCAGAGCAAAGTAGGGGGAGAATTGATCTCTTTCCATTTGGACCTCGCCCCCCAAACCCCCACCCCCCAACTCTCTCTTTTGCCGAGCTCGTCAGCATTAGGCTCCGCTGCCTTCCCCCATTACAAATGCATCAGTATGCTCCGTAATACCCGTGTCCGCTATCCCCAAACGCAGCCCCAAAGTCGGCTGAAGGTTGTCGGCCGCTCATGTAAATGAAGCTTGATTGTAATAGTTCTAAGTGGATTCCGCCCACACAATCCTGTCACATTCGCTCATTGTTATCTGTTCCCCTCACCCCCCTCCCACAACACACACACACACCCATCAGGGTTTAGGCCGTAAATAATAAAAGTTGTGTCACTTTCCAAATTACCCAAACAGCTTATCACATATTTATTGTGCTGTATCACAACTACTCCTCTGTGCTTCTAAAAGCCTCGGCGAGTCGCACGCGGGCTTTTGTTAATGAACTTGGAAGATTACCAGATTTGAAAATGAACTCGCGAGTTGTTGCCGTTTCTTTTCTCTTTCTCTCCCACTTCCTCACCGATGACTCGTGCAAGAGCGTGGAGTCGACTCCGTCTGCCGTCTGAATAGGTGGCCTTCTTCAGCACTGTCAGTAAAACAGAAGCTGCAATGCATAAACAATACAGATGGAGACATATTTACTGACATTCCTGTTAAAGGTGCGCTAAAAACTCTTTAATTCTTTATTAGAGCAATAAAACTGAAAAGACCTCCGACCTTGATTTAAGTTAATTTATTCAGAGACTAAAATTCCATAATAAGACAGAAGTGCTTCAACAAAATACTGAGTTTCTGGATTATTATCTCTTAGTTAGATTTTCTTTTTTTTAAATACAAGCAGAAAAGATAAAAATGGTCAAATCTTGTTTAGCTTCTGTTATTTCCCTGTATTGATTTCTCTTTTTCCTTCAAACATGTTTGTTTCTTTTGTCAGTTCAGTTGTTTTTATCAGTCTTATGTTTTACTCTTAGTCTTCTTTTACTTTTATTCCTTATAGTTACAGTTAGATGAACTTCTTGGGGTTTTTTTATGTTTCTTCTCCCTTGCTGCCTTGTCTACTATTCGCTCCCTGAGCCATTTTCCTCATTCATCCTCACTCCCATCCTAGCTCTAGATTGTTTCCCAGTTGGTTCCTCCTCTTCTTCTTCTGCTTCATCTTCTTCTTCTATGTTCTTTAGTGGTTGGCAAACATTCTCCACCCTCACACCAGATAACTTCATGTCCTCCTTCACCGCATTCGTAAGTCCCTTCGACAGACATAATCGTTGTCTCTCCTCTGAACATGTCCGAACTGTCTGTCTGTCTGTCACTTTGTCCCCAAACCATTTAACATAAGCTGCCTCTCTGATGTTCTCATTCCTCATCCTGTGCATCTTTCGTTGTCTTAACATCCTGTCTTTTCCTTATTAGCACTGTCTCTAAACCATACATCATGACTCGACCACCTATTTTTGCCAAATTTGACCAAATACACATTCTTATCAAGACTGCTTTGCTTTTATTTTGGGATTACGTAAAACAGTCATGTCCTCTTGGCTAGGAACAAGCGATGAAGGGCACTGTTAACTTAAAAACTAGTTGCGCTGAAACTATTGCTATCGAAAGGTGCTATTTGACACAAGCTAACGCTAAAGCACTCATTTTAACCATATTTATTCCTACAAAGTCTAATTAGTATCTAATTATTTAAAGAATTTCTTACCGTCTAAACCCAAAAGTTCAACAGAGATGTCAAACTTTATTCAACTGAAAGTTTCCCAAAAGGGCAAATAAATTAGTTCTTCAGAATATGTCCAGAAAACTGCTAAGTGTGCTAAATATCTTCAAAGTTAGCAAAATAATAAAGCTCTAAATGAGTGTGCTGACCTCTCCTAACAACATTTTTTTTCTTTCAAAATTGTAGTAGTTTTTATTGATTCTTGCAGCATTACTAACAGTTTTTTTAAGGTTCCAAACCAAAATGATTTCTTCTTATTCCTATTTTTTAACCACACGGCAAACAGTCGACCCAAATACAATTTGATGCCTGAACCTACATTTTAGATTTCAGCTACTGTGTAACTTCCAACAATGGAAGAGGGGGGGGGGTCCTAATTTTCGGGTCCTTCTTTTGAAAATGAACTTCTGTGGTTCATTCAGCCCCTGCCTTCCATGTACCCAGTAGCCATTTTCTGCCTGGGTGCCTTTAAATCTGATTCACAGCTACCTAACTCACAAGAAAGAGCACGCGACAGAGGCAAAATATTGCCAAGGTGGGCCCTGAGGAGCCAAAGATAGAGGACCAATATCACAGATATGAGAAATTGCCAACGTTTTATGTAGAATGAACGACAACAGAGAAACTGGATCTGGTCTGTCCCTCAACATGCCTGTGTGGATGATGTGGTTTTTTTTTTTTTTTTTTTTTTTTTTGCTTTTACAAGATAATAATGGAACATTTTCATGGAGCAAATTATCATCTTTCACATCATATTATGTTTCTTTCATTTGACTGCCATGAACACATAAACACAGTGTACTGTGAGAAAAAGCAGCAGAAACATAAACCAAAGACGAATTAGTTTAGGATCGTTAGTTTATAGAAGATGCTGTAATGTTTTTCTTTTTTTTTTTTTTTTTAACAACATTAGCTTCACATTGTGTTTGGTAATTCACTTTGAAGAAATACAATTTATTCTGAGCTCATAAAGGGCAGACAGCTCAAACTGATTGGCTTCTGTGCAGTAATCTATCCAAATACGACTCCATTTAATGGAATTTCTTTCAGTTTTGTACACTCACTGTTGTGCTGTTTGATGCTGACTGTTTTATTCTCTGTTCATAATTTGTTCATAATTTTCTTTGGCTACTTTAAAGGTTGCCCAAGTTCCACGGTGATTTGGATAATGAAATAAGTTTGCACCTTTTAGGAGGGACTAAAGTCTAACAATCATTTCTGTTACATTTTGCAGTTTTGTTTAGCAGAAGAAAGTCTATAAAAAGAACTGGTCAGGTTTTACCACAGAACCTGAGTTGAATGTAGGTTTAGACTTTGACTGGGCCACTCTGACACAATGATATGCTTTGATCAAACTACTTCATTGTAGCTCTGTCTTTATGTTTAGTGTTGTTGTCCTGGTGGAAGTCGAGGCTCTGCTTTTCCAGGATTGTATTTAGTTCCGTGTGACTTCTCACCAAATTTTATTGAACTCCCTTTTCCTGCTGAAGAAAGTAAAGCATTTTGTATGGAGATGTCAGGGATCAAGAAATGAAGCAATTTGAAGAAATGGGTTTTTATTCACCCCCAAAATATGACAAAACGACGAACAAAACCAGAACTCAAACAATCAAGCCAATAAGAGAGGTCAGCTCAATAAACCTGAAAAATCATATAAAACCTCATACAGTATGAGCCCTCAGTATAATATGAGTCACACCATACTGAGGCATATTTGTCCCCATTTTGAACCTCATACTAAACTATGAGACATCTATGTCCTTTTTTTTACATTATGCTATTTTATGAGTCATTTTTGCTGATTTTGAACATCATAATTTTGTCCAGTCTGTGGGCATACGGACTTCTTAGTTTTTCCAATGACATCAAACCTGTGACCGTGGAGTTCACAGGTACAATTGAACAGATTGTGCCTTTAATGTCCCTGTCAGGTAACCTACGCCCTGGTGTTGGAGGTATTATGCCACCCACAACTTCACTTATTCTATTTGCCAGGATTCTGTAATCAGTGTTCAATACAATAATTGGTCTACATTTTTTCAGTTCCTTTATTCTTAAACTACATGGCATTGAATCCTGTTGCTAAGGATCCTGGGACACATTGTTTATCCTCCATACAAACAAAACTAATCCAAAAGAATAAGTGACAAAATATCAGCGAAAACTTGACAAAATTCAGTTGCAAGAAGACCATCTAAACCTGGACTCGTACTTGGCCTTGTCTGTTCAGCAGCTGATTTAATTTAATCAAGCTGAATATCATCATCTCAAAAAAATCTCTTCCTCAGAAAACCTACAATTTACTGTCTCCAATGCCTTTTGCACACATCCCTGATCTATATTATCCTTTTGAAATAACCTTGTGTAAAATGACTGTACTGTCTAATGTTTTGTCCACTTTCATTTTCAACTTCCCAAATGAAACTTCTCACCTGTTTTTGTTTCTCTAAATTCAGAACAAAGTTTGTACAATTCTCACTTTCTATAGAGTATTGAGCTCTACTCCTAATTATTGCATCAATACACTTTTCTCTCTGACATTCTTCCATTTCTTCTTTCAATTGCATGGCGTGTGTTTTATCCCTTTAAGGATCACTTTCTGGTTCATCTGCTTCCTGAGCCTCCTTCAATTAGCATATCGTAGTACTTTTAGTTTTTAATTTGCGTTTACGTCTCATGTAAAGGCTCCTCCTTCTCCCATATTTTAAGCTCCACAATTATCCTCTTGCACAATTAATGCCAAACGGGATGAATTCAAACACCATGCGCCTCCTTTATTCCCTCCGGACATTTCCCCCAGCCTAAATGTCAGTCCTTTATTAAGTGGAAAATATGTAATATCACTAAATAAAAATCTATTCCACTTTGTTTTAAAGTTCCCATCACCATTTGCCTTCTTTTAAAAGGACTCAAGTCCCTCCACGCCTCCATCATTTCCTGATTCATCAGTAAATCCTTTAACTTTTCTCTCAACTCATCCGTCTTGGCTTGGAGCATCAAGTTTTGTTCTCCACACATTAAAATTACCCATGGAAATACTGTTTTACACACAAAATGGCTTTGACTTGTCAGAGACGCGGCACCTTCCTTCCTCCACGTTTGAAGCATATAGATTGATCAAACTAAACCACGGGGTCACTGAATATTGGTCAAATTCAGTGACCAATAAGACAGTTGTCTGACATTACAAAAACGCCCGTCTTTAACGAAAACGCCCACCCAACGAGACAAGTGAGCACCACGGTTTCAAAACCACTTCACCGTAGCCATCAGTTCGTCAGTCCAATGCATTTCTCGAAAACAAAATGCACCACACTGTAAAGCTTTAAACACCAAGCCTTTACGTATTACAACTTAAAGAAGATGGTTTAATTTAAGAAACCATAAAAAAAAATCAAAAACTAAAACCTGTCATGCTTTATTTTTACCTAATTTTATACATTGTTTGTGCATTTTGTTTTTGCTTCCTGTTGTCTTTTTTCTTGACTCCCAACAAGCAAACAAAATAAATTACTTCTGTACGCCAGCCTTGACTTTATGTTTCTTTCTTGCAAAATGTGATTATTGCAATTAGGTTCATATGCAAATAAGTTCAGTCTAGTTTTTTTTTTTAATGCCATGTTTTTAATTTTTTTTTTTATTTATTTATGACTTAAATGTAAACATGGAGAGGTAGGCAGATTCTTAGGTGTCAAGACGAAGAGCTGAATGAAACGTGATGATGCAGGAGCGACATGTGGTCATGTAAGAAAATACTAAAACATTTGACATTAGATTAACACGATTTCCGTTATAAGATTTTCACAAAATATTCATTTTTTACTAGCTTTTCAAATGAATATTTTAATTATGAATCACATTTAAGCTTATTTTGTCTGTGGAATGAGTGAAATGTGTGTGTGAGCGTGCGTGTGCGCGTGTGTGTGTGCGTGTGTGTGAGTGTGTGGGGAGGGGGTGGGGGAAGGGAGACTAAACAAAACCTAATTTAGGTCATTTCTGTCCACCTGGAGAAGAATGAAAACACTCAGAGAGAACCACTTCTGAGTGACACTATAAATTTCCTGCATGTAAGTGTTGACATGTCCACTTGTTTATGACTCTATGCTAATTTGGACGCTCTGGCTAAAACCACTTGTGTGATTGCAGTAATGAGCTCGAGCTGCGTCTCGCACGCGTTAAGAGCTTCACACAGACCCCGCCACTTATGTTAGCCTGGTTTGGAAATTTGCTCTCACAACCTTACTTACCCACATTTGTAGGTGTGCAACACGGTAGACTCCCATTCCGTAGTGGCAAAGCTGCCACAATTTCTAAAGACTTGTCACGTGAGCAATTTTATCCACGAGATTTTAACTTTGTTTCTTACCACAATTGCAACATCGTGTTTATACCAACATTAGCGGAACACATTTGTAACGCCGTTACAGAGGAAACCAACCGTGACGTCACATAGATAAAGATGGCGGGCTGCGAAGCACTGCAGAATAATTCACCTCCAATTATTCGACCGAAAAGTCGAGCTGCTATGCCAAATCAGAAAACAACACGTGAACCTAAGCATGTGGTTTTTAGGGCTGGTTGTCGTGAGCAAATGAGAAAAATTATCATATGTTTAATTTTTTTAGAAACAGAATCAGTTTTATTGGCCAAACATGGAATTTGGTTTCAATGTCTCTCAACATACTTTTGTGTTTTAGTAAAGCAGCCAGAAACTGGAATGAAGTAAGAGAAGTGTTACTTCAAAATGAACTTAGACAAGTAAAGGTAAATGACATGGTGTAGTTAAAGTACAGGTGTTTTTTTTTTGTTTTTTTTATTCAGTTACTCAAGCAAACGTTTTGGGGTTTTTCTTCCCCAAATTGCCTGCAGTCAGGACAACTTAAGACTAAATTAAACTTCCAAATTACTGTGATAAGTTTGTATTCAAAAGACAAACTTCTCACTTCCCTTCCCGTACACCAATTGGATGACTTCATCACTAACTCTTTCTTTGCGCCTTTTAATGTTCGTCCTCGGTCCCCATAGATTCCTGGAAGCCTTTTTAACCCCTGGAGCAGGCCGGGCCCTTGCTGTCAAGGGATTATTGAAGTTTTGACGTATAATGACCCGCTTATCGCTCTCAGTCTCTTTGCAGGAGCTCCTCGTGGGCCCTGTCACTTTTGGGCCCTCGACTTTGTATGGTTATTTCAATAGAGAGCCCTCCCTCACCATTACCCGCTCTTTCTCATCTGAAATTTCTTGCCGTGTGCCCTTTTCTGATAATGCCTCATTGTGAAAACCATAAAAAGCGGGAAAGTTATCTCATTTTACCTGAGGTATTTTTTCAGGGCTGTGCTTGCGTTCAATCTTGCGTGTTTTTCTTCCCCCCTCTTTTTTCCCTTAATGGCTTTCAACTGTTCTTCCCTCTGTGTCTGGGTTTGTTCTCTGTCTTTTTCTCAGTTGCCATCTCTTTTTACCTTGAGACGCTCTCACAATATCTTTCTTTCGGTGACCCTCGTTTGTGATGTGTTTGGATAATGGGCTTCAGCTGTGAACAGAAGTCCAATTTAATTCCTTTCAACCCAGCTGGTTCAGCCAAATTACGTCTCTAAAGGCTTTCAGAAATATTTTCCATTCAGTGTCATTGGAAGTTTTACTCGTCGACTTCTTCAGCATTTCGAAGCTGTTAGCTTTTAACAGCCATTTAAGATAAGAATGGTCGGGATCTTTCCCTTCGCAGCAACAAGGTTAGCGGCTCCAGCCTTGGCCTTGGTCATCACATGGAGACGTTTACAAATAAAAATTTGAAATGCAGATGGAGCTGTGGTATTGAATGCCCCTGAATCAATACTTTATAGAAATACCTTTCAATTGTAGGTGTTTATAGAAGATGTTTCTAGGAGCTGTGCACGACCAGAGATGGAAGTCATTGCCTTCTTTTTTTCTGCAAGACAGCGAAACCTTAGATTGTGACTTTTAGGTTTTGCCACAGATTCACAACTGAATTTGAGCGTTTCATGACGTAATTTGATTTAAAACTTTCCCTTGGAACTTTGGCTATTTTTGAGAGGTTATTTTTAGAGGTGGGCATATCAATCCAAAATATTGATAACATCAATACCAAGTCAGTATCAGTATTGAATTGATGTTAGAGTGGTATCGATTCTATTTGTGTATTGCAGTTTTTCAACTCTATTTCAAAACAGATTCGGCTTTGATTTGCTCTCAAATTAAAAATGATTGTGCTTTGATTATTTCGCGAAAATGGACACTGATTTTTTTTTAGTTTTTTTATTTTGATTCAGTATTTTATAAAACTAATAGTATTCTGTTAGCGCCTATAAACTTTCTCCAAATTCTGTCCCAGGTTTTAACAACTGCTGTGATGACTTCCTGAAGGCGGAGTTTCAGAAAGAAATGAAATTGTTAAAGAGGCGGAGGCCCAATTTCAAGGTGATAAACTATGATGTCAAATTTCTTTTAAGGCATTTTTTGATATATGTAACAGTTTTATAAGAACTGAAGGTTTCACAGTGACTTGGCTGTGCTATACAATGGCACTATGTTCCTGGAAAACACATAAATAAATCAAAACTGGTATCAGTATCAGGGATAATAGCATTGGATTTGATTGATATTGTATCAATACCAAAACATCAAGTAGCGTAAAGATTCTACTTGTGCTGTGAATCACCATGGAAATTACATGTTTAAGGTGATATCCTATATCTAAGTACACCGTCTGAGTGAAGGATGGCTGTTGTGTCATACTGTCTTATTCTGTTTGATGACGGTGAAAACAGAAGCTTAAAAGTTTCAACATAAATATTTCTGCGAGGTGCCATATTTTATCAATGAAACATTCTGAATAGCTGCTAAAAAATGTGTTGATTAGCTGTGTGATTTTCGCTATCTTCCCTCCCCCCCAACATGTGTAATTAACACATCTGCAAGAATGAAACGTGGGTCTGCTGATAACAGGGGTTTAAATCAACAAACTGCTGAGCAGAATCCACACAAGTTGCAGAAACACTTTTATCTCTCCACTACCGGCGCTGAGGGCAATGTTGGAAGATTTCCAAATAACACTGAAACCTTTGTAGCAACCTGTGAGTGTAATGGAGAGATCGCAGTTGACGGTTCACGGCTCTAGTATTTGCTGGTCCAGTCTAAACGCTCACATGTTATCGGGAATATGTTGTTATTACTGACCTAGAGTGTGGAAACGTTGCCTGTAGTTATAAAGCAGATTAAACATGGGCATTTGGTCTTTTGACTTAATAGTTATTTCAGTTTTTTTTCCCACAGATAGAAGGCCCCAACTGGGTTTCTGCAATCAGAGTGATTCACGTTTAGAACAGACACCTTCATGTTTATAAGTTCAAATAAAGGAGCAGGAAACACCATCTTATGTGATTTAGTGATCTACCAGAATTATACACATACGTTACATTAGTAGCTAAAAATCCATATATTTGTTTCAAATGCATTTCAGGATACAATTTAGAAAAAAAAATATAGGTAATTATTCTGAAAAACCCTGAAAATGTCTGACTAATCTCAGAAATGTTCTAGAAAAAAACAAGAAAAGTCAAACATTACCTTGAAAAAAGTCAAAAGTTAAATTTTTTAGATAGCAGTATTACTTAAATAATAGAATACAACTTTTCTCAGTCAATGTATCCCACTTTATAAGTTTTATTGAAATAAAAAGAGCCATGAATCAGGAGCAGAAAAAAAAAAAATATATATATATATATATATATATATCCAAATTCTCAGACTTCTCTATAAATATTTCTTGTCAATTTCCTTTGTAAATTGGGATATTCCTCATTTTTGGCTCTTAAAATTTTGATGCTAAGCTACAAAATCTTCAATTATCTGCTTTTTTTGTTGTATTCTGCCATGTATATATTCAAGCTAAAATTTTGATCTAAGTGAGCGTAGGGAAAGAATAGCTTTTTTTTTTTTTCTAAATGGGATAAATAATTCACTTGAAAGCGTTGCACTTTGTCTAACAATGTAATAAAACTCCAAACATCTATCTTCTGCAACAGGAGTGCCAGATGTCCAAAAAATAAATAAATTGCGGGAGAGGAAAAAATGAGGTAAATTCCAATTGCTTCCATTGTACGGAGCCGCTCATGCTTCCACAGCTGGCAGTGTGAACGCTGACACCTATCACCTAACCTAATAACAGTGTGCTCCACATACATCACCCTGATTTGATTTGGGACCTGATTTATTTATTTGTTTAGCCCAGAGACCCCGGTGTCATTATTTTCCCTTGTAAATAATTCAATAAAAACGTCAAGCGTCGGCCTGCTCTACATTAATATTACGTGTAATAAAGACAGTGGGAGGGAGCAGCCGTGTGCAGGTATGACGGGCAGAAGCGGACGCGTCTGCGCGCTCAACAGATATTTTCATGACTGGCAAAAACAAGTTTGAGAACATCAGATGTAATATTTAGCTGTCTGGCGGGGATTTGGTGATGAAATTTGGATTTGATTTGTCATAAATGGAGATGCCACCTTGGTGCCATGCAGAGCATTCACAGCAGGAAGACATTTAGACTCTGACTTTAAAACAACACTATGTTACACCCTAAAACTGATGAATCAGTTATAGAAACTCCTGAAGTTTATTATGATCGTTGGAAATGTCCAGAAAGTAAGACTGAAATATTCACAAACAGTTAAAACACTGTTTTTTAGGGATGCACTGATCTGAAAATTTGGGCCAATATTTTCGTATTGCCTTTGTGGCTAATAACCGATATTGAGCAATATATATTTTTCACCACTGTTTCAGCAAAACAATAAAATAAAATATCGGTTTTTCATATTGGTCCAGTTTTATTGATTGGACTGACTCTGATATATTGGTGCAAATACTATCATTTTTTCCATGGTGTCAAAAAGGAAGGAAAATATCTGTAATATCTGAAAATATTGCTCATCAGCAGAAATGTCGGTTACTGGTCTTGACCCAAGTTTGCATATCTGCGTATCCCTATTTTTCTTCATTGTTGGTTCTGCAACAGCAACAATAAATTTGCAAATATGATCAAACGTGGTCATTGTGTAGCTTTCAGCTGTGGCTGGAATGTGAGAAATGTTCAGAGTGGCTACAGATACTGCTGGGATTACAGTTTACTGAGTTAGTGAACAAACATCTGTTCTTTTACAGGTATCTGTTTTTAAGCTGTGCTGTATCTGTGCTGTTGTTTTTTAGGTCATCTGTGCCTTAATGGGCCTGAGATGTCTGCTTGGCTGTCTTGAGGTAATGTAGTCCTCCTGCACGCGACCAGAGACCAGAGAGAATCGATAATCTGTCAGACATGTTTAAGGTCCTCTGCGTGGAGGTAAGTGGTGGGAGGGTCTCCTCTGCCTCGCACACAGATGAAGGTACCAAAGAGCTCCATTTTAAAAGACAGAGATGGTCGCCATACGTTTCCAGGAATGTCTGTGTAGCTAAGGAAACCTTACATTCATTGAAGTTATACTGGTTTGAAACCAGTACGAAGCAAAGCGTAGAACACCCGGCTGGTTTTTACTAGGCTATGAGTGGCCTAGCACAGTCGGCTTTCAGTCTATCGTCTCAGACTGAAAGCCGACTGAGATGATAGGGCTTTACGTCATATCGTCTCAGTGATATGACTGACATGATATCATTCAAAATCTGAGTGATATCATCTCAGATTTTGAGTGAAAAATCAAAATCTGAAATGCGCTGTTCATGGTAAAAATCTGTAGCCTGGTAAAAGCCAGACCTTTGTATTGCACTTTGCTTCGTCCAGAGTGTCTGGGCTCTCGGCTGGTAAGAAACCATTACTTCCTGGAGGAATGGACTTTTTACCCAGTCACAAATTTTTGTCCGTGACATTTGCCAGTTCGACTCTAAGGAAGTTGCCTGTGCTGGTCCGGTCAAAAATGACAATATGAGTCACACCCAGAACTCGAGAACTTTTTTCAAGTCCAGTTGTACAGGAAGGCAAGGGCAGGGCTAAACAATCCCTAGATAACCTTCTGAAACACCTGATAAAGGATGTGTACTGCTGTGAATATTAAACCGTGTTCCTCAGAATTGCTTGTAAAGCCCAAACAACACATTCTCATCTTGCAGTCCAATAAGTCAGCATCAGATTTTTTCTTTTTCTCTACATGAATATGGCTTGTTTCTCTCAAACCCCCATTCTCAACGTTTCTAGAAGAGCTCTTGTTTCATCCCCAGCCATATTTTCTCCTATGGGAAAGCCATTGTTTCAGTCAAAAAAAAAAGAGCATCTCATTTTACTCTGATTTGTTTACTTGGCTAATGGGAGTGCAGAGTCCTTTGTTGAGCCTTTGCAGAGCATGACAAAGCTTTGCTGTACTGTGGAGAGAGTTTGGCTGGAAGAGAGGCACCATCTCCCCATTTGATATCAGGGAGGCTTTCATACTGGATTTAATGACTCTTCACCAGCTGACATAATTGCACTTTCAGATTTTTAATAAGAATTTTAACATAATAAGGGGGTAATGTGCAGTGTCGTGAACAGCACTTTTCACAAATGCTTTCCTTTTTAACTGTGATAATAATAGTAATTACAAAGATAATATGCTCTAATTGTCAGGAGGGGGATACATTTCTTCTTTTTTTCCCTCTCCTCTCTAATCCCATATCTGCCAGCAGAATTCCTGCTTGCATTGTGTGCTCTTGCAACAGGTTGCGTCAGACATTAAAGGAATATTTAAACATACAAACAAGCTGCCGGTCTTTACACAGGATGACAAAAACGTTTGGGGTTCAGTTCAAGAAGTAGCATCATTAAGATAATTGTAAGGAGGGGAAAGCCCCACTCTACATCCTGCGAGGATGAAAAACGAAATAATTAATGCGATAGCAGCTTTAACTTTTATTCTGATGGCTGGAGCTAACGTGTTACAGGCTGTGTTGTGGTGTGTAGGCAAACATGCTCCACCACGCTTTTGCTGTAAGATTGTACTGTTTCATCTAAAACTGGAAAACAGATGAAAACCTTTAAGTCTGCAACATGTAAGTTATTAAAAAAAAAAAGATTTTTTTTTTTTTACATATTTGTTAAAATTACCATTATATTATGACAGTATAATAGAGATAATCTGTGAAAAAATTGACATCTTCTGCCTGCTGCCAGTACTAACTAGAATTACACCGCTCAGTCAGAAGCAACCAATCAGAGCCAGGAGGAGGGTTTTTGCGCTGTCAATCACTCTCATGCTTCCTCCCGCCTTGCTTTTGCTAAGTCACAGTTGGTCACTACAACATAGCCAGCCACCAATGCTAAAGTTAGCTAGCAATTCAAACATTGCATCATGCTGAGAACAAGCGTACCCGACTTCCCAACACTCCAATTGCTTCCCCCTAAAACATGTTTGAAGTTAACTTGGTTACTAGCATCAACCATATTCTAAACATAAGAAGCTTCAAAGAACAAACATTTTGTTTTGGTCAGTGTATTTTAAACCACAGGTTATAAAGGCACACGAGTCCCTATCGGTGCTGCCTCTGCTCATTCACAGAGCAAGCTGGCAACATGACAACCACATTGTTGCCTTCAAAGATCGAGCCTGTATTGAGAAGCTGTGGCCACGTCGCCTGGTGACTCAGCTGCATTAAAGATGGATTAGGGTGATTACATTCACCCATCTATCTATTGTCTTCAGTTGTTCATTCCTAATGAAATTCTAAAATTGGACCGTGTAGTATTGTAGCTCATTGAGAGCAAGGATATTGACTTTGGCAATGTATTTTGGCACATTGACATAAAAGTTTTGGCAATAGAGACAGTAGCATAGTGTTAAGAAAGAATATTTCAAAAGAGCCCTGCAAAAGGCAGAGGAGATGCGGAAAGGGTTGCACGGTTAGAGGTTGTATATTTTGTTCTTGAATTAAGGTTTTTATCATGTTTAGTAGAGACTGGGAATCAACAGCCGTATGGTAACCTTTTGATGTGTATTCCTTTAATAATCTCAACCTTTTACTGGTGCCCTCCTATTAAATTATACCCAGAATGAGCAGAGGTAAAGCTCTTCCTGGGAGACTTTGCCAGGAACCAACACAGCTTTAGCTATTTTCTCAAACACCTCTCATTTCATCTCTCCCTGAGTCCTTTGGCCATCACAGAAAATGCCTGTTGTTTTGTTTATCCAATATCAGAGGTGCCTGCGCCTTAATCCCAATAAAGAGGGCCATTGGACTGCATTATCTGTATGATTGCCCTTTAGAACTGCTGTCAATGCTTTTCTCCTTATCCCGCTTCTCAAAGCCTCTCTCCCAGCAAGAAGTCTATGTGAGGGGAATACAATGCAGGCAGTTCAGACGCCACAAAAGGGCATTGCATTAGAAAGCCATACCTCTGCTGTGTGACCTTTGGCAGTGCGGTGGAGGTCGGCTGAATCCCTGCGGACACCCAGTCAGCTTCAGTCAGGGGAACAGAATGGACTCTAAATCTATGATTCAAGGTGCCGACGTCAGCAAATGGCACTTTATTGTTTTTTCCTATTCACACTTTTGTACCTTGGTCGTGGGTGGTACATGTATAAATACCTCACACCTCTGTCACTGAGTTGGGAGTCTGTGTGGCAAATATGAAATATATCTATACGAGGGCTGGGGGTTTAATGCACTAATTTCAATAAATTAATTACATAGAATTTGATGGTTGACTAACCGAAATCTCACATTGACAACTATATTTCTGTTGATGAGCTCCCATACTACATCCTTCCTTCCACACTGCCCAATGATGCTAGGATGTAAATGACCTGCCATTTCTCAATCACCCAAAAATTGAAGCTAATCCAATTGAACATAACTCCAGCCAAAAACCACAGTCTTTATCTAGTCAACATATACTGCCACAAAATTCATTTGGACTCCATTTTACAGGAAAAGACCCCAACTTTCCCTGGTCAGAACAAAATATCTGTTATCTGGCTGGGTCCATGAGTTGTTGGTACTGGAATAAATGAATGTTTCAGGTCTTGTGGCCTGGCACTGTCCATGCACTATTTTTGCTTCCCAGAGATGCGGTCAAATGGTTATGAAGTTAGATTGTGTGGTGGGATTTTTGAATCACTCTTAAGGAGTTTTGGGGAGAACCACTGCTACTTTGCCAGAGATTGAGCTGCAAATATATCTTAGCACAGGGTTTGTGATATTTCTGCACCATAGTTTTCATTTCTCGTGTCAATAGTGTAATGTTATAAATGATTGACATATAGGCAAGTGTCTTCACATTTTACTAGAACTTTGAATTTTGTATATTTTGTAGTACTATTGTTCAACAGTGTAAAAATAAATTCTAGATTTTCTTCTTGAAAATTTTCCACTTTTCAAACCCAGAGACGTCCTTGTTTTTTTAGATAATTTCTGAAACTATCGTCAAAAAT
This sequence comes from Poeciliopsis turrubarensis, assembly GCA_010277015.1. NCBI lineage: Eukaryota > Metazoa > Chordata > Actinopteri > Cyprinodontiformes > Poeciliidae > Poeciliopsis > Poeciliopsis turrubarensis. The sequence continues at coordinate 994,993 of VMRN01000076.1, forward strand.
AAAAAAATTTTGGCTGATATTTACTTTCATTTTTTTTCTATCTACAACCATAAAACATCATTTTGGTAATAAAGATCAAATTAAAAAACCTACTTATTACTTTTTTATTATGTACCTATATGACTATCATTGCTTGCCACAGCATTTGTAGTGACACAAATACAAATATTAAAAAAACATTTGAAATAGGTTTCTTCAAGATATCACTTACTTTAAAAAGTGTGATTTATGTCATTAAATTGCACACAGTAGGAGAAGTCAATCGTATATTTGAATTATTTACAGAAGCTCTTGTGAAACGCTGGCGTAAATAGGAAAAATAACATTTCTGATCATACTGTAAATTAGTTTTTTCTTGAACAGAACTGAAATTAATCACAACAATAAATCCAATTCTTAAAATGACAAGAAATGTATCACAAATAATAATAAATAACGTGATATGATAAATTCTCACCCCTGCATTTTACTGTATCAAAAGTGTCCCACTGTTAGGATGTTTCAGTTTTCTGCTTAACTGCATTGATTATTGTTTCAATTGCGACACTCAAGTCTAACTCCAAGCACCTCAAGATGCTGAAAGGCATTCAGAGCAGCTGCGCTACGCCCCATTTTAAGCATTTTGTTTTTTTTTTCCTCTCCCTCTGCGTGCCGCTGATCAATCCCTCTCTGATGTACAGCAGCTTTGTCTCTTGTGTGTCAAAATGGAGGATGGGGGAGAAAAAACGAGCTGCACTTAATTGCTCAAAAAAAAAAAAAAAAAAAAAGATTTTAGTTTCTAAACCAATGAGTCATCGTGGGCTAAGACGATATGCCAAAGCCCCCGGAGAGATGAAGAGAGGGGATTGTAAAAGCCTAAAATGGGATCATCTTGGCTGAGCTTTCTTTTTTATTCTTCAGCAGAATGGGATAACATTTCAAACACACAAATACAGAACCCTGTCTGCTGTAATATGGCTATCGCTCTGTCTCCTTTGACAGGGCAAAAAAAATGTTCCATTTCTAAATGCACCCCTGTTGGGCCTTGAACTGCAGAGCTATATTCTACTTTTTTTACACCTTTTTGTACCTGGATCCCTGTGCACTGGCACAGAAATACCCCTGTTTTATATATATATATATATATATACATACCTTTATTTTTTCACAGTGCAGCATCAAACTTCCATGTATTTTGTTGGGATTTTAAGGGACAGACCAACACTAAGTAGTGCAGAATTGCGATGCAGGAAGGAAGTGATGTATGGTTTTTAGTTTGTATTTTGTGCCATCAGTCAAAACCTGTATAACAGCTTTTGCCTCCATTGAAGCTGAACTTTTTTTCGGGAGGGCCTGGAACGTGTTTATTGTGTCTAGAGAAGGAAATGTTTGCTGCAGTTTCTTTGCACTTTAACTAAAGATCATTTAGATTCAACTGTCTGTTCCCTGCAGCTTGTAGGTATTGCCACCTGATTAATTTAAGTCAAGTATGGGCTCTGACCATGTCATTATAAGAAACAAATGCTCATGGCGTTGTGGCTCGAGCTGTGTGTTAAATGGGCAGTGTTATGTAAAGTCAACATTGAGCTTTACCTCATGTTAAAATATTATTCCCTTAGGTTGAGTGTTGCCTTGATTATTTTCATCTGTGTTTGAGAAATTCTTTGATCTCCCAATGGCAACCTTTCAGCTATGCAAAATGCCTAAGGGGACCGAGCCCCGCCTTCGAGGCGCAGCTCCTCCTCAGAGCTGCAGTTTCCACCTCACAGAGTAGACTTCCCGCAAAATTCCCCCTTTCAGCTCCTTCAGACTTGCCAGTAGCAATTAGCAAAAACCTGACGGAACTGCACATCAGCTGAGCTCAGTATATGAGCAACTTATCAGCGGAATGGCGGGAAAAACATTAAGGGTCAATAGAGGAGCCATGTAGTGATGACGACAGCATGCTAATATATAGTTGTATATTTTTAATTCATGAACCCAAGCTTTCATTCCGAAAGGTGGAATTTCAGAAAGAGCAGAAGTTTTTAAAGCTCAATTTTATTTTATTTCATTGCTACAAAGTCAAATTTCTTTTCAGTCATATTTGATATACATAGCATTTCAATAAAATAAAATTGATTTATTTTTTTAACCCGATGTCTTATCTCTGACTTGTCTGCTTTGCTCCTTGCTCTCATGATTCTCTAATGTTCTCTAACAACCCTCTGATGTCTTCAAGCAACAGCTGCATTTATACTGAGATTAAATTACACACCAGTGGAGTCCATTTACTGCATAGTAAATGGACTCCACTTTACAACCAACTTCTGAAGCAGTTGGTTACACTGCATTGTTATCTAGGGACATTCATATAAAGGAGCATTATTATCTTACACTGCTATGCGACTACCCAACTATGCCCTATTTTGTGTCAGTCTACCTCATGCAAGGTCAATAAAATAAAATTTGTGGTTGTGAGTTTAGCGGATGTGAAAATGGTTTGCAAAGCACTGCGTTTTGAAATATTCAATACTAAGTTTGTGTGTTATTTACTATCTGTTTCAGTTTTCATAACAATGGAGTTCTTTTCCTATTTTATCACACAAATATGAGCTGCTGTATGGCTTCTCATGGTTCCTCTTGCTTTGTCTATAGTCAAATAAATTTCTCTATGATCTGACGTGGAATCTGCATCCAGAACAGTCTGCTGGCTTTAAGCACCATGTATCTATAACTTTATTCAACAGAAAGTTCACAAAACAGCTAAGTAAACTAGTGCTTTACAATTTAGTTAATTAAGGGGAAGCTGAGTGCGCTAAATGTCTTAGCTAAAGCACTGCATGGGAACTTGGCTTATGCGCTACTGGTGCATTCGCGGGTGTCCCTACACTGTTCAAGGCAATGGCTGATTGCTCCAGACAGCAATTTTTTGTTTGTTTGTTTTCTCTCCATCAAATAAAGCGCTAACAAAGGCTCGAAGGCTGGCTATGAGTGGACCATTTACTGAACACCTTGTTGCTGTTAAAATACAACCCAGATTTCATCAAGTTGTCGCCTGAGGTTTGTTTCTTCTCCTGTATGTTTTTATGGGCGTTTCCTTCTCAATAAATACCCAAGCAGATTATTTAAATGAATTACGGCAGCCCTTTTACAGCTCACATGGCGGCCTTGATTGCTCCTTGGAGGAAAAAAAAAAAAAGTCGAGCAATGCAGAGAAGGTCGCAAGTTCTCCAGGCTTAAATCAGATATGAAACTTGGAAGATTATTTGTTGTACTTGTTTTGCCTACACTTATTGAAAAGCGTTGATGTTCATCCATAAGGCAGAAAATGATTCTTGCCCAATGTTTGAGTAAATGAGCCAGCAGGATTTAAACTGAAACTCTCTTTCAGAAAGATAAATCAGTTTAGGTGACAGCTCCAAGTTTTTTTTGTGTGTTTTGTTGTTTGCTTTTTTACAGACCGACGAGACATTAATAAACATAAAGATTTATGAGATGGATGGCAGCCATATGAAAGTTAAGCATTGTTTGGATAGACTCTATTTCAGAGAATATTATCCAAGCCCCCCACAGTCCTTGATGCTGACACTACTTTTGTATTAAAATATATTTATGTCAAAGTCTTGAAATCTTTTAATATTCTTTTGCTTTCTTCTTCATGACGCCTATAACGACTCACTTAAGATGCCTTCTCCACCTGCCGACCTCTCTGTTTATGATGAGTTTGTGGACTCACAGCCACAAAGCATTTTAATTACTCTCTTCTCTCTTCAGCGGCAGTTATGGGGTTAGACTGGGTGAGAATGTACAGTGCCAAGAAATCCACTGCACTGTTTAATGAAGCGTGCCCGGCCCCTGTTCAGTGCCAGCTTGAGCTAAAGATTTAAAGTGAGTCGAGGCCCAGAGGAAAATGACGAGATGCTACGGCAGAACAATACTGGCACTTCGTGCTGGCAGTGGAGCGCTGTTCAGTGGAGGATAAATCAAGTCTTTGTGGAGAAGAACTTCCAAACAAGATGACAGGTGAATGTAGTCATAACTTTGGGTTCATCTAAAGGGTGATGGCGGTTATTGTTTCATAAAGATGTCTGGAGTCGCTACCTGGATCTGTACACACAAACGATCAACGAAACCTGGAGCTGCCATAGGAGAGTGGAAACCCAGAATGACAGCAGACAGTGGATGTCAATACAGAGAAATTCTGCCTCTATTTAACAGGTTGTGGCATGAAATGATCACAAATGCTGTATGGACAAGCAGCTATTACGTTTATTGGGTAATCAGGTTGCTTTCGATATATTTTCTTTCATTTAAAGTGTCAGTACTGTGTTCTTTTCAGACACAGTGCCATTTTATAGCAAAATTTAAGTAACTGGTATGTTCAGTTGTAATTTAAATTGGGCCTCTGTCTCTAAGAATCTCCTGCTTTTTCTGACACTCCGCCTTCAGAAAGTCATCTCAACATGGCTCCTTTATTAGCACTTTAACAATGATTTTACTAACATCACACTGACAAGTGGATTTTATGTTGAGTTCAGGAGATGTGCAGTTTCACTGGTTGTTTGCAAATTGCTACGGGCTAGTCTGAAGGAGCCAAGTGAGGAGGAGCTGCGTCTCGAAGGCAGAGCTGGGTCCCACCAGCCGGTTTGCACAGCTGAATGATTGTCACAGGAGATTAAAAGGATTTCTCAAACACACATGAGATATTTGCAGGTGTGGTTCTGATGAGAAAACATAAGATTATAAAATGATGACAAGCTGAAAAAAAATTCTGTTTTATACCGCCCTGTTAATGAATGAAGATATCATTTGACAACTGATTTGTTTTTATGTGTTATTTCTCTCTGATGTAAATTGTTTTTGATGAGAAAAAAACATTTGTGGGAGTCAATATCATTTTTAAGTAAACATTCGGTAACAAGCAAAGTTATTCTCCTTTACGTTTCCTCCCTTGTCTGTTTGTGAGGAATGAGGAAATACCAGGAATTAATTGCATTAGTAGATTAATTAGTTTGGGTTCTCCAGAATCAATAAGAGTGTGCCGGACGGCGAAAGCTCGATAGAACGGAGGGAAAGCACATGCAGGTTGAGTTTATTTACATGTGAGCGTGCCGATGTGTCCGGACCTTATCTGTACGAGCTGTGGTTTTAATTAAGGGCGCGGCACGTGCTGGCTCTTCTGAGTGGGAGCCAAAGTGGGCTGAAATGATGCAGGAGAGGTCCTGCTGGGGAGCAGCGGAGAGAGAAAACATCTGCTCTTCGTCAGGCAAGATCAGGCGCAGAGGCCAGGCGCGGGCTGGCAGATGGCGAAGAGGCCTCAGAACAATAGGGACAGCCCACCCCCTGCACCAGCACAACCATTACCACTTACACACACACACACACGCGCACGCAACTTTACACTGCGGTAGATTTCAGCAAACAAGCTGTACAGATATTTCATGTCTGAAACTATTTTAGCTACATGTCAAATGCTGTTGACCTGACGTCACTAACAACAGAGGTTGAAACTGATGTACAAAATCAACTGTGACCTTCATTTCCTTCAACATGTGAAACAGGCGCATTTCCAAAGATGATCTTCAATCAAAATATAAATACAAGAAAACATTTCCATTGTTATGTGTTAAACAAATACTTGAGCCTGAAAACTGGTTTTGTTCTGTAGGACTGTATGATAATTGTGAAAAATAAAGCTGACTACTTTGCGGGTTTCGCCCATCGCGGGTTATTTTTGGAGTGTGTTCTCCCCCCTGGAGACTTTTAACCTAAGAAGTCTTCATTAAATTATTAGTAGAAATAGTATCACCAATACCTATAATATTTATGTAACCAAACAGGGTGTAACATAAGTTGGAATAGATTAGATGAATGATGGTTAAAAACCCAAATGTTTTTGGTTAATTGCTTCAGCAGTACAGAACAAAGAGACTGAAACAAAAAATGGAAAATGGACTAATAAGATTTTTAACTCTAGTGATTTTATTTGTTGGACACACTTAAGAAACAGTACCATAATTCAAAGTCTACTGCATTGTGAAGCAATGTTCCGGCTTCCTCGGTACAAGGTCATAATGTTCTGCCTCGCCGTTGTATTGTAAAAGTCATTGATCTGTTTTATTTTTATGTTTTGTATCTTGGGTAAAAAAAATAAAAAAAAAGGGGAAAAAAAGTACACAATAAAAAAGGGGGTTAGTGATCAAATAGCATATAGAAACATTCGCTCTTTATGGTGCAAATCAATGACTTTTTTTTCTTTTCCTCTCAATAGAAAAAGAAAGTAATTCACGTCAAGTTGTGACCCAATAGGGTGTAACATAAGGAACAATGGCTCCAAATAAATAGCATTATATAAGAAAGGAAACCCCAGCCTCAGTGGAAGTAAATTACAGTTTCTATAGATGTCTAAGCCTTTTCCTCCAACGAAAACACCGTTCTGATTTTCTTTGTCAAATGAAATGACAGATCTTATACAAAAGCACTTTACAAAAGCCATTCATGTGGGTCACTGCTGCTACAATGGAAGCTATTAGCATTTCACTGTAAAGACATGAATTTGATTCAAACTGTAATTGGGTGTGTGTAAGTTTTAAAGTCAAGCCAGCGAGTAATAAATACCGCCTCCGCAACGCCTCGCTAAAGTCTCCACAGCCGATGATCTATTTCCATGTTTCCTCAACGTAAAGCTGTGCACTACAATGGGCTTTATTGGCATTTCATGTCATAGCTCACCACTTTACTGCACGTTTGTGAAGAGGAAGAAAAATGACACAACCTTCGATTTTTTTTTTTTTTGTAACCAAAACCTGAACTGAGTAGAGTCCATTTGTACTTAGCTGGACCAAGTCAACACTTTTAAGAACCAGCTTTAGCTGCTGTCTGGGTGTATTCACACCAGCCCTGTTTAGTCCACTTTAATCAAACTCTGGTATGTTCGGTGAGGTGTGGATGAATGTCCATTTGAACTTTAATGCAGATCACAAAAGCAATCTCGAGTACGCCTAAAACCCCAGGAATGTGTTAGATGAACTCTGGTGTGGTTTGATTGGCATTATGTAACAAAAAAAAGTTACATTTTTTTTGTTCACATCTTAAATACAAATAAAGAAACTATGTGTGAAACTCTGTTCAACTTCCAGGTTTACATTTGAGTTTCAAGCCTCAATTATGCGTAATTTTTTTATTCATTTCTCTTAAAAGACCAACTAATTTTTGTTACACTCATAACAAAAATACCTATGTGCATCTCTATGGATGCACATAGGTAAAATTCTGTCAACCATTTTATTTGACAAGACTACAAAATTCAATTCACAACTGCATAGTCTGATTTACAAGTACAATTTTACTGGATGTGTGCCCCTAACATAGTAGTAATAAAAAGTAGTTGGTTAAAAACAAAAGTGTTTGGTAAATAGGCCACCTGTATACAGGTGGCCTATTAACCAAATTGAATAATTTGGTTATTTATTTATTTCAACCATGAAAGCAGTATAAAATATCAGACATGAACAAGGAATGCAAAAGACACACACAATAATCTGAACATGTTCGAAAAGCAGTAGGAAGAAGTAAGAAACTTACGAACTCCTACCCCATAAACTCATATCATATGTTCAGATGGACATATGATATGAGTTTATTAATTGTTAAATTAAAAGAAAGGAAAATCTTGACATAGGTCCACTAATTTTCCATTTTATTTATTTATTCTGCCATTAACTCACTAAACAGCCACATATGTGTAAACATGTACATATATTCGTCCATACACACACACTCTTATGCTTTAGCCTCAGTTCACGTAAACACATTAGTGCCAACTCGCACCCACATTTCTGTGTCTTGTGAAAATGATGTAAGATAAGATGTGCACATTCTAGCATCTTAAAGAGTAAAATGAATTAGTAAAAAAATAATCAAGATGCAGAATCAAACATTTTCAGTGCACAACATAATGGCTCATAATCCAATAATGAAACTATTCTGTATGTGTTAGAACAGTGCAAAAATACTTCTACTGACAGTTTGTACAGTTTGCTATGTGTTCATTTGACATTATAACCGAACAATGAATTGACTGACCACTGTGGTGGAATGATCCAGAAGGTTATGGTGCAGAAGTTGACGGTGGAGAACAGACACAGAGTCAAGGCCAGTTCTCCCGAGACCGAGACCACACCCTCCAGGGCTAAGACCAAGACCAGAACTTTCAAGACCAACACCGAACCGACCAAGACCAAGTTCAGACCTACCAAGACTGCACCCTCCAGAACCAACATCTTCAGTGTACACCAAAAAAACATACAAAAATGGTATTCAGCTCTAAACTATCACAATGAGCTAGTTTTTTATGTTATTAAATGCAGTCACACATTGATACACAGACTCTGTCCTGAATTCATCAGCTCTCTGCTCAGCCTCTCCTCTAGGGAAAACCTGCAGCTCCAGCACTGAAGAAAAACAACCTTAAACTCTGACACTGGATTTTATTCATCAAATTAAAATGGTGAAGTACAAATGAATACCGTCTTTGTCAGATTATTTGCAAAACATTTCAAATGATGTCCCTGCCACTTCACAGGTGTTACTTTGTGACATAAACCACACAAGCGTAATTGTAATTTGTCAAAATACTGCAAGCCGCTGTTGTAGAAACAACTTATTGTGGAGTGCATGCTGTGTTTACGCTTGTTTTTTTTTTTTGTTGTTGTTTTTTTAAATGGAAAATCTAATCTGAAACCTTGAATATATAAAGCTCCAACCTAATTCATAGCTTCCAGTAGAGTCTATCGCCTCTTCTTGCACGTTTTCATTCATGTTAGACATTTGGAAGGCATAAAAAGAATGTTTAAGAAAAATACTTTGCATTTCAGAAGACAGCAGTGACACTTAAATGGAAATGCCGCTTCAGTCTGCGTCCCATAAAAATTCAGCTTTTCTGGTTTCCATGTTTGGAGGGGGTAGCGAGCGAAGAGCGAGAACTCTGCAGGCAGAAATTGATTTGACACCAACAGAACATCAGTAGGATAGAGGCTTAGATCGGGTCTTTGTCATGCTCACTGTCTGAGGTGATTGTTGAAGATTCTAACTGCAATGATGCAAATGTTCTGATTGAGCCTCACGTTGATGTATTTAAGTCCTATTACAGAACACACCGACCGGAGGTGAAAATGAGTCCTGCAGTTGCAAAAAGTCATTTCATCAAAACTATATTTGCTTCTCATGACACTTGTATCAGTGGTCATAAAATGCTTTAGTGCTTGTTCAACTGAACTGGTCGATAACTGAGCGTTAATTTCAAACTCAAGAAAAAAAAAAGAAGAAAAAAAAAACAAAAAACATTTACCTTCCTGCCAAAGCTGTCACAAGCTGATCACCAAAGAGGGCCACTTCAGGTGCCGACACACGGCCAAACAGGTCCCATTTTGTTTCAGCGCCGCTACAGGACATGCCCTTTGAAGCAGCAGCAATCATTACTGTTTCACTTGGTGGTGGTGGAGGGGAGGAATACAAAGCAGGAGAATGAAGCCGAGAGAGGCAGAGGCTTTCTAAGGCATTGCCTGCCCAGGGCTGGAGCTGGAAAACTCACACCCATAAAGTGAAAGAAATGTCCCCACAGAAGAGCATAAATCCATACGATGACAAATAACCTTCTTAAATTTCCAGACTGCAAAATATAGATAGGCCTGGCGACTACCAGACTCGTACAATCAGAAATGAACTGAATTAGAACCTGTCTGGCAACATAAAGTAGGCTAAAGAAAAACAGTTCATTCCCTGATCTAAAGATAATTAAGGACAGATGAGAAATGAGGCAACTGTCAGTTTTTGTACGATGATGAATCTTCCCAGAAATAGCGGGCCTACCAACATCACTGTGTGCGTTTGCATTACAAATGTTGAAAAGACACTATTTCATAATTGTGGTGTTTTTTTTAAATAGGAAATGCGATTAAAATCACAAGTGAATAACTTTGTTCACACGACAAGTCACAAAAACACATTCATACTACCAATTTGTCATGCTGTTTTGTCCTTTCTGCCGTTGGTAATGTCCGATTATTGATCACAATTAGTGTGACAGGAAAACGGCTTTGAGAAATACACAAATTCTGACACTGCCCAAAAACCTCCTCATCTGGATGCAGGAACTTTTTATCAAAAAAAACATCTTTTTTTTTTTTTTTTTTTTTTTTTTTTAAATTGGTGCTATTTTACTAAGGAAATTTCTTTTTGTAATTACAACTTGTATGGTAAAAAAACAAAACAAAACCAAAAAAAAGAACAGCTAATGACTCATTCAGGAGGTCCCGAAACACAACCCACACAATCTAAAGCACTGCAGGCAGGCCTCTCCTACCTCACCTGGCCTGATCAGGCAGATGGTTTCAGAAAACAAGCATCAAACTAGATATGTCTTATATCCTTCCAATTGTCATGCATATGTGAGTAAACTTTTAAAATATTGCAAAAAAGAAAATGTGAATAAGCCATCTTTCTATCTACTGTTTTGGAATGAATCAATCAGGCTGTGTATGGCGTAATTATGTGAAGCTGTATTGAGCAAGATGTAGAGTTTGCAGACTCGTTGGTTCAACAACAGGAGTCATCCTCTGTGCCTTACCAGAGGCATTTCTCTGCCTCTGGTAAGGCAAGGACCCTCCAGTGGATGAGAATGTTTGCTGAGTCAGAACTTATTCAACAATTCTGTTTCCATCTCCCATTTAGCGAATTAACTCTTATTGTGGAAGATCCAAAAACCACCTCAAGCAAGAAATTGTGAAATTGAAGAAGTTATTTTGAATTTTGACGTTTCCATCAGCCTTTTCTAATGAGATATTTAAAAACAAAATCTTGATGGAAACACAGCCATTGGTGGCAGAGACCTTCTGCAATCAATGGAGTCATGAATTCTGCTGCCCACCAAACAAATTCGGAAGAGGGACTGTTCATTCATCCATAAAGTTTGTTTGTAACTGTTTGCTCAACAGCACTAGGGTTGTGCAGCAAAACAACGATGTGAGCCACGACAGGAAGCCCCGCCTCTGATTGGCTTAAAACAACTGAAACTGGGGCAGATTTTTTTGGAGTGGGCTACTCAAAGTCTGGACTTAATGGCCTTGAAAAGACTTGAAAATCCTCATCAGCTGCTGAAGTACAATCACTCTGAAAAGAAGAGTGGCCAAAATTCCTCCACTGTAATAAAAAACCGCCATGTCATTATTGAAATAGGCATTTTTTTTCCTGCCAAGAGTAACACAAGCAGTGAATAAGATGGGGAGCAATCACTGTTTCACACCTTTTGCTTTCACACAAGTTATCACTCTCTAATAGTTTGATTACTCTGATGATCTGAAGCATTTATGTGTGGAGAAAAAGCTCAAGACCAAACAAACCCAAAAAAAGGGGCAAATATTGTTCACAGCCCTGCTCATACAATAATGAATAAACCCAGCTTGCCGCTGCCATTTTGTTGTTATATTTAAACGGCCATGTGGGGGGAAAAAATGAGCAATTTCTCAGTGGAATAATTGGAAATTTAGCAAGGCCACTGGTGGCTAACCTGTCATCAATCACTTCAAGGCCCGCTCGGAGGTTAAGAGAATCAAGAAAACAGCCAGTGGTTGTTGACAGATTACCCTCGCCTTAGCCGACAACCCCGGCAGCAAACAGCTGAACGAATGTGAGAGGCTGGTGGCGGGTCTGGATCCAACATCAAAGAGAGCATCTGCCACAAACCTTTAGAGGAGGTAAGCCTCCGCTGTGCCAGGAGTTCGTTTACATATTTATTTATTAAAGAAAGAGAGAAAGACAGAAAGAGAAAGGAACAGAGAAAGAAGGGACTTTTATGGAAATCTTAGTTGGTGTTTAAAGTGAATGAAACTCATTTGCTCCTAATTTACTGTGGATTTCATACCTTTAAAACGAGGTAATCGAAACCTTTTCAAAAAAAGAAAAGAAAAAAAAGGCTGTGATTGCTGAGGAAGCTGCGCCGCATTAATAGACTTCCCTGAATTAATCCAGCAGACATTATGCACAGGGCCACACCGATGTCCTGCAAAGAGTCGATTGCTTAAGCATTAAGTAATATGAGGTGGGCAAGCGGACGGTGTTTAAAAGCATGCTCTCCAAATGAGTTTGGATGAAAACCCAACCAGCAATCTTAAAAACAGAACTTGCAGAGACAAGCAGCACGAGCTTCGCTCTTTCACATTGATGCAGACTCTTAGACAATCCTTGGCTCAGACATTTCTTGATTCAGTTCAGCCCCTTTCTTCCTCAATATATTATAGAGACTCAGCCTTTAGTAAGTTTCAGTTGTCTTCCACCAGGTATCAGAATCTACAACAGTGATTTGGGAGAAAAAAAAAAGTGTAGTATCAGTTGCAGCAAAATTTCATTTCCCTATAGGATTCATTTGAATTTTGAATCTGTGGCTTAATAACAATATCTCATTGTTTTGTTTTGTTTTTTTTCTCTATATGCCTCGAAGAAGTCGTCTGGTTCTTCTCTTTCTTGGAAAACAGTTCAGCCTGGACAGAAATCAGTTTTAGAGATTTTGATGGAATCAAACGGAAACATTTTGGCTGTAATTCCAAAATACAACATCATAGAAAATCAATGGCATTGCATAAAGAAGCTTTTGGAAAAAAAAAATAAAAATAAAAATATTGACTCACAATGTAGTTCAACAAATTTTAGTTCAGAATTTCACCCACTTATGCAAGAAGATTTTTTTCAAAATCTTTTTCTCATTTTTTTAATCTTGAAGAAACTGAGTTTCACAGGGTTGTATACAGTTTAGAAATCCACTAAAACTGAGATTAGAATAGGAAATAAAGATTGACACTGGATGGTGTAATTGCTTGCCAGTTCGAATTAGCTTTTCACGTTTCAGAAATAAAGGTCATGTCCGTCAATGCAAAAACTTGACATGTTAGTGTTCTGATCCCACCTTAAAACTTCTGACTCTAATATTTTAATAATTTTAATAATTTTTGCAAAAATTATTGCAAAAAGCAATAATTTGTTGCAAAAAGCAGCACTCACTGCAGTTTACAGTTGCTTTTTCTTTGATGCATTCATTTGTTGAAATCATTTGTCTTCACTCTTTGCTTGAAACATATTAATGCAACTCTCCAGTAGAACTCTAAGTCCAAACTTTAAATTACTCGAGACAGGAAATGTTCTGTATTGTGAGAATGGGAGTACATTAGCCTCCTTCCATGCTCTCACCCTGTGAATATATCGTCCCAGGACGTCTCCGTAGCCACCGTGTGCCTCCATCACCCCAGGAAATAAAAGTCATACTTGATTTACCTGACAAGGGCTCTTTGAGGTATCCTTGACCGTGACGGATCTGTCGCCACAGTGAGCTGTAGCGCTGAAGTGTTTCTACCTGCCTGTAACACCCTGGCTCCACTCCCTTCCTCCTCCTCCTTTTTTTATTTTTTTCCTGAGATGTCTTTGGGTGGTGTCTTGTTGTCTGCCTGTGGTTCAGCTCGGCGTGCCAGTCAATCTTTTTGGAGGGCGGAAGGTGTTTCAGGAGGTGTTCGGTCACACAGACAGACGCCAACAGTTTATTCCCTTCCCCACCACTCCACCAAGACACCAGATTTTTCTGTTTCCATTTTTGCCCCCACCCATCTCCCAAAACATACATAAACACATTCTTCAAGCGTCGCAAACAATATGAACTCCCGGCGAGCTCGCCACACGCAGCTTCTAGTTGATATTTCCTCAAGGTTAAGTGTGATCGCTGATTACTCGCGTGTTGAAGAATCGTTGTTGGCATGTTGCAGAAACACTTGTGACTTGCAGCAGATCAGTCATCTGTGATCCAATTTGAATCTATTACGGCTGGACTCCACGGCGATGTGACCTTGCCTGTGCGCCTTCTCGGGAGGCTCCTTTTCAAAGCAAGTGCTGTTGACTTGCTGTTCATTTGATTTGTTGGTGGCATTTGCCGTGAATGCGAATGCGGACTGGAGCCCCATCGCTGTTTTTGTCTCTCAAGGTCACACCGGCCTGCATGTCGCCCGCGCTGCAGCCATTTATGCGAGGAGAAGAGCATCGGCCGCGTCTTTCCAGCCGGAGTCATAAGCACATTAACTCCAGTCGAAGCTCAGCGGTACTAGCAATCAATGGACAAATAAAAAGAAACACAAGAGCTTGTTAAATAATGGGACAATGTGAGAAGGGTGTTAAGCTGCTATTACCCCTGGGGGAAGCCAGGGAGGCCGAAGGAACAGCACCAAGACTCCTGACCTCTTCCTACTCTATTCATGTGGCTCTTTAACACCTGAGAGGTTATTTTATTTAAGACATTGTTATTAGCAGTTAATAGTTCACCTGCAACAACATATTACCTAAATGAACACAATGGGATCTTAATTTGGCTCAATCCACATAAACTGGATGCAGAAGGTGAAGCTAATAGGTAACACAAGAGGGACTGAGATCAAAGTGGATTTATGTAGTCTCACAACGACTCCACTCTGGACAAACACACTCGGGTGTTTTCAGATACACTACATGTGGAGTTGCAGTTGCCACTAGGTACATCTTGTTTCTACTTGTGCCTTGTTCTTTCCAGCAAAGTTGTTATTATTCCTGCGCATGATGGTCACTTTGGTTTCTTGGTTCTTTGGGGGGAATTTTCTCCCTTTCTACAGGCGTGGAAGCAGACCTCTAGGGTCTTATTCTGTATTCTCTTTATTCTTTCTCTCTTAGCACTCCATCATAAAGTCCCTACCAAAGCTTTGTATTCTGGGAGTTGGCTGTTTTTATTTTTTATTTATATTCTAGTCCCTGTTATATTTCTAGTCCCTGGTCCTATTTTAATTTGTTTTTATGTGGAGTTATATTGTGCTTAGACGGGTCTCGGACTGTTTGTTTGTTTCTTTTCAATCATTCCCACAATTCCCATTTCCCACAATTGTCCCTTATGTGTGCTGACTTTGGATTTTAAGTCTGTAAGTATTATCAAATTCATCTCATCTCCTGACATCCTGCCTGGTTTCACTTGGGTCCTCAAATTAACACACAAACCTACCCTTGATATTTATTGGCTCTGCATTCCTCCGTTTTCTGTGTAAATACTCATTGGCTTCTCAACGAATAACCCTTTAACACAAAAGTGATAACAGTTTAAAGATTCATAAGGAAGGGCTCACAAAAACCTCTACGGTGCTTTTATGATTAAAGTTTGACTTAACAGCTAAGAAGACAACTAATCTGCATTTGTTCTAAACAGCTTTTCTTCCCTTGGAGATGCGTTGAGTGAAGTATCCTGAGCGGGCCCCTGAATCCGCCACATTCCAGTCGTTCTTCAAGAGCCACCTCTGGACTGTCCTGTGATAATTGTGTTTTATTGATCCAGGCTTTGGTCAGACATTGGGATATCACCTGTGAATGGAGCTGCACAGATACTGTGGGCTTACCTGTATAAATATTTCAATACCTGACCCCCTCCCTGCCCAAACAACTCCCATGCTCCCAGTGCTATTGATAGTTTCAGCTCACTACCTAATGTGTCCCGGCACTAATGCCCAAGTTCAAAGCAGGGGGAAAATTAAACCTGCTTAGCAATGTTTTATTGATTTTTTTTTTTCTCCTCAAAATATATTTTATATGCTAGCCATAGTGCTTAAGAGACAGACAGACTGGCAGGCTGTGATGAAAATTGTGGCGCCAAGCAAAAAATACGGCCCCTAAACAGGGATAATTTGATGAAATCTGTTTCTAAACAGCTCTGAATGTAATGACACACTCCCTGCAGGATTGGGAGTGAGGTGCCATGGCTGGCTGCCTTTGAAGTACACGTCCCCTGTTCCCTGGCTTACCGTCAAGATGGACAACAAAGCGGATCATCCGCCGCCTCGTTCTCTCTGGACACAAGTCATAAACTACAGAGCCAACAGAGGTCTCACCCTTTGGCTTTTTCCACATTTTGTTGCAATGACAAACTTTTACTTACTGACATTTATGTGATAAACAAAGACATTGTAGAACCAGATAATCAGAATTTCTACCTCAGAAATAATAAATTGATTCAAAAAATCCGAAAACGTTGGCTTGCTTCTCCATTCAGCCCAAACGAGAGCAACAGCAACTTGAAGGATGTTTTCACACAGTGGACTCGGTTTGATTTGGGACCAATATTACAGCATTTGTTAAATTTATCAATAGCGTCAATAAATAACCAAACCCTTCGAGCAATCCGTCCCACCACCCTCTCCCCTGTGGTGGTGCTGCACCGAGATGACATGAACACAATGTCACTCTTCACAGAATGTAGCCAAAAATGGAGCAGCATCAGATTTTCGCAGTTGTTGGATTTCTCTTTTTGTCTTTGGCAAAAGGCCACAAGCTATTTCTTCCACTGCCACTAGATTTGTGAGTTGGTTTTGGTTGTGCTTACCCA
Source organism: Poeciliopsis turrubarensis (assembly GCA_010277015.1). Lineage (NCBI taxonomy): Eukaryota > Metazoa > Chordata > Actinopteri > Cyprinodontiformes > Poeciliidae > Poeciliopsis > Poeciliopsis turrubarensis. Next base: position 1,011,383 of record VMRN01000076.1, read on the forward strand.
GAATGCCGTGCAGTACAGTCCACTTCCTGTTATTGCTCTCTGACTCTAGTTGCTATATCATGCAGAGCAGATTGGACTGTAGGAACCACCTACCAGGATAAATCCATCCTCCTGTCTCTCTGGGCCTTTTCCCTTCGCAAAGAAGCTTTCCAAAGAATTTGATCTGTTTCTGACTCATTTTGCTGCTTGTGGCTCAATGTTGGCGCACAAGACATAGCCCAGAGAATCCGGTTAAGGATTTTCAAAATAAAAGATCCTCCAGACTCAAATAATACATAAAATGGAAATATTAAATTTTTTCTTGTGCTTCCCGGTACTAATTAGCCCACGGACCAGGGGTTGGGGACCACTGATCTAAACCGTTTTATTGTAATGCTTGCTGCCTGCAGGACCTTCATCTCAGTCTTAAAAGCTTTTCCAGCTTTTTTCTGGTCTTCTTTTACGACACTGATCAACTTTCTTGTTCCTGCTGAAGAAGGGGCTCCCCACAGCATTTGCTTTCACCACCATGTTTCCCCAGGGTAAGGTATGTGCTGGGTAATGGGTGGTGTTAATGTTGAGGATGACGTATTAGTGCTCAACCAGTTTTGGGGGGAGTAAAACACGACTGGTTGTACTGGATTTTAACTGCAGTGTACTTTAGTTTTGGTCTCACTAGATCAGCGCATCATCTTCCATATGCTTGATCTGTTCCCTACGTTTCTTATAGTAAACTGCAAACCAGTCTTCAAGGTGGTTCCCTGAAGGCTGTATTTGTGGAATTCTGCTTTAATCTAAAGAGAAAAAAGGAGATTGGTGGAATGGAGAACAACCAAGGCAAACAAAATAAATCCAGTCTTGACAGATCTGGCCGTGGGTTTGTTTTTTTTTTATTTTTACATATTAAGGTAGCACGAACAGATAACGAGCCTCTGGTGGAAATCACAGATGACGGGTGTAGAAACACTTGCATCATGCAGCAGCACATGACTAAACCACAGCAGGCAAAGACAAAAGCAAAACCAAGGGATGGCACAAGATGAACGACAACACACACTCTTGTAAGACAAATATTTAATGTATATTGCATTAGCCATGATCAAAGGAGGCCACATACTGAGCCCACCATTTTTTTTTTGTTTTGTACTAGAAAGAGCATGCCTAATTGATGACTTTCCCTGGAATGCACCACTGTGTTTCTTGAAAGGAAGACAGTGAGGCGATGTTTGTCCTGTAGGTGACAGCAGCTGATGGCCGGTTGGGCTAATACGTTTGTGGTTGAAGGAGCTTCTGGGGCAAAGAAACTCCTTCAGCCACGTCGGCCGCCGGGACTGGATCTGCGCTCAGCCTCTGAGAGCCCAAACTGCTCTCCATTATTGATGAACTGCGGTGTCGCAGCAGTCCATTCCCTTCATTGTTGAGACATCACCTGAGACATCGTTGCTGACTGGCATGCACACACACAGCGCACACACACAGCGCACACACACACTCCCGGACACGTAGAGAATGCAGATGAAAGCCTCTTTCCTAAGCTGTTTTCTTATTGCTCCCTGTCACTCCTGCTGGGCAGAGGGCACTTTGTAGACGGCCCTGAAGATGCAGACAGTGAGTGGAGGAGAGCACTGTGGGTGGCTTAGTGTTCAGAAGTAATCAAGGGATCCGGGGGGATGTGGCTTCTTGCTGCATTTCATTTGCAAAGATCCCCCTTGCTGCCATCAGTCGGCCTCAGAGACTGACACTTAACCGAAAGGTAAGCAGGACAATAACTACAGAACACTTACTGCATATCGACATACAAGGTATGAAGCAAATAAAAATCCATAAAATGTAAGGTAATTTTATCTAAATAGCACATTTTCAGCAACAAGGCAGTTCAAAGTGTCCGGTCACATATTTACATGAATTAGAATAAAATGCAAACAAAACAACAAAACCAAAAGAAAGACAAAAAGGTAAAAGCACATATTGGTTCCCTGTGTTTAATAAGAATAAGTAATCCATCATTTATAAACTACCAGTTGTTCTGTATGTGTGGTGTCACAATAAGAGATTATATAGAGCAGGGGGGAAAGCTAAGTTTCAATGATCCTAGTAAAAGAAAAATGTAGGAAAGTTCAATTCGGTTCAAATATTATGCAAGGCCCTGCAGTCGGGGTGTTCTGTGGTTAGTGGGAGAGAAAAAATGGTGGTTTCCTGGCATGAGCGAACACCTGAGCCCAGACACTCTGCCGAGCGCCGAGCCAGGCTGGATTTGGGAAAAGACGGAGAGGTTAGCATCTGGATGCACAGCGTCTGGCTATTAGACGACTGGGGCAACGCCACAGACTTCATTGGAAAGAAAGGCGCATTGGGGTCCGAAAGACAGCTTTAAAAACGCGCCAGACGTACCTCACCCATCCACCCCGCTGGGTTTGTTTTGTGGTTTGGTGTGTGTGTGTTTCTTCCTTACCACTTTCACTCATGTATCTCCCAGGAAAAAAAAAAAAAAAAAAAAACGTTCATTACTCTCTTTTTGATGGAGCCGACTTGGTTGATTCTCTCGCGAGTCGTTTTCGACGTGGATAATGTTACTCGGGGGTTCCCTCGTATCGACGCGTGCTGCTGGTTAGAATTGGTGTCTCACTAATAGACTATAGGAACGAACACGAGGTAGGAACCCGTTGTTATCGAGTGTTTCATATTGGTAGGAGTAAGAGCTGCAGGAAGTAATAGACTAGGTGGTTGTTATCGGTCCCTGGGGCGGCGAGAAGCAATCATCTAACTAAGTGAGAGTGAGACAGAGAGACACAGAGAGTGAGAGAGCAAGGGGCGGGCCTAACCTCTGGAAACACTATTGATGGCTGACAAATCTGTGCATTTGATGTGCAATTCAAAGTATGCCCCAACATCTACTTGCTTTTCATTATTCCCATTCATTTATTTCATTTGTTGCACGGAGCCATGGTTCCCCTGGAGGTTCTGGATTGCGATCAGAGCGGTTTGAGTCGCAACCAAACCCCGGGCCGACGGGCGCGGTGCGCCCTCTCGGCCTTGTCGTTAAGCAGGAATATTTAGCAGATGCATGCTTGGGTACTAATTACCAAGCTGTCTCGTTTGCCAGCCCCCGCTCACTGATGGAAACGAGAGGCTGCGGGTGAAGCGTGCGCGCCGGGACTAAACAGGGACAGGAGCGAACCCGTCCTGACGTGATGAACACAAAGACGGGACTGGATTTATGAGACACGACAGCGCCGTGCTGTAAATCGCAACACGCCTTTGCCATTTGCATTGAGTGATTGAAAGAGGCATCCTTCGCACACACACACACACATGAACACTGAAGTTGGGGTGTTGTTTGTGTGCATGGATGGGCGTTATGTGTCCAATAAAGCGTTTTGTACAGCTAAATGGTTTGCCACCGGAGATGAGAGGATTTTTTTTTTTAAAGTTGAAAAAAGTCAATTTTACATAATACTGCCCCTTTAAAACCTGTAGAACTAAAGCAGAGAAGCAGGAATGCAGCAACAAAACAAAAAAAGTTCTGCAGTTCTGCATTCGACTACATTTTCAATCCTTTTGATAGAGCTATATATCTGTATTTGCTCATATTGTGCATCTCAGAGTAGAATAGATCAGGAGTCAGACAGACCCGAATAAATGGAGATTTAGTTAGGAAAATCTATGTTCTTTGCAATATTTAACCAAACTGGCCTACAGCAGTCTAACTCTTGGGGGATAAGGGCCGCACTCCCATTCAACAGTCCACAAGAGTAATGTGAATTGATTAAATCCCCAATGATTCCTCGAGTGTGTGTGTGTATGTGTGTCGCTATAGGCAAATGCCCCGATTCACAAGAAGTGAGGAAGTTGCTTCCATTAGAAAAGAAAAAGAAAGAGAAAGAAAAAAAAAAAGCACGTCCTTGCGGATCCAGACAATTTCACGTGGCTGGATATTATTCTGCTGACCATCTATTATCTTGTCCGCCTTTCATCTCATTTATTATTCATTACACAATCATTTAGCTAAGTGCAGTGATTACTTAAATGTTTAATTCGGCCATAATCAATATTGGCCCGAGCTTTTCAGGTGAACACAGTTTTTCTAGCATTAAAGTCCCATTGCCCATTGAGTCGATCAGGTTAAATTGCACATGGTTACAATAATCGCCCCCATTAAAGAGATCCTTCCATCAATGGCAGAGGAGACACGTGTTATGATAATTGTTCATTTCTGCCTTTTGGCAATGCGGGTTACCTGAGTCGGCGTTCATGCTCCCCCCCCCCCCCCTCGCCGGGATAATGATCTATTCAGAGGTTGGCAGGCTGAAATGTCCCCCACTCAGCTCTATTAGCGGCAGAGCGAGTCAGAGAAGAGAAATCCACTTATAAAAGAAGAGATGTTGCGCTCCCACATAATGGCGTAATGAACATCGTGGTCGGCTTATTAAAGGGATTTTTCATTTTAACGACGACTGCGTTGAAAAGGAGTTCATCAGAAGGATGCAAAGTGAATTATCCTGACGCATCGACCCACCCGGCCTCCGAGAGGTTCAGTCAATCAAATCAGACGGCGGCCGCGAGACACGGCCGTGGCGTGACATTTGGATCCACGCGCATCGAATGCGGAGCCCATAAACATGGGTGTCGGCGTGCCGACCCGCCGTATTGCTCCTTAATAACATGATCCATGTGTTAGCAGCAACTGTATCGTAAATCCTTTGCATTATTTACTCTGCGTGATCATCTGTTTGCAATAAAAGTCTGAGGGTGGGGAATGAAAAACTGCACATTTCCTGCTGCGTTTACCATAAAGGGGGTTGAAATTTGCATTTTTGTCTTGTCTGGGGCTTCGCCATGCTTTGGGTTTGGTGTGAAGAAAGGTAAATAAGATGCACAAGATGTTTCAGGGGTTTTCACAATATCCTTCCACCTATTCTTCCATCAGTTGTCACTTTGCCCTTCGTATATGGGTTCATGGAAGCGTGTTGTTTAGGTTGGTCTGTGTCATGTGTTTAATTGAAAATGTTGCTTGTTTTGCCGATGTGTGCTTTCATCCATACATCAACGTAACAACAACTGGAAAAAAGAGACACAAAATGAGTTAGATTTGAGTGATTGTAGGTTTATAGAGGCTCTGGTTGTTGTTGGACTTTAGGACTCACAATGCCAAATTGTGCTGAGTTCTGTTCATTTTGATCCCGAGGAGAGTAAGCATGCCTCCTAGTGGTGAGTTTTCTTGGCACTTTAGCAGCTGCAGAGGAAAGTATCTCCACAAGGCGCCTCCAGAGTTGTTGATGTGCGTTACTGACTTATTGTAAGTAATTATTTGTTTGTTGTATTAAGGTAGTTTTACTGGTAGTTTCAGCTTGTGATGACATTGATATTTATTAGTCTGTTGTTATTAGCATACTGCACATGGTACGAATGCTGTGTAATTGGTGAATTTTTTTTTTTTTTTTTTGTACCGCATCAGATTTCGATTGTGCATTCGCATTAATTCCATCCTAATTGCAATAAATTAATTACGAATTAAAAATTTTAATGGGCTTCCCTCTGCTAAAAAAAAAAAAAAAACCTTTTGTAAAAAAAAGTACTTATTCAAAGTACTGCATGAATAGCTTTGGACAACTTTGAAGATTTCTCAGGTACACTGTGTAGATTCTTTTTTTTTTTTTTTAAATAAAAAACAGAAACTCATATCTCATCAGGCTGCCCTCGAGTCTCACTAACTCATAAAAGCGAAAGAAATGCAGATTATTACAGTTCCCACAAATTGTGAATTTTTTTTAAATGAAAAAAAAAAAAGTCAGAAATATGCTTTGTGAAGTAATAATAAAAGTGAAAAAATAAAACACCACAAAGAAATTACTCACACAGTGGTTTCAGCGTTCAGGCAGCAAAGGTGACTTTCAAAAGACGCTCGGAATCGAGTTTAAAATTTTCCAAAGTCAAGGTACGCTTTTTATCCTAGCTGAGGGCGTGGAGAGGAGCCAAAACTCCCAACAAAAGATCTAAACGGTTCTGAGAGATTACTCTGCGACCTAATAACCGAGGAAGAGGCAGTGGACCCATCTTTTCATTGCTGCTTTATAATCACACACTGCTGCATATCTGAAATGAACCGGCATCAGCCTGACACAGCCTTTTTCTTTTTTTTCTCAAAAAAAAAAAAAAAAAAGGTCCAAATCAAAACTGACTCACTACAAAACACATTTATTTAAATATAATTCCTTTCACCATCATGAAAGCCAAGTGCAGGTTAAGCAGAACAAGAGGCTGTGCAGAATAAAGAAAAGTTGAGTTTCGATAACCGTTTGCATTGAGCTCTTGGTCGCCCGTGTCAAACCGGTTGACCGCAATAAACTTGCCTGTGAAAGCGTCTTCTAACACATGGATCCCAGCGCTTCACCCAAACAACAAACAGTGCACTTTGCTCACCAACCAGCGTGGGTCAAAGAGCGGAAAGATATTTGGGCCCGGCATGTCGAGGTGAGGATGGAGGCAGAAATAACGTGTCTGTGATGTGGAACCCCAGCAGCGTTAGAGAACAGAGTTTATTCCCTTCTGCTGAGCTGTGCGTTCAGACCGGGCGAGAACCGCAACCCCGCCATCCATATGAATACCAATGCAAGCGTGTGTGTGTGTGTGCGTGAGTGTGTATGAAGATGTCCAGAGGAGTTTTCGGCGAGGTGGTCATGAATGTCTCTCTGGTGGATCAGCGCGTAAACACTGGAGAAGAGTGAACTCTGGCAACAGCCGTTCCCATTTGGCTCAATTAGGCCCGAAACCGAGACAATCAATGGCGCTGGCCTTTCTGCGAGGCGGCCGGCGCTCTGCAGAACGAAATGGGAATAATCAAAGTCCATAATTAGTTGGCCTGAGAGGGTGCAGGAGCGCTTTTATTTTTCTTTAACTTGGCTAGAACAAGTTGACGGCTGTGTGACAATGAGGGCCCAGGCTCCACATAGATAAAAGATCTACCCAGGGAAGAAAGAGGAGCGAGCTCTTTACTGTTCTGATCTCCGTCTTGCACTAAGAAAAACTATGTTTTGCAATATTCTTCATGCTATATGTGTCAGCAAATGACATTCCAAGGGAGACGTTGCAAAGTGATGGAGGAAAAAAAAAAAGCAGTGAAGTTGTGTGCTTTTTTTTGGCTTCCTTTGGTCATTCTTGTTTATTGTGATGATGATGATGATGGTCTGCCAGTAAGGCAGAGAAATCACACTCATGGAGCAAAGGGTGGAAGAGAAAGAGAGCAAATAGCAGTTTTAATGGATGGAAATGAAAAAGACGAGAGTGGTCAGTGAAGGGAGCATACAGGGAAACTGTCCTCACGTATGCCAGACATGGCATCGGGATGCATTCTCCAGTTGAAAGAGGTGGACATGGTTTGTAACAAGCATGAAGTAAGTGTCATAGGAACGTCTACGTGGATTGTGAAGATGTCCAGAGGGGTTTTCGGCGAGGCGGTAATGAATGAACTCGAGCTTATTGCACAAACCGTCATCCTAGTGTTGGCTGTTTTCCATAACATGCATTCTGACGTTATGTCCTGTTGCAACTGCGTCACCGAATCACACTGAGGCACAGTGACAGACTTCGGAAGTGAGCGATTGAGCGTGATATCCCAAATTGTTTTTCCCAATACAGCTTTGGCTTCTATTTGTTCAAGTCAAGCTAATTCGTCTGTGGAAGCAGCACATCTGTTTGGAGCAAAATGTACTAAAATTGGACATAGCTAACATAGAAACCGCCTCTAACATTCCTGTGTACCTTGGCACAGGCACACAGTGTCAAGGCAGCAGCAGCAGAAAAATTTAGCAGAAAATTTTTCTGTAGCTTCTGTAGAAAAATTCGACTCTGTTGAATGGTCTATTAGGCCATTAAAGCCAACATTCGTTTCCCACTTCTGACACCAAATGCTTAAAAATGCTCTGACCCCGTCAAATTTGCTCAGATCACAGTGACAGTTTTTCTGCTTCAAATACATCAAAGTCCAAGGATAAAATACTCTCTAGCTGTCTAAAATGAATGAAGAAGAGATGATAGTTGTTTTTCACCCCATGCCTGAGTGGTGCCTAACCAGGATGCAAGCTTGATGAATGGTGAATGGCAGTCAAGCTCTGCACACCAAACAGGTTTGACACATAAGAAACTGAGTTAATTATCTTGCTTAGTGACCGGATCATCTATTTCTAGTTTCTAGTACTGTGTGTTGCTGATTTGATTAGATAGAAATTTTTCAGAAAAGCTAATTCTTTAAACCCACAGGTCTTTATGCTGTTGACTGAGAAGCCATGTTGATTTTTTTTTTTTAAGTTGGAGACTGTAGGTCACTTCCAACGTTCCTAAAGGCACATTTTTGTTCATATTTTCCACTCGGAAATAGAAATTCCGATTTAAATATAACACAATCAACACTACGTTATGCATGATACCCACGCTGCAACCATTAATTCTAGTTCTTCATCGATTCCAGTTTTCTTCAAATATCAACATTTCCCAGTTCATCGTCGGTTTGGTGAATTTCTATCTGGGTTGGTGTTAAAGTTTAGGTTGTCAGCGATCACTATCAACTAAACTTTCTGGAAGCACCCAGAGGCACATCATAACTCTGGCTCAAAAAGTGGGCAGCCACTGGATCGGTCTACTGCAGCCAAAAAGAGCTGGAAAGAGATGTTTACTGAAGCCGGGGTCACTCTGCTCCTGTTTAGTTGTTTTTTTTTTATTTCCCCACAGAAGTGGAAAGCCTAATGATGATGAAGATTGTCTCTGAGTAAAATGGCTGCCAAGTTATAGTTGGACGGGGTTGAGCTGTGCATCCGTCTGTGTTTGACGTCTGTGTTTGTATCTCGTGGGTGCGTGGTAGTGTGGCGTCTGGCCCTTCATCAGAATGACAGATTGGCACATAAAATTCTTTCGATCTTTGCTTCACTTACTCATATCCACATCTTGATACAACCACATTTTTTTTTTTTTTGAAATCAAATTAGGCCAACGCAAAGAAGGGAATAGTTGTGAAGTGGAAAGGAAAATGATTCTTGGGTTAGCTGAACGGGTTCCCTTTGGCACCACACTTAAAATCTACTGAGACTGCTCTAGCACCCCTATCACTGGGCAGGTTTTCTGGGGGAAACCCTGAATCAGAACCTGAAGACTTGAGTGATCTTCGAGGTCCATATTATAACCACAAGTTTTTCATGTAATTTGGTGTGAAGTTGTTCAATGATTTAAAAGCTAGGAAAGTAAATTTTTCAAAGTCTATTCTCTAAGCTGTATGTTTTACCTTCTACCTTTACAACATGGTGCCTCCACTGCCAGGCTTCACAGTCAGGATGGTGCGTTTGTGGTGGTTGTTGTCCGCCAAACATAGCATCTTGAGTAACGGCCAAAAGGCTCCATTTTGATCTCATCGGAAAAAAGAACGTTCTTTCGCTTGACCAAAGAGTCTTTCACTTACCTCTTGTCAAACTGTAGTTGATCTGAATTTTCTTCAACACTAACTGTGTTTCCATTACAAATGTTCACAAAACTTTGTCAATGTTCCACTAATATTGAAAAAAATAATGCAATTTTGCAATTGCAGTGTTTCTATTAAATAAGAAATGCAACACTTGAAAAAGTTCACAAGATTAGTCATTAAAGAACATGCATTATCCTCCCGCTACTTCCTGTCATCTTCTTTGTCATTTCCGCCAGTAGTAACATCCGGCTGTTGATCCCATGAATTGTGTGTTTGCATTGCAGTTTTGTGAAACAATGACTTTTATAAAAAAAAAAAAAACACCTCATTGTAGCACAAAAACGTTTTTTTCAGAATTCCAATTTGCACATTTATACAGTAAACAGAAACACAACCAGTGGATTTCTCATCGATACTCATCCATAAAGTGTTGAAAGACGCCATGAAACAGTGGACTCTCTCCCGCCTCATATGCTGAAGCTTTTAACTCCTTCAGCTTATATCATGGTGACCTGCTGTCCTTTCTCTCTTGACTTTAAGGACAGCCAGACTTACACACGTCACATATGTAGTAATAGTAAGTTTACAACACATTTTGCAAGTATTTTGCCCTCTCTGGAGGCACTGTTGTGTAACACACTGTAACACTGTATAAGAAAACAACATGTTATGGGCCCAAAAGAAAGGCAGCTAAACACGGATTTTGAGAGTCATAAACAGTGTTGTGGGATTCCCAATAAAAGACAAACTGTTAATTGACAAACCGAGAAGTAGGCAGCTTGGAAGTTTCACTTGGAGCATTTTCTGAGAGCTAAAGGACTGTGGGGAGTGGTACAATAGACGGAGCAGTTAGCTGCAGATGGCAGCACTAACACACCAGCTGAGTGTGAAAGAAATGAAGAAAAACCCTTTTCAGCTGTGGTGCTAAATGTGAACACACCCTATTCGGTAGCAATCCGGAAGACCCCCCAATAAAGGCCCGGGAGACGATCAACGGTGGGTTTGAAAGAGACACTGTTGCTAACAAGCAAGTGGTCAGTGTGGCCTTTAGCAACTGTTAATTGGTGCTGACTGGAGGTGTAGAGAGATTTAAAATATTCCTTCCTCAGGTGTTATGCTGCTATTTCGGTTTTTGGACCTCGCTCATGTCTCCTTCTAAAGCCGTGCACTGCTTCCGTTTCTGTTTAGTCGTGACGAGAATCCGAGGCAGACGTTTTGTGAAAATCCAGCTCTTTTTAATTCTTGGCTTTGCAGCGAACGAACGAGCCTGTAGAGGCTCATCAGAAGGTGGTCCTGTCATCTGCATTACACACGGCAGTAATAAACAGTGCTGGTTGCTAATTGGAAACAGTGCTTATGTGGCGGCTGTAGCTGTGTACAAGAGGCAAACAGAAGTTGTAAAAACAACAACTTACAGGCTTTCTGATAAAACCTCCTGTCTACAGAGTCTCTCCAATGCCCAATAATAAAACAAACCTTATGAAAGTCATAAGATTTTTGATAGCTTGTCAAATTAGTTTGTGAGAATATTTACAAGAGCATAGCTGCTAGCAAACCTTTACATACGTTTTAAACTTTTGGAGGTTTTGTGATGCTAGAAACAGAGACCACTGATTTCTATGATGTGGAGAGTTTTAATAAGATCAACACGTAGGAGCACATAGTTGGGAACTGAAAGATTTTTTTGTTTGTTTGATTTTTACAAATATTACTTGAAAAGTGTAGCATTGATTCAATAGTTAATAGTTTGTACAATTTAATGAGATGACAGGTGTTTGTTAAAAGTAATCAGATTACAAAATGGATTTAATCCAGACTTTTTACATGTTTGTCCAAAGGGTCCACATTTGGTCTCAATGGAAGGACTTTTTTTTTTTGTTGCATGATCAACAGGATGTTGCCACAATCCCCTGGTCGTGTTTCTATTGTCGTCTTCTTCAAGCAAACCGTGGGGAAGAAGACAGGAAGTAGTCAACGAATCATTTTTTAATGATTTTATCTCATGAACAAATAAATCCCCTTGTATTTTTAATTGCGTTTATTTGATGGAAACACCGAAATTGAAAAAAAAAAAATTTCTGACCTTGGCGGAATATTGACATTTTTCCACATTTGTAATGCAAACGCAGCTCCTGGAAAAGGTTTTTAAAGTCAAGGTGAGGTAATGTTATTTATAAAGCCCATTTCCAGCAACATGGCAGTTCATGTTGCAGGAAACAACATGAACTGCATTCGGAAATACAAACAAAACAACAAACCAATGGAAAGACGAAAAGGTAAAAGTATGAAACTACATAATAATTACAAGACTACAAGAATAAGTAATCATATAAACTAATCCATATAAGCTTCTCTGGATTCTTGTTCTGATTTAACTAGATGTTGGTTCTCCATGTTTGATTCTATCAGTAAGTATGAAGTCAAATGTTGGTTTCCATTGTTCTGGGTTGAGTTCTAGATTTGTAGAATATAAAGCTAAATCTCCATGTTTGATTGTCAAATGTTTAGCTTTTAGCAGATCATGGCAGATGTTGTGTACTCGACAAGCCTGCTTACAGCTGAGCCCATCTCAAGGTTTCTTCCGTCTCTCTCGGCCAGCAGCAGCACATCTTCGTCCCAGACGCGTCAGGTCGCGCTGCACGGTGCTTTCTTTTCTCCACAAGTCACTAGAGAGTGTTGAGTCGAAGTGGGTTTGTTTGTCTCTTTGCCCAAGTGACTTTGTTTGTCTGAGAAAATCAAAATCACATAATGCACAAACATAATTAAGCACGTAATTTGAAATTGATGTGCTGGGGCCACATTCTTGTCATCCACCAACTATGACGTGACGGGAGTTAAGGCACTGAAGTAATCCATGGTCGCAAAAACAACTTTGTGAGAATTAACTTTCGTTAAAACTAAAATTTGCCAATTTGTGGCCAACCTCACTGGTTAATGCCTTGAGATGTTTATTTAGTATTTCTGCATAATTTTCTGTCCTCATGACGCCATCTATTTTGTGAAATTTGCCAGTTCCTTTCGTAGCAAAACAGCCGTACGACATGACGCCGCCACCGCCGTGCTTCACAGCCGATCTGAGGACTGAAAGACGCTGTCTTCTTCCTTTCATTATGTGTTTGGTCATTATGGCCAAACTCTTGAAAATCCCGGCTAGGATTAATTACCCAATTGATGTAAAGATGATCACAATACTATTTTGAATTCTGCACCTGAAAATGAACCAACGCATGAAAAAACAAAAATTACTCCTGTAAGTACGAAAACTCGAAGTAAAACTAAACCCTATACAACTAATAAAAACTAGCAAACACACTGTAAAAACGAATTAAAACAAAAAGTCACAACAACGTAAAATCAAAATTATGCTGTTACAACTCCGGTTCCAACCGCATCCCTCTGAATGGAAGCTGCTAACGACTCTTCATAACGTCCAACAGAAACGTGTCTCTGTGAACCAGTCATACAAACCGCCTCATTCGGTAGTGAGGTTTAGCCAGACCACAGACATAGCTTGTGGCTTCGCTTCGACTAAACCTCAAACTGACTCTAGCAGGGAACTGAGACGAAGTGGGGGTGAATTTACCCTGAGCCCCGTCTCCTGTGCCTCTGAGTCGGGGAGCCAGTCAGATGAGGCATGTTGTTTTCAACACCATCAGGTTCCTTTGTCTCCCTGCTGGCATGAAAAATGAAGGGCATTCACCTTGTTTATCTTTCAATTCAATATTTACTCCTTGTCAGATGGATTTGGGGGCTTTTCATCATCACTGTTCTCCAAGCACAATATTTTCCTCCGAGGAGTTCATCTGCTCCGTTAATGTTTGATGAACACAGCCATAAAGAGACGTGATGGGGGGTGCGGCTGGCTACCTGCATCTCACTTTGAGTTGTTTTTTTTTTCACTCTCTGCTGGTGCTTGTAGCTCTTCCTCGACATTCTGCTTCCTCCTCGGGGATTCCTGCTGGTTCAGGGACTCCCTTCTCGTCCCCCAAAGGAACGTTGTTGGGCAAGATTGAATTAGGCAGGAGAAACTGGGTCATTGGCTTTGATCAGTTTATTGTATTGCTCGGTGTGAAGGTTAGACCTGAAGCAGGGCTATTCTCACAGCGTCTTCTGCCAGCCTTACATTTTCTTTCTTCCTGTTTATTTCATTTTCTATTTGCTTTGCTATGTAAAATGTATTTCCACTGGGTATTTTACGCAAATCCATTCAGTTACTTGCGGGCCACGTCGACACAGCACTTCGTCCTGAAGGCACTTTTCACTTTGCCTTCATATGTAGATCCACTTTTTTTTGTTTTTCTCCTTCTTGTTGCTTTTTTTTCTGTATTTTCTGTTAATATGTAGATGAATTCTGACATTGGAAAGGCAACAACATTCACTAAAATAGAAACTATGATATCTAATCCATGAATTTTATTGGAATTTTTTTTACAGTGCAGATCAACAGAGAGGTGGAAGGAAACGGGAAACATTTCTTATAAATAAAAATGCTGAAAGTGCGGAATGCTTGACTGTTGTATTGTAAGACCACAGTTGAAAAAAATAAAAGTAAATTTCCACCAAAAAACTCAGAAAATGTGAGAATCATCTCAGACATTTCCTAGAAAAAACTTGTGTATTTTATTGTAAAAAAAAATCCAATTAAATACACTGGTTTGACATCACGGTTCTATAGCGGCATTTAAGGGCCATTAATATATAGATATATAAAAAAAGAGTACATTTACACCAAAACACTAATCTCTGAATTACTTTAGAAAAAAAACTTGAAAATTCCTGAGTTTGAAAAATTTTAAATTTGCTACAAAATATTTTTAAAATTTTGAGATTGATTGCTCTAACGCTCTGTTGTGGACGCGTGACATCAAAGCTTTTACATGGCAGACAAAACACACAGTAGCTTATAATTGTGATTTAAATGAAAAATGGTTCTAATTGTTTCTCATGAATGACTTTGTGAAAATGCGTTTGTATTCAACCCACCCTGAGTCAATTCTTTATAAAACTACTTTATACCGTCCTGTCCTGGGAATCCTGTCTCTGCCAACTTTGCTCATCTAGAACTGAAATTTCTGCCTATTTTACTTTCTGAAACAATACAAAATGTAACTATATTGATAAAAAGCATCAACCAGCATCACTTGTCACTGATTCTTCACTGGATTTTCGTCTGAGCTTTGCCCTCCGAATATGTTGAGTATATTCATCGGGTCCAAGATGGAGGGCTTTTTCTACAGCAACGTTTGGATTTTAGCGTCCACCACTCCAATCCCATCTCAGCCATGTTTTTGCTCTTAGCAGCTCGGTAATGCATGTAATATTGCCCTGCACAAAAATTATTCGAAATAAATGACATACATGTCTCAGAGAAATCCAACCTGTCCTGAACTCTTGCTGAAGTCCATTTGGGAGCAATTTGTTAAAAGCCCCAGATGCAAAGGGAAATCAGAGTCGGCTGAAGGAGGGGGGGAGTAAAGGACTGTTTTTCTTTGCTGCTGTAGAAAATAGAGAACATGTTCATCTCCACTGCTTTTCCATGACAGTCGCACTGTTACCCCGCTGCTCACAGTTTGAATGGTTCAAGTTTCCTTGTGATGTTTGAGTCCTCTTAACAGCGCGACATGTTTTTGGGTTTTTTTGTACTGCATGACTCTTGGATTTTGACGGAAAGTGACAAAAATCACGCCTGAAGCATAAAGTTCGCCGTATTCAGCCAACGCTCCGTCTATCCGGGGGCGTTTGGCTTTGGAGCGGACATCATTCATGATCCGTCACCAGATCAAAGCCCGCCGCTTCCCCGTGAATCATCGAATAATAATTTGGTTTCATTTGTTTGCTTCTTGCCCATGAGAAAAAGTCATTCAAGTGGCATGGAGTTATGCTAACAGTGAATTTAACAATCAAGACATTACTTCAATTTTAAAAAGTGATTATGATCTACTGGCAAAAACTCGCAAAAAATTTCAGTAAAATTTCAGTAATTAAGACAGAAAGTCATCTCAGGTGATCTAAAGTTATGAATTCAACAATGAGGATATTACTGAGATAAAAAAAAAAATATTTTTCATTTTTGATGCCTTAAAAAGTTTATATTTCTGTCAACTATACATCATTATTAGAGAGATCATTATACACTATATAAAATCTTTGTACAATCAGCTTACATTGTGTAAATGGTGAGATCTTGTGTCCATGTAAAAAGAGTATTTGCCTTTTCATTCTCCTTTTGGCTTTTCTTATTATAGGTTTTTCTCCTGGCATCCCAGAGCCACACCTGCACAGTCCTTCTTCTAATTGTGGTGTCGCGACCTCTGACCTTTACCATGCTGACTGAGCCCTGTTGAGTTTGCATCGCAGCTCTTGGGTTTTGAAGTTTCTTCAAGCCTTGAACTGTTTGGACCTCGGGGCGCGGCACTCGTTGGGAAAACTCCGTCTCAAACTTGAGAATGATCCTTTTTTGCCGTGAAACTGATGAAGCCCAAATTACGTGGAAACGACCTCCTCACCCCCACCGAGTGGTGGAGAGCTTCCTCTGAGAGGAAGTGTTTATTGTTTCAACAAGGTGTTGCGCAATTCGGTGCGTTTTGGTTCCATCAACAAATAAAAAGGCGACTCAAGGACAGACTGACTGGCAGAGCAGGAGTTTAAATTAGCTACTCAAATGCCGCTGTGTTCATGAGAGGCTGGTTAATAATCTAGAAATAAAGATCAAGCCTGGAAACTTGATGTCGTAACGGACTGAATGTTATGTTTTTAAGGCGGTTGCCATGGCAACGGGTGTGCTTACACGACAGAGAGAGAGTAAAACGGTGCGAGTGGTTATCCTACCTTCGTTTGTCTTTGCTGTGATTCATCAC
Source organism: Poeciliopsis turrubarensis (assembly GCA_010277015.1). NCBI lineage: Eukaryota > Metazoa > Chordata > Actinopteri > Cyprinodontiformes > Poeciliidae > Poeciliopsis > Poeciliopsis turrubarensis. The sequence goes on from VMRN01000076.1 coordinate 1,027,667, forward strand.
AGCCGCTGTAGTTTCTAAATGTTCAATAAACGACAAACTTAAACTAATTACCTCGTCTGTTTGTGAGTATAAGGCATTCACGACAAACATCAAATAGGACAAATATATTTGATCAGGTTTTAACAAACAAATGGCTTCTACCGCGATAATTATGTGACATTAAATTAATTATATCCCAACTTCAGAAGATTTTCCTTTACTTTAACAGTGCCATTTGGTCCCTCCTGTCAGTTTCTCACATTGACGCCATCAAACCAAATTTCAGATCGACCGGAAGTGACTGACACCTGCTGGCCTCAGGTCTGCAACCAGCAACCTCCTCCCAGAGTCAGAATCTCACTGAGGAAGAAACCGCATTAAGTTTTCTATCACTTTAATATTTCTGTTGTAACTGATGTATATTCGCATATAAAATAAGTCAAGAGAGTTTAATTTACAACTTCTATGTCTTGGAGTCATGAGGTAGATCTCAGCTGCGGGTGAGAGAAAAAAGTTTATGTTGGTCTCAAAATGTTTGGGCTCAACTGCACTGGGCTCTACTGCTAGTCCTCTTGTAGTATTACAGAGCTTCATGAGTTATCACTATTCTGGGACATGAAAACAGGATGACTCACGATTATCTCCACTACTGAGGTGCATCTAAGAGTTTCCACAGCTCAGAGCAAACATAAACAAATGCCAGGCGTGCGCCGCAAATAAAACGGCACAAATCTGTTGCTACTGTTGTGTTTCCTGCATTGCTCCCGCAAGAACACTTTGCATGACTTTCTACAGTCTCACTCATTCAATGCAGTTCCCTATTTAGCTGTGATATTTTAAGTAAACTGGAATGTAGAACGTTATGTAATATCCTAAATCTAAGTGAGTTTGTTGGACGAAAATGGATAGAAAACAAAACAACCAACTGGTGTTATCTGAGCTCTGGCCCTGTCTGGAAATATCCGAAATTGGCAGCAACATCAGTTCTGTCAGTTTTTAGTTTTGGAGCAAAGTCATTAAAAAGTCATCAGAAATGTTTTATTTATTTTTCGTCCCACGCATGCACTGCGGTGGATTGTAAATGGACCAGAAAAATGTCTTCACCTGGTGGACAACATTAAAACATGTCATTTGGAAGAGATTTTATGATGAGGAAATGAGAAAATAAGTAATTTAAAAGAAAAAAATTGATTAACAAAAATGACACTGCAGTGAAGTACAGTTCTGTCTTCTAATATGATGTTTTCTGGAAACATGACCTTATTCTTGTATCTTTACGACTTTATTCTCATCGTATTGTTACTTCGACTTCCTGTCATACAACTTCTTTGTATTCCTGGAATTGAATTATTTTTTTCTTATGCTGGCTCTAACAGCCCATCATATAAAACACAGCCTGTTACAAAAAGTGATATCTCAGAAGGTTAATCTACAAGTTGCATATTTCACTTTTCAAAGGTGCTGAATGTTTACAACTGAAATAGTGGAAGTTTTCAGATCAGCCAAAGTGCAGACTAGCTCTTCTGGTTCTGTGTCAGCGCAGACCCATGAGACACACAAAGCCACGTCTCCTCCTTCCATTATCAAGTCGGAGCGGAAGGAGAACCAAGAGCAGCCACTCCACCGTCATGCTGCACACAATTAGCCAGCTGCAGGGGGACCGTATGGCTGTCATGTCTCCTGTTGTTCCGAGGTGAAGACAAGGGTTGTTTGTGAAGGCAGAGTGCCCAGTAAACAGAGGAGCCCCCACCACCTACCTCTTACACACTCACTGAACCACACACAGATACGCCTCTCAACCAGACAAAATGTCAGCCTGTGGGGCTACAGTGAGCCTCTCCATCTGCAGGCTTTGCTGTTGCCACTAGCTGACGAGAGGTACAGGGCTGTGTGGAACGTTACTTACGCCACTTTTACTCATTGACTGCAAGTTTGACATTCATAAAATAGTACTGTGTCATGGAATACATTTGTTTTAACTTGTGAACCATCTGTGGTCTTTACTCGATTGATCCTGTTGCTGGGTTGAAAGACACAGATCTCTAGCAAGGTCAACCCTGGACGGGTCACCAGTCCTTCACATGGACCCAACAAGCACACATGTTGGTCCAACCTGATACTAGCAAGGTGTGAGTCGTACAGCGGTCAGTGGGTTCACATTTAGTATGAAATTTGTTATGCAAATTAAGTTGTTTCTCGGTGAAAGTCTTATTTACTACGTTGCGAGGGGTTTGTACATAACTCATTTAACCATGAAGAGTACACACAAAATACATAAAATTTAGTCTATTAAGACTTTAATTGAGAAGCAATTTAATCTATATAGCAAATACTAAACGCCCACCCACTGACTACTTCACTAGCACCTGGCTGGACCTATGTGTGACTTCGATGCCCTTAATTCTTTGTAGCATAGCTTCATCAAGTGGTTTGACATTCCTCAAAGGTTTTGGTCCATATTGACATGAGGCATACTTCAATTCATTGAGGTTGTTAAGACCGTGTATGTGTCCAACAGTAAACTGCTCGGCCGACAACAGGGTTCACAACAAACTGCTTTGTATGCGACACCAAGCCGATAAGGTTTAGAGTCAGCATAATCCAAGGTCACATTGTCTGCCCTCTGTTTGGCTCCAGGTGATGGACTGGCAACCTGGCTGAGGTTCCTAGAGTTACGTCTGCATATTGCAAGTTAGAGTAACCACTGTCTTCTGTGTCAGTGTGTGCATTTACCGTTCTTTGTCTTCTATGATTAGCTAGATTCATTTTAAAAAACAGTTTTAATCCAATCCTTGTTCATTTTGGTTCAGTAATCCAAATTCAAGTTCTTGTTTCCTTTTCAAAACCAGCTCTCTCCATAATAAAAGTCAAAATAGCCAGCTTACAGAAACATCAAAACATGAACCAATATATTTAAAACTTGATTCTTACTTACCAATACAGATCTAAAAGAAAAATGCATTCTAACACGAGAACTCTACTTACAATACAAGCTCTACACTCGAGTAACCTCTGTCAGCAAAAATGAAAAGTCTTTGAGTCATCCAACCCAAACGTTCACTTAAATCCTTCGAAAATCTCTTGGAAAAATCCAAAGACAGGGCTTTCTATCCAAGCTGAGCGAGCTTGAGCACATTTGCATCTTAAGAGGTGGAAAAGAAAAAAAAAAATCCCGGCATTCTCATGTGCTGATGTGGATACCCCCGAGGAGTCGGCCCTAAAAGTCACGGGAAGTCGCTTGAGAAGAATCAGCTTGAGGCTGAAAAAGTACAAGCCGGATAAACATTTTGCTAACGCAAACCAGTAAAACACAAACTACTCTCGCAAAACAATAAGCATGGCTAAAGCATCGACACAGGACGTGAAAAGTTGAATTATATGGTCTCTTGGCACGAGGTATTCCATACAATTAGAGCAGCGACAGAAACGGCTCTGTTGAAACTGGAACAGCGATGTGACTCTCATTGTTGTCCTTATGCATATTTGTCTGGGCACAGAATTTCTAATGTTTTTTCCCTCTAAATGTTGCCAAAGTGGCTCCAGTCAGAGCCAAATATAAAAGCCTAACCCCTCCCGTCCCTCTTGCTATCGCTCCCACCCGTTAGTTGAGATGTCAGCGCGGTCTCCACGGTGACTGAGCTGAGGCTATGTGCGCTGCGACAGCCAGTCAGGGTCACAGCCTCTCATTTCAGCAAATGGGCCCGACGTATTTGCAGGTTTGTGGAGCCGTGCAGCTGGGGCGCTGCCGGAGGGATCATTTACATGTCTACCAAGTTTCAGCAGCATTCCCGGGGAATTAGACGGGAGTCGAACTTCGCTTCCAGACTGAAAAGGTCACAGGTGATGGCGAAATGATCAACAGTCTCGCAATAATTATCAATCCAGGCAGAACTACATTTTTACCCCCTTCCCTTCCCTTGCCTTCCCGATCGGTAACCTGTCAACAGCTTTGGTTGACAAAAGCAAATAGTTATCAGCATTAAATAACGTGTTTTACTTGCTCCACATCAGCAGCTAATGAAGCTAGCATCAGAATGATAAATAGAGGGTAAACTGTTAGGCTAGAACTCAAAAACTTTTGTTTTAGTTTGATAAGAGGAAGACGATTTGGGCCACTGAGAAAATCAAGAATTCTGACTTTTTTAGCTCAGAAAGAAAAACTGAGTGTCCCTAATCCTCTTCCATATATTCTAAATGAATCCTATTTGGAAAAGATTTTCCTACATGACCTTGATTTTCACTCTCTCTTATTATAGCCAAAATAGTTTCTGGCACAAATTAATGTTATGCCAGAAAAATTATTCTTTTTTTGTTTTTTGCATAATTGTGCATAAAATGATGGTAATTATTTTTAATAGATCCACCAACACTTGCAAGAAATCTATTGAAATTTAAAATGATGTTTTCGGAACAGCTCATACTGCATGAATCATTATTTGTCGACAGAATAAATGTAAGGAGACGTAAAAGTCACCTTATATTGTGACTTTCACCTCAGTATTTGACGTAATATTTAGCAGTTTTTAACGAGGTGACAAGATTGTTTTTCTTCTTCTTCTATGCAAATGTATGTTTTTCAAAAAACTCTGGCCGAAATACGTTTTCTAAATTTTTCCCAAAATTGGTAAAAAAAAAAAAAACAGTGGTTTAAGTAAGTGCTAACTCTCGCCTGCAGGTGGCAGTGTCTTCTCCACTGCAGTCCAATTACTTTAAGTCAAGTTATTGGACATGATTGATCCAGTGATTAGAAAAACTTGAGCAATTTAGGTTCTTTAAGGGATAAAAATGTTTTTGTCCAATTTGTCTGTTATTTTTTTTTCCAAACTTTTTTCTCAAATGTAGGAAGGAATTTAAAAATTGACAACATTCTTCATAGATATTTCTAAAAAAGAAAAAAAAAAGTGGCATGAAGTGAATTATTTTGAGTGCAAAAACAATTAACAAAATCCATCTTGAAAGCCTGGAGGGATTGAATAGATGTGGAAATAAACTCCAGTACATCTTCTTCTTCTTCTGTGCTAAATATCTCCACAACGTGAACACATGTCGAGTTTGTACAAATATCATTCAGATTTTTACAAGAAAACAACGTGACATTCTCTGTCCACTTCAAAATGATGCTCTATGTTGTGTTGCTCTATTATACACAATATTAATAAAATTCAATTACGTTGTAACAGGAAAATATGTTGCGAAATCGAAAGGAGAGTTAATACTCTGTGAAGTCAGCATAGATGCATTAAAGTGGAGAAAATAACAGCTTCCATTTCTTTATTTCATTTCTTTCATTTCATTCTGAAAACAAAGCAACATGATATGTGATGAATCCTTCTGTTCCCGGCCTCAGATAAGTGGAAGACAATAGATGGATAAATGCTGTAATATCTGTTATCTCTGCATGGAGTTCATGTATTGAGCTCTTTACTTAAGAAAGTTGATATCAGATGTGAAGCACCGTTCTGAGGTCCACCAACGCTGTGATCACTTCGGCTTCATTCGACTGAGATTTCATGAAGTGTGAAAATCCCAGACAATGGTATTTTCTTTAGTAGAATATTTCAAAAGTTTTGCACACCTTTGTAATATCAACACAGCCAGTACCTTAAAATTTGTGCAATAGAATTTGCACAAATTGGAAAATAAGATCACTTAATAGAAACACCACTATTACGGGAAAAAAACTCTCTTTTCACTTAAAAGATTTTGCACTCGGACAATGTGGTTTTTCGGCCATATCAAAATAGATATATATATATTTTAAAAACTGTATTAAAACGTATTAAAAAACGACAACACTTTTTTCGCATCGTGAGTCACTGTCTCTTCTGATTGGCTGATCAGAAGAGACAGTGACAGATGATGAGTGCTGGCATCATGACTGAATTATTAATATGTCATGCAACTGTTTACATCCATCGCCATGAGACTTATTGCGTGAACAAGCTTATTTTCATGTGTGATTTTAAATTGACTTCTTCTTTAATAGAAACACGACAATTGCAAAACTGAGTCTTTTCTCCGACATTGACCGAATATTCAGATACTTGCACACATTTGTAATTGAAGCGCAGCTACTGAAGAACAAACAGGTTGTTCTGTTCCGTCCTACATTACCACAGACAACTGGGATTACAAAAAACAGGGCAAATTCCACTTCGGGATTATGAGATGTGCTGTTTTTGGTGGGTTTGCACTTTCGCAACGTCGGAGTCGCAAAAGACGCAACCGCGACGGAGCTAATTTGCAGGCACAAAGACTGAAGAGAGTCTAAAGCAACGGGATGCAACAGAAGGGTACAGTATCGACTGGCTGTCTGTTGCCACGTTGTTACATTGGTTTTGTAAGTGCAGCCACTCGAGTTCAGATGAAAAGAGAGCGAGCATAAATACCGGGGACACTCATCGTGCTTCCACAGAGCTCTTCAAGAGCTCCTTCAACACACGGAGAGCTAAACTGTGTCCAGCGGAAAGGTCAAGTGCTTGCAGAGAGCGCAGGATGAAAACAGTTTCCACCAGCAGCCTCCCTGTGTGTGTCGTCTCCATGTACACACCCCGGCACACACAGCCAGAGGCTTCCCGGCTATGTAATTATTAATTAATAGGGATCAAACTCTGCACTACTTCGCTTGATTTTTGGAGGCTGATCTGAAACAATAAGCCAGCATCTATCTGCTGGGACTGACGGCGAACAGTCAATATTCTAGTACTCGAGTTGCAAAATTGATGGAAGCTCGCAAACACTTGTGTGGCGGTCCTCCAGGGCAAAGCGGAATGAGACGAGATAACGAAAAGACATAAAGACAAAGCGAAAACGGGGATGTTAAGATGCTCTTATAAAGAGCTCAGACTCTCAACCTCAGGAGGGCGATACTCGGTAGATATATTAGTACATAAAACCTTTACAATTCCTGTTTCTGTCTTGGTTTCTGCTTTATCGTCTTTTTTTCTATTATACTACAAGTTTGTCCTCCTTATTTTTCACCTTGCTATGGCTACGTAACTACTGATTCCTTAATAGAAGTTACTTGCTTTCCCAAAGAACTATAATTTTAAAATGGGCGGCCTTACATGGCACTCAGCATCCTCGAGGTTTATAAACACAGGGACGACATGTCAGTGGTTACTGTTTTCTGAGACAAATTGCAAAACTTACAGTTAAAGTTGACAAAACATGCGTCTTGCAAAATGGAATTTTAAAGAAACACTTCAAGCTACTGACTAGTCATTGTAGCTTCATTGTAAAAAAAAAAAAAACAAAAGAACAATGGCTTTATGTTTAAACTGCTGTCAAATACACATTGGGTGACCTTTTTAACACAAAAATGAATCAATATTTTTGAATCTGGAAGTTTGTGATGGGAAGTTCCAAAATGTGCTTGTCAGTGTATGCTTCAATGATATTTTTTGTATCTCAATCAAAAAATGCAATTTGAACATTGAAAATTTTGACAGCATGAGAACCCCTACAAGTTCTGTAAATAGTGCGAGTGAATCAGCGCAATTGCAACTCAAATATTAGTAACTACTCCATATCAATATTGGTTGTTACTAGGCCCTGCACTTTTAATGCTTCAACTTTGATTAATTAATTACATACATTTTAACGTGTTCGTAATTAATGTAATTATTTTTTTTTTTTTTTCTGTCAGGAACATTTGCGATCACTCATTTCTGGTACAACTGCAAATCTAATGCACAAGTGACATCCTCAAACAACAGCGCCAGAGGAAAAGGCAGCTACTATTACTGATAGAGTAGCAGCTGTTATCCTCACTTTGCTTTGCTAACAAGCATCCGGCCAGTTTGGGTGCTGCTCAGGTCAGATCAGTCTTCTGGAAGAATAACAGTTTGAACCATGTTTCATCCAAAACTGCTGATGTTCTCAGGATTCCTCTGCTGGCTAAAGCCAGTCATAGCTCCATGTTTCTAAAGAATACATAGCTCTGTAAACTCACCGGTTTGTCTAAAGTGATTCATGACGAAGGGCTTTGTGGTTGTGTGAATATCACAGAACAAAGATCTGAGACTCTGTTGTTGTTGAGAACAACCCAATAAAAATGGATCAGACGCTCCATGAAAAACCCCCGCAGACATGTTCAAGCCCCTATGTAATGCACTCATTTGACTAAAGGCTTTTAAAGCCCACTTATCCTGGAAAATGAGAAATAGGCTGAGGATTGAAGTCATAACTGAAGCATCACGTGCGTTTCGTGCATTATTTGAAAAGCCCATTTGTTTCTCTGTGGCTACATGAGTGAAGCAGGAGATTTAAGGCGTGTTGTCCTGGTTTTCGACGAACGCCGTCGCCGCTGCACGCACAAAGGGACGAAACGGAAATTATCAATGCTAAGTAACGCAAGACAATGACGCCTGCATATCTCACTGAACACAATCGAAGCACATGTGCACCCACAGCACCCACTTTAGTCGTCGTCCATGCGTGTACACACAATAGCAGACTCTCAACCCGCTGCCTCCCTCTATGTACAGCCTGACTTTTATCTTTTATTTTTAACCAAAGCTTTTGTTTCTCGCTCAGCCCAAGTTGTTCAATCAATAAAACCACGCGGTACTCATTGCAGCGCATTATTAGAATTGAAAGATTCTGCTATCGGCTTCTTGTGGGCTTTGACTGATACGGCTTTCTCTTCAAAGTTCAATCAAGCCGTATTGGTGGCGTCCGGGAGCCGGGTTGCTCTCTCAGGAACCAGGAAACCGAAGCGATAGACTGCCATCTTGTGAGAGAAGAAAAAGGGCAGATGAGTCAGAAGCAGAAGCAGCAACACCACAGATTTGCTTGTCTGCAGACTACTGCAAATAGTGTTCAGTTGGACACTTTTTTTTTTTTTTTTTCTACTCAATGCATAATCAGTCTGGTCACATCAACACAGGCCAATTGAACATGTGGTTCAGCTTAATAGTGAGACAGAAATAAGGCGCCTATACACTTTTCAGTGGAACGGAGGGTTTAAGGCAGGATAAAAAGTCCACTCTGCTCTCCGTTGGAGTGCATTAGCATGCTAATAGCTCACTCCCTTTGAAAACCCTCTCATCTATAAGAATGTCACTGCTAATCTGTGTGATTCCTAATAATGGCGCTGTGGCGATAAACACAGTGCGCCGTGTTTTTCCTCGCGTCTGTCTGCGTGGGGAGACTGGATGAGTCGCTAAACAGTTTTCATTATTTCCTTTTGTAGATTTCTGATTTATTTTCTCCTTTCTTCTCTTTTGTTCCCTTCCTCTATACTCCATAGGTTGTGTTGCGTGCTCTCCTCAAGACACACCATCCTACATGTTTAGAGGTTTAATGTGCCTGGTTCAACTGATTGCAGTTCAACAAACGCCTGTTAATCAGTCATCAATTGAAATCAGCTGGATTGAAGCAAGGAAATACCTAAAACATGCAGGGCAGTGTGCCTTGAGGACCAGGCTTGGGAAACAATGCCATATCCCGTCTCACTCTTTTCTTTCCCATTGTTTTATTTCTCCGATCGCAATTATGTTGAATATTATTCCTCTGTCTGATGTAATCAGGAACCGCCTGCCTGTGGGTAATCTTGATAACATCAAATCGTCTCGGTGCTGAATCAAATTAAGGTTTAGTTTGTTTCTCACCCAAGAATATTTCTGCAAAGTGTTGGCACACTAGAAGCCTAAGCTAATATAAGCTAATGAAAGGAGCATTTATTTATTATTCTGGATAATGGCAGTTCACATCTTTTACTTCAGACTGTGTAGCAACACTGAGCCAATATAAAGCACAGTCAAGTAACAGTAACCTTCAGTTGTTATAAAAATGCTGCATACATCAAGTTTGACTTTGTAATTACCACTTTGAAATTGGACTTCTGTTTCTTTAAAAGATCTTCCTCTTTCTGAAACTGCGCCTTCAGGAAGTCATCACTACATTGCTCCTCTATTAACCCTTTAACGACATTTTTACCCACGTAGCATTGTCTTGATTCGTTTTAAAATGATATTTGGTCTTGTTGATACAAATTTAGCCATTAATTTAATAATGCTGCTTTTATAAAGCAAGGTCAATATTTCAGAAGTCGTCCCCTTTGCTTTCCAATTAACGTTGAGTACACTGACCTGCTGTCCAGGCTTGACATATCTAAACATGTTGAAAATTGAAGATAGTAAAAGGACGATGAGTTTAAAAACAGAAAATAGTTATTTACTTTTGCTCAAATGCTGATGTGTTCTTGCTGGCCACAGAAAAGGATTTGAGCCATGCTGGCAGTTACTTTGCATCGCTGTTTGAGATGTAATCACCATATCAATATTTTACAATTAAAAGATTTTTGTCTTTTTTTTTTGCACATCACAAAAAATGAGTTCAAGCTGATGTGTCAAAAACTTGAATGCTTTTTGACTTGATGTTTATCCCAGATCAAATGAGGTCAGGGAGTTGAGGCCGTGGTTAAGCATTGGTGGAGTTGAGTACTCATGTGGGCTAAAGCTAATGGCCAACATGGACCACATCATCTTATAGAACGACTAGTTAGAAAAGTATCAGAGTTTATGAAAATGTACGAATCTTACATACCTTTAACCTTCTAAATATTTGCGAAGCTCTTTACAGAGACGATGTGAAGTAAAGGTGGTGAGCCATCGGCGATCTTCCTGTGTTATGCACGGATAGATTCAGAGTAACTTCCTCACATGCAAGTAAAGTGGTATAAAAATGAATAATAATTTAGAGTTTATGTGAACACTGTTTTATGGATTTTTACACGGCCTTATTTTTCCAGAAGCTGGTAGCTGTGACTGGAAAATGACTTGTTCATTTTAGCTTATGTGCTTCACACAGCTCGATAATTAGTGTCACACTGCCTTCAAGCTACATTTCCTGTGTAAATACTTATATATTTCCAAGTAAATAGCCTCCCAAATCAGCAAGATGACAATTTAAAGGTTCATAAAATTGCATGTGGATGAACTCCCATGAAAATGTAAACATTTTAAGCCCGCTTAAGGCTTCTATGACAACAAGACATTAAGCGCTGATAACCTTCTTGAACCTTACATAACAAACCCTGAACTCTTCCTCTACATCTCTACGGACTGCCGATGCGGAAGAACCAAAAGATAACTGTAGTTTGAAAGACATTTTTGTAGATCTTCTCTACTTTTAGGGATTATTCTTACAAACATCTCAAAGCCTCCCCCCTTAAGAGACACAATAGCGTCGTACTGCGGAACGCGTTTTATTTTTTTGTGTGTGCATTTGGATGTTTCTCGAGTACTTCCTTTAGAGTGTCAGCATGGCGCTACAGTCAAATGGCGCAAGCTGTGAAAATCCAAGAATTTTCTCTTTAAGCAGGCCCCTGTGGGCCGACGCTGCCCTCCGGAATGATCCCTTGCCTCATCGCGGCGCACATGTTGCCATCTCAATCTCAGAGACGACGGTTGAAGTCGTGCTTTGAATAACGGTCCTTTTGGGACGATTGCGAGAGTTAGCGTCCGTATGATGACAGCTGCTTTTAGTCGTAAACGACGTAGCTTCTCGATAAATTCCCTTTGTTGTCGCTGGATGGCTCTTGATTGTGACCTTAAAAAAAAAAAAAACCCAATCCCCTGCTTCCAGAGGAAACCTGTCACTGCTACTCCTCATCTGAAGCTCACTGTAAGATCCAAACCTCACTGATGCAGCCTGTAGGGTCTCTCTGATGTCCCCGTGGATCTCGGAAGCTTTAAAGAGATTCCAACACTTTACTTGTGTCAGAATGTTTCATACTCCTCCCAGAAATCCAACGCTCTTTAGATCCAGTGACAGTTTTGGTTACTATAAAATTTGTGAATGAAATTGACTACAGCACTGGTTATGAGTTGTTAGACTCATTTACATATCTGAAATAAACTCGGCTACCCCGAAGTTTTGTAGGTGGGTGAAAACCAGAGAAATCTTGTGTCTCTAAGCTCAGCGTCTGAAGTCACTGTACAGGCAGTTCTTCTGGAGTGTCTTCCTATGGCTTGCTGGTATATGTCTTGCCTTATGTATGAAATAAATAAGGCAATAAAAATGTCATTAGTTTTCTTTTTATCTAACGTTTTCCGTCTTGGTCCTTGTACTTACTACTGGTGCATTCGCTGTTACGTTCTAGGCAGTAAAACCGATTTGAGATAACATTACTAGATGTGTTTCCATTACAATTATGCACAAAACTTTGACAATATTCTGCTAATGTAAAAACAAAAAAAAAATGTGTAATTGCCTAAAAAAAACTTGTATTTTTACTAGCGCAATTATAATCACACGCGAATATATTTGTTGATAAGTCCCTAAAAAACATGCAGTGCAAATATTCTCCAACTACTTCCTGTTGTTTTCTTCTTTGTGGTTTGAGTCAGTAGCAACATCCTGTTATTGATCCTGTGAGTCGTGTGATTGACGGGGTGTGGGGGGATAAACTATTTTTGATACGGCCCCCAAAAAATCCACCTCATCCCAGGAGCAAAACTTTTCATCTAAAAACAAGTTTGTTCAAAATTGCTGCGTTTTCATTAAGCGAATTTATTTTACAAAATATCAAATTGTGCAATTAAATTGTCAGTGGAAACACTGCTTCTGTCTTTTCCATTATCACCAGGTGGTGTTTATAAATGTTTCTCATGTTTGATCGCTCATCTTCTCTGAGTCCAAAAGAACGTCTGTATCCGCACGCTGCTTCGTTTCAAAATCTCTGAACACTTCAGATTTCAAATCTTCTTCACTCCACCAAAAAATACATCAATAAAACTGTACATATAATTTTATTCATTCACTGACATTTACATTTATGCCTTCATTAAAGAAGATTACTCAGTATGCCTATTTGTGATGTGCACAGAAAGACATTCTGTCCTCTGGTGGGTCCAGAGGGGGCTATGCTCCCCCCATGGCACCGCTTTTGGGCGCCACTGTCCCCCTGTAGCGGCTGACAGAGCAGTTCTCTCCTTTCACCCAGCAGTAAGCTGAACTGGAACAGCAATAAGTTTCCAATGGCTTAGTAAGCTGTAGCAACACTTAAAATAATTGAACCTGGTTTGGTGGGAAAGCCTCCATTTTTAGCCTTTTTTAAAAGCATCCATTCAGCATTCATCATAAAAACACCAATCATCATGTAAATGTAGGTGAGAACTTTGCGTTCAATTTTGAAGCCGTCGGCTTACCGTCAAAGCAGCCGACAGGCAGAACCTGCATTTTTGAGTGAAAACTATCCTTGAGTTAATTTCAGACTTTTTTTTTCTTTTTTTTTTTTTTTTTTTTTGCTGAAATCAACAAACCTAAATCATTCCCTGCAGGACATAGTCCAGCCACCCTTAAAAGCTTCATCCGAATCTCCTAGCAACAAAATTCACTTTTGACCGATATGTGAATTGACGTGTGATTACTGTTTGCTATCTGTGGCTTCCTGTCTGTCCCTTCAGCCTGATATTGCCCATGGTCTGCTGCTATATCAGGGTGCAGAAACCGTCAAGCTAATTCCCTCTATCAACGCCTTATTATCAGATGTGCTGCATGCTCCCTGGAGGAGATGAGAACTCCTCCAGTTGTGGCTAATGCCTGAGAAGAGGCTATCTACATGGCCAGACAGCCTCAACATCGACAGGTAGCATTTAACACCCAACCCACACCAACGTCACATCCCAGCCGTATATTGCCATGTAATGAGCCGGGGAGCGAGGATTGGATCAAAAATTAAAAGTCTTTCAAGCCCAGCAAATTGCGTAGAGGTAATAAAAAAAACAGCACAGGGCTACGTTGGAGTTAAAACGTGTTTCCTGGGGCAGTGCGGAGGTAGACTCTTTCCCTGTTCTCTTTCTGGCCAATTGCTGTCTGATCTGCCACAAAAAAAAACTTCACAGATTCCTTATTTCACCAAAAAAATAAGCTAAAAAAACATAAAATACAGATTTCGACCGATGAGTTTATTTATTAAAGTGGTAGTGTTGTGTTGTCCAAGTACATAAAATAATTTGAGAGCATAATCAAGTAACCGTCACCTTCAGCTGTTATAAAAATGCTATTAAATTCGACTTAAAAGAAATTTGATTTTGCAATGTAAGGCATTGAATTTGAGCGTCTGTCTCGTTAAGAAACTCCTCTTTGTGACACTCTGCCTTCAGGAAGTCGTCACAGCCTGTCACAACATGGCTCCTCTATTAACCCTTTAACAACATCTTTACCAGCGCTATACTGAGAAGTAGCTTATATAATAAACTGAGCTCAGGTGCAGGTCTACCAGGTGTTTGCTGATTGCTGCTGGCTAGTTTGAAGGAGCTGAGTTGGGGAGTCGCGGGGAAGGGTTGCTCTGTGAGCCGGACCCTCAGAAGCTTGGAAACTGCAGCTCTGAGGAGGAGCTGCGACTCTCAAGGCGGGGCCAGGTCCACCCTGGCGTTTGGCACAGCTGAGTGGTTGCTATAGGAGATTGAAGGATTTCTCAAACATACATGAAAGAATCAAGACAACACTCCAGGTATGTTTTTGATGAGGGAGTAATAATTTAGCATGAAGCTACAAAGAAGTTAACTTTACTTAATACAAAAAATGCATCAGATGAGAACACACAAAACCAATGTTAGCGTAGCAACTGAAAAGGCCAGTAAGACCAAACTGTCAGGCAACCCTGACAGCCTCTGTCTCCTAAAGTTCATCTTTTTATCTTTAATTGTCGATGGATGAGGCTTTGGTCCCTCAAAGCCTGAACAAGTGTCTGCCTCAGAAGTTGATAGCTGCAGTTAGAGGTGCAGCGATGCCACAAACACACTCACACACGCCCAGGTGGAGCATCTGGGAAGAGGTGAAAAAGATACGGAGTCTTCACACCGCCTGCAGGGATGTCTGGAGCAGTGGGGAGGAGGCGGCGGCCGTACGCGCGCGCTGGGGAAATGATTATGAAAATGTTGGCTACGTCATGCTCTCTCCGGCGTGACGGATAGACCTGCTGCTGATGAGGCGCCGGGGCAGAAGCGAAGATAGCGGTGAGGCATAAACGCGGTGGGGGTGACGGTTTAGAGACATAAGCTGATGAACCGGGACACATGAGCTCGCAAAGATAGCCGCGCACAGACATAAAGTTCCTGAGAGCCGTCGTTATTAGAGGGTGGCAACGCAAGCTGGGTAATAAAGGGATATTGATTTGAGGGTTTCCTGGCCTCGCCCAGCTTGTGTTTTAATAGCATTATTGTAGATAGGCTGCATGGCGAAATCCAATTTGTATTAATCTCTTGTGATTTAACCCTCCCCCACCCCAATCATTACTCGTCATCATCAACAGGTTTGACCGAGTCAGTAAATTGACCAGTTTACTATCATTAAGCTTCACAATAGGACCCATTTACTGTCTGAGGAAAAAAAAAAAAAAGTGCCATTCATTATAGCCACTCCATAGTTTGTGACTTTATTGTCTGGGATGCCTCGCTTCAAAAGAACAGGCTTTAATGGTCAGAGTTTCAGCTGCTGCTACAAAAACTGCTTTCCAGGATGAATAAAAAAAACAACAAATTGAATTTCAGCTCAGCTGTGAAAATGGAAAAGTGTTTCTGTATTATCGGAAAAGTGTTCCGTCATTACAGGGGAAAAAGTCTAGAAGTTTCAACAACAAACGTCTTTTTTCTTTTTTTTTTCTTTCGCAAAGATAAAACCCAGAATCCCTCCATGAGACAAAGATGATAAAAACAAAATATCTTGATGAGTTTCTGACTGTTTTCCTTTCACAGTAGTGTGATGTTGGCAAAAGTGTTAGGATACCTTGAGCTTTCTTTTTCCTGGTTTTTATTTGTCGCATCAGAATCTCAAGGTGCTCTCGAGTCGATAATTTTCACAATCTCTTTTCACTCCAGCGGCAGCTGTAAATGTTTCTAGGTGCGTATCCACCATCTTTGAACATCTTTGTTTATTCTTCTCTTCACTGTGAAGTGTCATATCATCGGTCTGTGTTTTACAGCAATGTTGATGTTTTGCTTCAACTGGTCCACTTCCACTGTCTAATATTTGTGTCCGCATAAATACGTTTGAGGAACCTTCATTCCTGCATGGCGTACGTTTGTACGATTCTTTGCTGAATAGCAAAGATTGTGAAGTGGATAAAAACTCGAGGCTGTCTCCAGAAAGACAAGGCGCTCTCTCTCTCTGTGACCTTGATCTCATTTGATTGTAGCATCATCTTCTTGTTCAGCGAACTGCAGTTTGATATCCCATTCATTGTTTTTTTTAAAGAAACGGCACACTTCCTTCACTCCTCAATGGACAGTGATAGTTGTTGTGCCAACATGTTTTTATGGCTCCTATAGAGACACTGTGGGCCTCTGTTGCTTCTCTCATTAATCCTCCAGGTGTGAGAATTAATGAGGTTTATGGTTGTGGTATAGTCTTTTCATTTTCAGACGGCAGATTTAGGAGAGTGTACATTAAATTTGCCTTTTTCCACATATATTAACGAAAGCGACTTTAGCCGTTGTAGGATTTCTCTTTGGTCTGTTTTCTCAAGTCATTTCTCCCGCTAGTGTTAGACGAATGCATTTGATTTGGTCGGATTTACCCAGAATGCCCTGTGCTTATAGTCCGCTTCCTGGTTTTGCATCCGCACATGAATTCGAAGTAGTAGTTCAAAGTTTACTTCAAGGTTTTAGGCTGATCAGAGTTTGCTTTTTTGCTCTGCATCAGCGTTCGATCGCACATTCACACCTCCCCAAACGAACAACTAAACGACTAAAGCAAACTACTAGGGTCTACTTTGTGTCTGTCACCTGAAATCAACCCAAAAACATCAAACCTTGTGGTTGCAACATGGAGAAATCAAGGCATGAGAATATTGTGGGAGATGTTCCATGTTTGCATTGTGTTTTGTCATTTTTTGTGCATTCAAATATAACTTGGAAGCAGCAGACAAGTGCAGAAGTTTGCTTTAACAGACCAAAAGGGATGCTTTTGTCTGTAAAAGCAAAGGGGATCAGTTGTAATACTTTCTAAAAAAAAAAAAAAAGAAAAAAGTTTGATTCAATTTTTTCTATTCCTTTAGTGACAAACATGTTCCCAGCTGGGGTGCATTACAGCTCTGTTAGTCTTTCAGAGAAAAGAAATGTTACTCGTTGTGAGACGGTTTTCCTCTTGCCTGGTTCGTCCTAACTAAATCCGGTCAGGGAGTTGCCTGGCAAGTCTGTGACTGCGGCTCGTCTGATTGGTCGACAGGAGAGCACCGCTGCAGGCAGTCGGAGCGCGTGCAGTAGAGGCAGATGTCAGTACGGGAGGGACACGCCTAAACCGTCACGGCCTGACAAACACAAACAGCCAGAGATGATGAATGGTGATCAGCCTGCGCTCATAATATTATACATGGAACTTTTTTTTTTTTTTATTTGAGTCAAACATGCACAATTAATTAACTTGTTTTGTTATCTTACAGAGTTACACTCCAAATAATAAGATTAATCTCAGCATAAGACGATGCAAAGCATGTTTGTTTAAAACTAAAACTGCACATTCTTTTCCCTAAGAATGACCAGATATTAAATTGGCTTGAATGTGTCTATTGATTCTTAATTTGGAGAACCTATTTATCAGTATGGGATGCTTTTCGTGCTAAGAATAAAGTCGGCAGATGTAAGACTAAAGTTTCATGTTTATTGGTGAGGAGTGTCTGTCAAGAATGGCAAAATTCTTCAAAAATAATGTTTCAGAAGTTCTAGGAATTATCTCAATTGTTTCCCTTCGCTAACTCGACTCATCATGTTGAATTTTCTGATGTTTGTGGCAAAACGGTTCATGAGGAGAGGCTCATGGTTTGGTGTTTTAATGGAGAGGGATGACATAAAAGGGACTAATGACGTCTATAGAAATTGTGCACAATGTAAACCGAACGGTGTTTTTTAAGTTTAACGTAATCAGTATTGATTATTGTTCAGATTACTGAATTGTACAGAAATAGTTTGTCATTATTTGTACTGTGACAGCTGCTGGTTGGGAATCCTTTTTTTTTTTTTTTTCCAATAATTAGACTAACTTCTACAGAGCTCAGTGCTTGTGATGCTTTTTGAAACACTGGGCTTTCATTTAACCCGGGTCTGCTCCAAACATGCTCTCTGAGAGAATAAATCAAACGTAGAGCCGTTCAGCCACAATCGCTGCTCATGTTCGGCGTGCACCGATGATGGGAATTTTAAGATAAAGGGTAGCAGAAGAAAATCCTCAAACACTTTTCTTCCTGTTCGTTTTGCATCTGCGCATCATTCTTCTGTCTGAAGAGGCAGATGTTCAAAGCGTTTCCTTCCTGTAGGATTTGTGGAGGACCCTTCAATAGAAGAGCGAATTCGACAAAGGTGCCTCTGAAAGACCAAAGCAGAGTTGTGAAAAGTAAAAAGTCAAGGGCTTGGATTTTAATCCATTTGAAATATTGTGCTGGAGGAATCTGAAAAGGGCAGTGGATGCGAGAAAGCTTTCAAACATCTTGCAGCTTTGAGGAGTTTAAGGGGGAGGATGAGAAAAAAAAAAACAGCTGAACATAAACAACAAAGTCTACAGCAGAGACTGAATGATTTGGTTCATCATATGAATCTGTGTTCATTCAGCAATAGTACGTCCTGTGATCAAACACTGGCGGCCCCAGAACATTTCAGAGGAGCCGCCGGAGAGGGCCAGACAAAAAGATGTCCAGTGGTCTGTATGTCTATCGATCTAAACAAGTATGTGTGTGTACTTGTTTAGCGATCTTATTTAGGACCATTTCTGACACATTTACCTATCTTCTGAAGACCAATGTGCCTTAAGGGGACCAAAACCTGATCCTAATATGGTGGGCGCTCATGTTTAGGGTCAGGCTTGGGGTTAAGTCTTAAGGTGCGGTAATGTCTGGTTTTGATATAAATATAGTTGCTAAAATGAATGGAAAGTGCAATTTTGTCAAATGTTGATGCTCCACATGGCTGCAATAAATGAGCTTTAGGGCCACACATCTCAGAAAAACAGAGAGAGTTATCCGCTCTGAGCTGAAGGCTTAGACTCTCTTAGTTCCATGGATCTGGTAAAGGAGAACCGTCACCAGCCTGGAGGGCCTCTCGCCGGCCACTCTTGGCTACAGACCTCAGTGCTGGAGGTGGGGACTTTGAAATGTTAAGCCACCAGTGGATGGGAATGTTTGCTATGTCAGAATGTGTCTCTGTGTCGCCTTTACCTCATTAACTCTTTAATAGAAAAGCCAAAAACCACCTCAAGCGAATATAAAAACTTTTTTTAGTTATTTTGAATTTTGCCTTTACAATCAACCTTTTCTGATGCGATACTTTAAAATGCGTTTAGAAAAACGATGATTGAAACGTTTGGAAATCGTTGTGTTTTTGGTTGTTCGCAGTGGAAAAGTTGGGAGTATTGTAGCATTGCAGCAAGAAGGTTTGGGGTTTGAATCCTTCCCAAGGGTCTGCATGGAGTCTTGCGTGTCCCGTTCAAAAACATCACTTTGAGGTCACGTTTGACCCAAAAGGATCTGAATTGCTATTAGGTATGAGTGTGTTTGTATGGTTCTGTGTTGCCCTGTCACCTGCAGGTGTGTCCAGGATGTATCAGGCCTTTCGCCCAATGAATCAGACCCCAGCCCATCCACAATAAGGATAAGTGGGCATAGACAATGGACTAATGGATTTTGCATAACTTTGTTGCTGCTAATAGATACATAGATTTCAGCCTGCAGGAACCCGCTTGTTACCTCATCTAAACCAGCCTTCTCCATCTAAAATAACCACTCATGACACTTGTTTACGTCTAACCAATGCAGCTTTCAGGCTAAATGATGGCGCTTTAAATCCAACGCCACTCACGCGAAAGAGTCACTTCCGCTTTGTTTCTCTTTGGCATAAAACGAGCTATATGAGCCTTTTGAAGAGAGCTCTCTTTTGAGCTGTGCCGCGTTCATCTGGCATTAAGACAGAGCAATTTACACACACAAAAGTGTTGTTAACACTCGATTTTGGGTGGGCTGCGTTTGATGAAAAAAGCTCCGCTGTCAGAAACATTAAGACGTACACGTACAACAAGCTGCTCTAGCGGCAGCCGCGAATTTCTCTTGGGAGGGAGAAAAGGGAGGGAAAAAAAAAAAAAAGAAAAACGTGCTGGGAGGATGGCAGGGAGGATGATAGGGAGGATGGTAGGGAGGCTGCCGGCGCTCACCGATTTATTTTGATGCTTCAATGTTTGAGGAGCTTTAACAGCAGGCTTTCTATAGGAATTTCTATAAGTCAGAGAGAAGGTTTGCGCCGTGTGTCCTGGTCCTCACACAGGTGCTTCATGTTCAGTTCATGAATAGAAAGCAGCTAGTTTCTTTCTTCTTTTTTTTTTTTTTTTTTGTGGCTCTGTCTTCTTAAAGGCCTCTCAAATCCACCACTTCACTTTTCTCCCTGGTGAATAAGAATCTATTTCGCTCCTTCTTTCCCCCTTATCTCTCTCCGTGACATCATCCTCCCCTTTGCGCACTCTGATCTAAAAGTTGAAATGGAGAGCGTGTGTGTGGGTGCGTGTGTGTGTGTGTGTGTGTGTGTGTGACAAAAGTGGTGTGGTAGGCCATGTCACGCGCGTGGACAATGAGCGGACGGGAGCTCGCTCGTGCACAGTGGAGCATGTCCATCTCCCGGGCGATGTTAGAATCCATCTGCCACCTTCCGTGTGGCTCACGCACGTCTCACACACGAAATATCGGAAACCCCGATAACGCACGTACACACGCACGCAAACCTGTCGTCTCATCTTTTATTTATTTATTTTTTAGCTTGGCTTCCTTATGTTGAAGGTTTGAGGAAGTCTCACAGCTGACGCTGTAGTTTTCTGACAGATGATTCGATCTCTAGCTCCTCCAAAACTGGACTAGAAGTTACGTTCCTCGGAAAAATACGTGAAGGTGTAGATGTCCAGCAGTGTGAGACAAATGACCTCCATTTTGTTTGAACTCATCCCACATGAAAACTCGAAAAATCCTGATACAAGGGCTGAAATACATGGGAGGAGGGGACAGAAGTCAGAATCCCTACAGCCACAATATAAATTCTTGTCACTCGTCACAGAGAGAAACTGCAACAATAAAAGAGAAATACATTTAAAAAAAACAAACATTAAAAGCATCTGGCTGTGTGAAGCCTTTGTTTCTTTGTTTTTTTCCCTCCTCCTCATCTTCATCTCCCACTTTCCTTCCGTCTCTTTTTTGTCTCAGCTGTCATCCTTGACGTCTGTTTTCCTTTTTTTTTCTTTAAATGTCTGTCGTCAGGAAGCCCACACACGCACACGTGTGCGGCGGAAAAATCCAGCGCCGCTTTATTTATCCCGATTACGCGGACAATTATGGCGCGCTGAACGTTCAGAGTGCATTCGCAGACTCACTGAATTAGTTCTAAGTGTGGACATAAACTGTGCTCTCACTTTCGCTCCGTCTCATTTGCAAACATTCTCCCAATGTGCTGCCGTTTGCCTCCAACATTTAACTAAACTCCCTCTAACGCTGCGCTTTGATGTGGGTCGGTCCGCTTTTTTCCATCCAGCGGGGAACTAAAAGAAAGGAAATAGGAACTGAAACGTTGAGTCTTCATATGGACGGAGCAGCAGAGCAAAAACTTTATTTTACAAAACTTGACCTTAGTTAGTGATTTTGTTATGGGAGTAGCTGCGTCTTGTGGAGGCCCACCGCCTCAGGGCATTTTTCTTGTAGCGAGAGACGAAAGAACTTTGCGTATGTCCTCCAGAAAAAGACACCCACGGCGTCTAATTAGTTGCAAAAGTTGTAAGCGTGCCGTAAACATCAAGTGCGTGTTTGTGATCGATTTCAACTCATTAGTGAAAACATACATTGCGAGGGGGTAGACGGATTTCTCGGAGAACACAATCAAGCCGTGCGGACAGTTTGGCCCTCGTCTCTTACGGTGAGCTGAGTCAGAATCCGGTCCGCCGTTTGCCCAGATTCTGTCCTCTCTGCCAGTCTCTTCTACAAGAGCTCATTAGCTTCTTCTTGGACCGTAATTAGAGTTTACCAAACAACAAATCTGGGCATCACCACTGACTATCAGTTTTCTATAACTGTTTATCATGCAGGGTGTGTTGGGGGGCTGGTGTTGATCTATGGTGGTAAACGGGCACAAAGGAGGGCAAACTCCCTCCAAATGGAGTTGAGATACCTGTTTGCTTTGGATTCGCATTATCACATGACAATAGAGTTCAGCAAAGTATATTAAGCATTTTGTGTGGGAATTTTTGCTCTACAAATTACTGACAGTCGATTAACAACACAGACAATCTCTGCAATTATTTCAAGTAACGTAAACCTAATTCGGTGTAAATACAGCTGAAGACTTCTGGGAGTTTGAACTTATTTCCAGAGTTATTGTATTTTACTTTGAAGTTATAACAGTGAAAGCAAATGTAGCTGAAAATGTTTGTCAAGCCGTATAGCAGCTTTCCTTCTCCCCGCACTGCAAAATCCTTGGATCAAGGCTATTACAATTTCCAACCTCAGCTCGCTAAGGTAAGTAAATAAGCTAACATCCGCTCCTCCGTGTTCCCAAAATGAGACACAATCTATTTCTGTCTGAGGTCTAGCAGCTTCTTCCTGCCGTCTTGTCAGCTTTTTGTCATAACATTGTTCCCTTTGTTGCTCCTAGTAATCCACTTCAAACAAGAAAGCCCTCGGAGCTCTGTGTCATTACTCCGCTTGTCACGCGTTGCTTCAGAATCCGTTTTATTCCTCGGCGTCGCTCATTTGCAGCATTCATCGCCCCGCGCAATCGGACACTTCAATCCATTAGGCTGTTTTGCGAGTACAAAAGTTTCTGCTTGCTTTTAGTCAAGGGGCTGCCATAAATTGAATATATTTGTCTCCATCAAACGGCAGATGGTGTTTACAAAATTGTCAACCAGGAATCTTTGTGGAGAGAAAGTGTGTGAACATGCTAATCAATGCTCCTCATCAACTCTTCAAAGAGGGAAGGGGGCAGCGTTTGATGGCGCCGGAGATGTCGGCAGAAATAGATGTGATCAGAAAAAGCCAACTTTGGTTGTACATTTTTTGGATGATCATACAGAGGCAGGCATCAATTAGTCTGCAAACTGTGAGATTTTGTAAATGTGTGTGTGTGCGTGTGTGTGTGTGTGTGCACGTATATTTATTGCTCTGCGTGTTCGGCCTTTTGCTTTGGCCGTTGCTCTAAGCCAACGCTGCAGTTCAGCAAAAACTGCGATATCCAATTCACTCCATGTGTGGCTTTCATTTCGTTTCTCCGCTTAATCTTTGCCTCACTTCCATTCTCTATCAATCTCCTCGTCCCCTCCCTCTCCTGCGTGTCTCTCCAGAGGGTTTGTGACAGCTGTAAAACCTCATATCAAGGTGTTGGCCCGCAAACCCTTGCCCTTTTCCGCCACCTCTCCTCCCCTTCATCCCTTTCTTTTTTTCTTCCCGCGACTCTCCTTTTCAACCCCGTGTTGAGCGACGCCCTCAACCCTCCTCCTCGCCTCCGTCAGTAGGCAACCCTCCGCCATCGCGGCGGAGCTATCAGCAGACGATGCCGCGGAGCTGATAACGGTCTCTTTTATCTGTCGCTTAGCAGCACAAAGGGGCCTGGGCATTGATCAAATGCCAGCAGACTGATGGCTGCTCAACAGGCTGCTTTTTACACCCACGACACACTGCCTATGGGACAAAAAAGAAGAAGGGAGGAGGATTCAACTCTTGCTGGAAAATACAAGGACGGAGCTGACAGTCTGTATTTATGGTAATACTGCAGGAAAAAAAAAATGAACAGGCTTTGTGATTTCTCTGTACATTATGGGGAGTGAATGACACACACTGAAGGTTTGAAAATGGTGGTTAAGCTGAAGGAAGGTCCCCTGGCGGAAGCTACGAGGTAAAACTCCACTGAAAACATGAGAAACTACCACAGAACAGGTTCATTAACACATCAATGGGCTGAAAGATCTGAGGGATGATTTACATGTTTGAATCTTGTCTAAAACACAGTGTCCGTCGACCATCATGTCGTCGTGAAGGTTAATGCTATAAGACACAAAGTGAAGCACATGAGTGGTGAGGTCAGGCTTTTAATGATTACGTTTAGGCCCTAAAGTTCAACGCTCCGTGTTTTCTGTGTGTGACCCCGAGTGGAGCGGTCTAATAATGCTAAGCTAAATCATTAAGAAGAGCAGGTCACCCCTGCTAACATTTCTATCCCTGTTTTTTGTTTTTTTGTTTTTTGTAAAAGTCTGTTCATTTCTTTTTAAATCATGCAAATCCTCTCCGCCGATGCCCCATCAGCTCATTCTCAGCCTGATCTTCCTCTCGATTCTCATCTCCCCTCAGCGACCCGGAAGAAGCAAAGCAAAGCGAAGCTGGTTTTTACTCAATATTGTGTTGAGCTATTTACTGGTGGTGGACGTTTAATGAAACACCTGCTGGCACTGAACAAATAAAAAAGAAAAACTTGATTTGGTCAAACCTTTTCGCTCTCGTTGGAGAGCAAATGACGACTTTTCATTTCATGCTTATTATGTTAAAATACAGCTACTCTGACCCTTGTTTTTGTTCCTGAAAGGCGCCAACCTTACTTAAAGGGTAAAACACAGGTTTTCAAACAGGATAAGATTTATTCACGAAAAAAGTAAATACTATTCTCAGCCAAGAAAAATACTTGAGAAACTAAAAAGAAACAAGGCAGTCTTTATCAGCAAGTTTGTTTATGGTATTGATAAAATCTTCCCCCATCTGCTGTCACCAAAGCATTTCAGAAGTTCAATAAAACCATCACTTTTAGGTTATTAAAGTTTACGCTGACATTTCGATAACTTGCTGTTATCTCGACGAAGATAATCCATTTCACAGCTGTAACTATTATTAGCGGCTGCTGCCTGTGCGTCCATGTGTGCTACGTTTTGTGAACACGTTATTAAATTCCCGTTAGACAATAGCACATTAGTCCTCGGGGGAGTCAGACAAAACGGTGAACTTTTTGTGCAACCACACGCCACTTCCAGGAACAAAAGGCAGAGTTGCGGGGAGATCCCCGCAGCAGGCTCGGCTAAGAATAGACGGACATAATGACATTTTAATTTTGTGCTGCTAACAAATCGGCTGCGTTCCCCTTCCCCTCGCTTTTGTCTCAAGTGTCAAACCTTCAGCATTTCTTCCTTCAGAGTGAAGCAGAGAGTGTCAAGCAGGAGGAACAGAGAGCGGCGTTATTCTCAGATGCCGCAGTGACAAAGGCCAACTTTTGATTGTCTTGATGATACTGGAGAAGATTTTTTTTTGTCAGGGTTTAATCATGGTGGGAGAGCAGGGCTGAGTTTGTCTCTTTCTCGGATGATCTTTTGTCCGTTGAACAGAAGCAGCTGTTTTAGTTGTTTCCTGACATTGAATCTGTCTGTAAGGAGACTGATTCTAAAAAGTCCAACAGGATGTGTTTCATGGTGCTTTCACACCAGCCGCTTTAATCAAACACTAGTTTGTTTTTGTCTCTGGTTTGTGAACGAGCAATCAAACGCCGACGTGGACCAAAAAAGAGAATTCTGGTCCTTTTAAAGGCATTCTGGGTAAATACAAGCAAAGCAAACGTGAGTCTAACTCCAGAGGGAGAAGAAATGTCTGGTAGTCTTTCGTTAAGACAAAACAGAAATCCTACAGCCGCTAATATCTCATGGCACATTTCATGAAGAAGGAAATTGTGTTCATGTGTTCTTTGGAGGGTTTTGTGTCATTTCCTTTAGTAGTTCTTGGCGCAGCGCCACCACAGGCAGGGAGGTGAACAGGTTTGACACGGTGCAGCGAAACTGGTTCTTCCAACCAGTGATTAAAGCCCAGACTTCAGAAATTAAACATCACATAATGCAAAATGTACTCTTAAATCAACAAGAATAACAATGACTTAAATTGGGCCGCCTTCGATACTTATTTGTAAGGGAGAAAAATTCCTTTTTCCGCCGCTTTTTTCTTGGTCTGCCACAAGAAACCCCGATAAAAACCACAGAGGCAAGAAGAAAATTCAAGTGGCACAATCTGACATTTTAAAGGATCAGTCTTAAAATGTGTTTCCTGCTGCAAACTGAGTCCAACAGCAGTGACATTAAATCACTGTAACGTAACAAGAAAAAACTATTTTCCCTTAATTGAAGCGATAGTGAGTGTTACAAGTGCAAGCGAAGGTATAAAACAGTTAAACTGAACAAAAAACACTATTCAAGATAGATAAAGTAGTTGTTTTGCTCCATAACAACGTCTCTGGCTTTGGGAATTGTCACTTGGTTTTGTTAATTTGCGCTTGCAGTGCTTGCTCGGAGTTCGTTAATGCTCTGTTCACGACTTGATAGGCCAAACAAATACAAGTTATTGTTGTTCTCGTCTGCAGCCACATTCTCTTAATCAGTTCATCATCATAGCCTGCAAGAAAATGCTGCGTCGTCGATCAGACAGGTTAAAAAGCCTAACTCAATCCCACTTTCAGGACCAACTGAGAGCTTATTTGTGTATTTAAACTGTGTTGCTGGACTTCAAAACATGCTATGTTAGCATGTTTTGAGAGCTTTATGGGCTGCAACAAGTGGCGAGGTGTTGAGCAGACAGCTACTGTACCAATAATGGTAAAGGACTTTAAATGAAAACTGATTTCTAAGCTGTTTTTGCCTGGATCACAAAAAAAAAAAAAAAAAAAAAAAATTGGCTCTGAATTCGACCTGCTGCTGTTTCTTCCTTCTCTCCTCTGTGGATGTCAGATACAATCAGTGGAATTGGGACTTTCATGTTAAATCTGCTGATGCTGCAGCGTTGAGTGCAAGTGCTGACAGATTTATTTGTGGGTTTAAAAAAAAAATACACACACATTTTAAAATGATGGGAAAGAAAGGCTTCATCCTGTCTGATTCTCTGAAGTGCTCTAAAACTGACCGCAGTCGTTCTTGTTGTCTAGTCCAGAAATGCACACAATGCAAGCGCCTGTGAATTCTGACACATTTTACCTGCCAGGAAAGAGTCGTGGTATTTTCAGCATTTATTTAACAACACAGACACGTTGAATGTTACTTTTTACATCTGGGAATTTTACGCATGCGCACGTCAGTGGAGGGCCAACAGACTATTCCTTTATTTGCCATCCGTAGCCGTGGTGCTGCGGCAGAACGGATCCATTAACTAAATGAAAGCTGGAGATGTCGGTATTTTTTTATGTAGTGCAGTGCACCACAGCAGAGGGGAGAATAACAGAAAAACCATTGGTAAGCAACTCGAACCACTCGTATTCTTCCTTTTTCACATTCTCTGTGTAGCGCAGACCCATTGCCATAGCAGCCGACTGACAACAGCGCCATAAATGTATCAGAATTCAATACCAAAAATCGTGCTAACATGTCCCACACAAAGAACAGAACGTTCAGTCCGTTACAGTATTATGCTTTCAGACTTGGTGTTTGATTTCCCTTTATTAATAAGTGATTGAACACAGCAGTGGCTGATTCGCTAATTTAAAGACCTGCTTTACCAATGATCTGTCAGAGAGTTGGTGTATGGGTCGCTTTCTTTTCTTTTTTTTTTTTTTAACAAAACCAAAACACGGAATTCCACAGCACACCTAGATGTTAAGTTTGTCAAAGTCAAACTAGCATAGCTGACCTACATTTCACTGACCTGAAATGTGATACGCTTGGACCTTGCTATCTAGTTGTGATAGTGTTGACAATTAGTAGCAAAGCAGTGAGTTCATTTTTCTTTAATATATCACATGCACATTTAAGATTTAGAGAGTTATGTGGACAATTTGAACGCTAAAACCAAAGGTAGTTATTGTCAACGAACAGCTTTTTGGACTCCAGCAGGAACCTGGAGCCTGGTATCTTGCACATGTGACGTCATGTTGCAAAGTGTCTATATTCAACAAGTTAGTCATTCTTTCTGGTTTTTATACTTTTTTTCACTTCTCCTTAGCATGTACAAGCTGTGAGTTAGTCGATAGCCATGTACAATTTAAACCCGAGGATGTGATTGACTGAAACTGACTGCTGCCCTTATGTTGTCACTTTAATACTATGATTATAATAACTGCAAACGTTTACATACTAAGCATGGTAGTAGTGGGGTTTTCATGCACCAAACAGCAAAGCAGGAAAAATGAGATTTTGTGGCAATTAGAGATTCTCCTATGGGTAAGCTTTTAGAATACAAAATTTGAAGGAACACAAATGAGTTTTCAGAGGATTAATATCCTCTGGTAAGGGACTTTAAAGGCTGAATTAAACATTAACATTAAGGGGACTGTAACATGCTGAGGGCATTTCCCGTGTTTCCTTTTGTCAGCTTCATTTTTCTTTCTGCACATGAAATAGAGTAAAATTGCCAAGTATTAAACCACGTTCATCAGAATTTGAAACGATGGAAAACATGACACTGAAGTTAGCTTCGAATTCATGGTTTCCAGTTCAGCAGGGAAATAAGTGAAACAGCTCATTAAAAAGCTACAGGCAGAACCCGGCTGCCAGCACTGGTGAGCTGAACCACATAAAACCAAAGTATGTGACTTTTATGAAACATATCCTATTTACATATGTGTTAAAACATGGTCACCATACTGTGACAGTTTGCTATGAGACAAGATCATTTGTGAAATGCTAATCCACCTCCTCCCAGAGCTACTGTTGCTCTCTGAAGAAATACATCGCTCCCGACCAAAAACAACCAATCAGAGCCAGGAGGAGGGTCCTAGCGCCTAATAGCAGAGAAACAATTTACAGTTCTGGAAAAACAGATTCTGCTTTGTACCATGCTGTCATGGCATGGTGACAGTTTCAACAAATACCTTCAAAATAATTTTTCATACTGCAGCTTTAAGGAAAACGTTAGCATAGCTTGTGAAATTAATATAAATTATCTTAGACAGAAAGTCTATTAGATGGATAGGAAAAAGAGGGAGTAGGTGTTGTTTATATATTCAGAATTTTTACAGTCAGTACAGAAGTTAATCAAATGTTGCCAGTCACGGTTGCATTGTATTTTTTATTTTTTTTTATAATTTCTGTATTTCGTTTTTGGGGGGCTTTTTGTATCTCTTGCAGCAGCGCCCCCTTTAGCAGGCGGCGCTCTGGGTAGCCACCATGTGGCCTTTGGCACATGCCGGGTTGGAACGCTGGGCTCCAACCAATGTTAGACCATCTTGGTGTGGTGCAGACCTTCTTACCACAACATTCTGGTTGTGTTACCAATTGACAAAAAAAACAAAACGGTACAAAATGGTACCGTGAAAGATGAACAACAATTCATGGATTAGTATAGCTAGTGCTAATGTACGTGAAGTCAATGTAGCAGCTGGCATCATTCATGGGCTGAAGGGGTTTTTTGAAATGTGCCCTTAATCTGCAAAGGGCGTAATTGATATTCGAATGTACACACGCATGCATTCGGGAACAGGATCAAAGGCCTTGTATAAATAATGCAGATGCTTTTAATCTACTTCAGTCTGAATTGTACAGCTGGAGAGGTCAGAGAGGTAAGAAAAGCTAAAAATAAAAAATAAAGTAAAATAAAAACAGCGTTTCAATTGATGCCATATTGCAAAGACACGCCTCTCTTTTTGGCATAAATGCTGTCTGGCCCCCTCTGTCTTTCCCACCATCTATCTTTGATTTTTTTTTTTTTTCTTGCTTCCTTTTTCTGCAAAAAATGACAATAGCACTCATCCCTCATAGCATCAGTGACACCACTGTAAATCTTAACTCCTGACAAGACTGGGAAAAAAAACTTGTCTCAGCTGATTTATGGAACCTCCTTAACTATTGATACTAAATGCTAAATCCAAAGCGGAAGGTAGCCTGGTGACATTTGTCTTGCAGTGAATGTAGCCTTCCTTCATTTGGGGTTTTCCGGTAAGAAAAATAGATCATCTTCGCAGTTTGGGAGGCTAAGACGAAGCCCTTTCTTTTGAAGTCATTTATTTATCAAAGGAGCAAATGGCTCAAAGAGAAGTTTGAAAGAACAATGCAGCTATTAAATACTCACACAAGTGGAAGGGTATTTATCTTTATGTACAGCATTTTTTTTTTCTTTTTGTTAATCTCTTACTTGATGTAGGGTGGTAGTTAACACTTCCAGAAAAAAGATAAATAAATACTGCCTCCCCCTCACTCTCCTCCGTTTGTTCTTTCAAACATGAAATTTAAAAATGCCGTAAGAAGATGCGTACCCACTTACCTCCCTGAGCATTTTGCTATTACTGCTAATTCCTGCATATTGCAACCATTTTATGTTCCCGTGGCACAAGTGCCTCTCACGGGCTTTTTTTTTTTTTTTCCATAAAAATTCAAGAAGGGTTTTTGGATTTTCAGTGTAATAAAGGTGCAGAGACATAAAGCAATTATTCCAGTCTTTTCACAAAATGTCATGCTGAGATGTGGGCTGTGGAAACAGGAGGTGTAATTTTCTTTCTTGTGAAAGTCTTATGGGTTTAAATCTCCTTCAGTCTATACATACTGACTGTTAGCTGTACTTTAGTTTATTTAGCTAATATTTCTCTGACCAATTATAGTTTGCATTGCACTTTCATCAACAGTCAGTTGATCCTGTAAAATGGAAGGCCGTGTTGTTCATATTAACTGTCGTTGGCATTTTTCTGCCTTTCAAGCCACGAGTGGTCATTAATTATTTTTCAGAGCAGGGGTGAGTTCACATGACTGAGAGAAAAGACGTTTTAAGCTGGCGTTCCCATCTTACTTTTGCAATTTGCATGGGGAGGAGTTGCACCGTTTCTAAAGCAGCAATTTGTTTGTATATATCCAAAAGGGTAGAAAAAAATCATTCTCAGCTCTACCTGTCTAAAAAGTTCAAAGACTCTCATTCTATCTTTCCCACGAACTGTAGACATATACAAAATGTTACTCCCTTTGAAATAGCTTTCCAAAACTCTGCTTTTTTTGGATTCCTTATTATGGATTGATCAAGACAAGAGCCAACTTGGATACTTCTTCCCTCAGTAACAGCATGCACACAGAAGAGTGGTGTTGCAGTGACTTGGTCTGGGCAATGAAGTTGCTGCAGCTCCTGTACTTTGCACTGGAAGCAACCGTTACCGTCTCTTTTCACATCTAGAACTGCTCAGTAACACTTTATGTCTCTAGCAAAGCAAAGTTTTCTGAAGTTTTACTTGTATGTTTAGAATCATTGTACTGCTTGTTTAGCTAAACTTTTAGCTCTGAGTTAACAAAGTATTTAGTCTGTAAACTAACGTCTTTAGCTCAGAGCAGACTAAGAATGTAGCTAGCCCAGACTGAGCTATTTCAGATCTAACTAAAAATGAAGCTTTAGCCATATCAGAGCTAACCAAACAGGAGCTATTTCAGATTTAGCTATCTCTGAGCTAACTAAAGTTTTAGCTATCGCAGAAGTAAATCATTTTTAACTGGTTCAGATTTTGCTAGCTCAGACTATGTGAACATGTGTTTTGGAGCTAAATAATTTGCTTGCTTACTAAGTATATATGGAGCTAAATGTTTCGCTCCAACTAAATATTTAGTTAGCGATCTAAACATTAGCTTTGAAGCTAAATATGTGACTAGCAAGCCACATATTTAGTTTCTAAATACCATAGCTTGCTAATGAAACAGTTTGAAAATCTATCATTTATAAACGAATCTTCTGTGCAGCTGAATGGAATCCTGGCCTTATTTCTCAACCTTTATTTCCCCCCCGCTTGGATTGTATAAACTGTGACAAAACACCAGCTCCATAAACAAAACTTTTTCACAGCTGTGCTGTCATTTGTTTTCAGTTTTATGAGGGAGAAAAAGACTCGTCTCCCTCCCTGGACTTGTTGTAGGCAGCGTGATAAGAAAGTGAAAAAAAATGACAGTGACACTTGTAGCACTGCACCATTGTATCATCTGAATAGCTAATCTGCATCTGCCTGCTGATTTCGACAACACTGTGTTCCAGACACCCCCCAAACAGGGCCGTGGGGGCGGCGGAGGATGCTGAGTTGGAAGATGTCTTGCCTCGCAATCAGTCCCCGGCAGCACATGGAGAGCTGTTGTAATTAAGAAGATGTGTCCCCCATGAATCCTATTCATGAAACAGGACTTTAATTCCTCACTAATTAAGGCCAATGTGGGAAAGGCAGAGGGAGGGGTGACGTATAGGAGTCCCCTGCCGGGTGGACCGACCACTGAGTTAGATGATTAGCTGAGGTGTAGAAAACGTTGCAAGAAAACTGAATCTCACCAGCACAGCCAGACACACCTGCCCACCTCTCTCTGCTACTTCGCTCGCCTCCCACAGCTGCGGGAAGGAAACCCAATCTACAATGAAGCAAACTTTCCAACTGGAAATCCACTGTTACAGAGCAGTTTCCTCTTCTAATGGGAGGCAGGTTGCAATGGGTTAGCCAGTCTGGTTGACCGATTAGCTTCACTTGCCTTTGACTTGCTGTCAATAGGACAACAATGCCACAGTTTTGTACAAAGAAAAGGATTTTCCTCTTACAATATCAGACAAAAAAGACAGGTCAATACAAAAAGCAGATCTCAAATGATACATGAAGGAGAAAATGGTAACCAAAGGAACCTGGCTCTGTGTGAAAATTGGAAACTTATCTTGCCAGACGTGTGGAATCAAGAAATCACAGACTACTGAAACATGAAGTTTTAGTAGTCTAAAACCTATTTTCATCCAGCATATCTAAAATATTTGAAAGAAAATGCAGATTGGGAAGCTAAATCGTCGTCCTACAGACTGTATTGCCTTCTGCAGTAGTGATGTAACAGTTACGAGTGTTTGATAATGTATATTAAGGCATATTTGATGTTTACTGAACCATCAGGTTCTGCTGGTGAAAGGAAACAGCAGGAAAGTCTCAGAAGAAGACATGAGCCAAACTTCCTTCTTCACAAAATGTAAACAAAATGGAGTAGCGTCAGATTTTAGCAGTTGTAGGATTTCTCTCTCGTCTTTGACAAAAGACCTTAAGTCATTTCTCCCACTGGTGCTAGTCTCTCGTGTTTGTTCATGTTATATTTACCCAGAATGCCCTGCGTTGTTGTTCACTTTGTACTTTTTGACCAGTCTTCAGCCTGCTTGACTCCATATATGTATTTGAACCGCACCAGAGTTCACTTCAGTCAAATCCAGACCTGGGTTTTGTGGACGGACCAGAGTTTGGTGTTTTGGTCCATGTCATAGTTCAATTGCGCATTCTTTTCAAAAACAAACGGGACTTTGTAGGCAAATGGACCAGAGTTAGATTAAAGTGGACTAAATAGGGCTCGTGTGAATGCACCCTTAATAAGGGTTTAAATAGATGGTCTGAAGTATTTGCACATTTTGCAAATACTTCAGAAATTGCAGATGATTGTTGCCCACAACCCCTGCAAATCCTGGGAATCCACTGCATAGCAAAATCTAAATAAAAGTAAAAAGCAGTCACTCACAATTATCAGTCTGGAAAGGGTTAAAAACATTTCTAGGGCTCTGGGGCTGCAGAGCAAAACCTAGAAAGACATTAGCCACAAACAGAGACAGCATGGAACAGTGGTGAACCTTCCAAACTTTCTCCAAAAACAAGATCTATGGTCCTTCAGACCTCGCTTGCCTTGGCTGAGGTCAGTGTTCAAGATTCAACAAGTCTTGGCAAATCAGCGCCCATGGCAGAGTTCAAAGACATAAACTACAGCCAACCAAAAAAACTCCCAAGCTAATTTCACAGTTGATAACCACCAAGAGTATGAGGTAAACGTGCTGATGAACGGAAGTGGAACTGTGTCCCTTTATATCTGGTGTGAAACACTGAAACACGGTGGAGGTAGTGTGATGCTGCTTCAGGACCTGGTTGACTTTTGGCTCTGTTTTGCAAACAGCTCTACACCGAAAAGAGGACAGAATTATCCCAGAAAGGTGCAAAAGACTCACTGCCAGTTATCACAGCAGCTTGATGGCAGTTGTTGACGCCAAGGGAGGCACCACTGCTATTGCTTTTAAGTGGCTATTACTTTCACACAGGGCCAGATTGGTTTGGATCGTTTTTTTTTCCCTTAGAAGATGAAATAACTGTCTGAAAACTGCCTGTTTTTTTTTTTTTTTCTTTTTAATTCGCTCTGGTTATCTTTGTCGGTTAACGAAAAGAGTTTGAAACATAAATGTGACAAGAGAAGCACAAAAAAAACCAACAACGATGTAATATGTGAGGTGGTCGTGACATTACAAGTGGTCGTCTCTCTGGTGTCAGAGGGCCTTTGCGGTCGGTTCGCCTTCCTCGCCACTTTGTTGAAAATGACTGTAAACAAAGCGCTGAAGGTAAAGCGAGGGGAGACGTCAGAAACACAGGCTGCGACTTCGGATGACAGTTGTTTTTTGTAATATGGCTGTTCGCAGCTTCGGCTCCATGCGACGCCCGCTTCTCTTTTATGTGTGTACTTCACCAGAGGCAGCGGGTATAAAGCGCTCTGGAAGAGTCTCTGAGGCACATTGTCACCGAAATCTGTCAGACTCCTCTCTCAAACTCCGTCTCAGTCTGTCTCACTCACTGTGTTTCACTGTCAACACTCACGCGCATCCCGACGAACGTTTATATATGTATGTATGCATATGCATACATTTGCACGTAGAGAAAGGAACATCCATATTTGCTTCATTTGGGTTGAGATTAACAGTGTGTTGCGGACGTTTCGTACACCTTCATGTTTTTCTGGCACTGTGACTCCAACTGCAGGATATTTTTCACGGATTTTATGTGAGACTCAGTGAAGGTGAAAGAACATATGTGATTTTTGACATTTTTGGGGGGGAAAAAAAAAACTGAAACATTTGGCTCACATTTGAATTCACTCCCCAATTGTATACCTGGTAGAACAGCCTAACATTGCAATGACGCCTGGAAGTCTTTAAGGGCACGTCCTTCAACAGTTGGGAGATTTCTGCAGATAACCCAGAGGTCAGCTTCTCGTCTGACCTTTCCATTTAGACGGGTGGCCGTGTTTTGGTAGAGTTCATAGTTGTGCTGTACTCTTTCGCTTTGGGATGTAATTTTATAACCCCACTTTGCTTTACTCTCTGCTGGACAGCTCCTCAGTCCTCACACTTTCACATGCCATGGCCCCCAAACGTCAACTTTTTTGAATGTTATTGTTTGTTTATTTTTCACTATTTGGTCATTCTTACCTTTGTTTATCCTCAATTCTGCTTCATACCTTCTTATTTTAGTTGGCCTGGAGTTCTGTGGTGGGAACAACCAAACATGGAGAAGCAGGTTTCAGTTTCTATGCACTGCAGAAAACCGCAAAATAGCTGAAACATGGAGTTCCTTTAAATCAAGGCTAAAGATCCCAGCTGTTTAGTATTACCTTTGATTAGTATTATATTGAACATTGATCGATTTATTTAATATGTATTGATGACTTTGATGATATTTGCTAATGTCATGTCTATATGATGTAAAGTACTTTAAACTGCTTGGTTGCTGAAATGAATGTGCTGTACAAATAAACTTGAATTGAAAATTTTATTACATTATGACTATAAATTCGATGCTTATGTTATAATAATATTTTTCATCACATATGAAAACGTACATGTCTGTTTCGCGGTTGCTAGGCTCATCATTCTCAGCAGTTTGACTGGTAAAATGACCATGGCAAAAAAAACATTTCAATAACTTATTTTAAGTTATAGTTTATAATGATGACTG
The DNA here is from genome assembly GCA_010277015.1 of Poeciliopsis turrubarensis. Lineage (NCBI taxonomy): Eukaryota > Metazoa > Chordata > Actinopteri > Cyprinodontiformes > Poeciliidae > Poeciliopsis > Poeciliopsis turrubarensis. The sequence goes on from VMRN01000076.1 coordinate 1,063,294, forward strand.
AAAAATGGATTGCATTTCACTTTCAAAAAAAATATTTAAAATGTAATATTCAAAGTTTAATGGGATTCAATGTATTTTTTTGCCATCTTCCCTCCAACTTTCTGAGGCCTCTCTACTGCCCCCTGGTGGCCACCACTTTGAACAAACGCTGTTCCGAAAACCCTCTGCATCAATTTCAGAACAGCCTCATTACGTACTATTAACTTGCTGCTATTATTCACTTTATAAAAGCTAAGTGAATCACTGAAAGCAGTTTGCAGTGGATTTTTATTGAGGTATGTAATTAAAATAAACTGAATGCTTCTTCTTTTTTGGGGGGCCTGGGCAATTTTTAATTTGATGGAAGTATAATTTTACATTTCATTTTACAGTTATGCACTGCTTGTCGTTGGTGTGTCACATAAAATCAAAAAGTCCAAGAACTGTAAATACTTTTGAAAACTGCAGGCAATTTTGCCAAATATATATGCAATATATAACGCCATTTTACTTTGCCCCATGCATCTTTGCTCAAATTCCTGCCAGTTTGAACATAAATCTAGGGGTCAGTCACACATAGGAAGATGTTACATGAAGCACTCATACTTCTTTATTAATTATAGCAATCTCTATCAGATTTACATCTGCGAGTTCACACTAGAATAACTTAAACTGCAATTTCTTGATTCGTTCTGAAACAGCAGCAGCTGAATCCCTGTTTATTTAATGAGCACTACTTGAGCTGTTCATTCTGTAAGGTTATTCTGATCTACAGTGGCTTGCAAAAGCATTCACACCTCTTGAACTTTTCCATATTTTGTCACATTACAACCACAAACGTAAATGTGTGTCATTGGAATTTAACGTGAAAGACCAACGCAAAGCGCAATGTGACTGTGACGTGGAAAGAAAATTCAAAACAAGTTTTACATATAAAAAAAAATTGAAGACCGCCGTGTGCAAAAGTATCCAGCCCCCTTTTCTCTGATGACTTCAAAAGACCAGAGTCCACAGTGACATATATCTATGTTATGCTTTCCAAAATATGGAAAACGTTCGAGAGGAACGAATACTTTGGCGTGCCACTATCAAAGCCGTACGAGCCACAGGTTCGACTTCATCCTACGTTTGTCATGGCAGATTGTTTCAGAGCGTCTACAGGGAAAGTTTACCTTCACTTCGGTTGAAACAGAAGCAAATAAAAGCGAAACTCTCACTTGACCGAGACGTTCCGTTCAAGCAGACGGGCCTGAATCTGTTGGGCCTGCTGATGGTGAGGCTCTTCATGCTCCACTTCAGACAACACAGCGTACAGCGAGAGGTCAGGCGAAGACCGGGGGTAAAGAATAGTGATTATGTCTGAGGGTAAGACGAGTCTGAAATGCGTGCAGTTGTTATAATGCGACCACTGCTGCGTCCTTGTTTGAAGAGCTAATATGGCTTTGATTTATTAAGGTTTGTAACCTTGGCCAATTACCTGCAAAAAAACCCCTCCCGCTGCCTCTCATTTTCTTTTGGGGGTTTTTTCTCCTCCCCCAAACTGAAAGGGAATATTTCACCTTTTTACCGTTGTTGCTTGCCTTGCAAGAAAAAAAAAAAAAAAAGAGAGTCCTTGCTAATCGGTAGAGGCCTGACCTTGTTTCTTTTGCTCGGTGGTTGACGGTGACGTTTAATTGAAATTCGCCTCAGATTACAGCAGAGCAGTTTATTTACTGCAGGAAATCACCGGTGGCCCTGACAATCAGGCCTGATGCCTATTTGCCTATTCATCTCTTTATGCATAAGGGGCAAAAAATAAATAAATAAAAAATGAAAGAAAATAAATGAAGGATGGCCTGGGAGATACAACCGGCGCTCTGGACTAAGAGGTCTGAAAAATTGATAGGTTTGCAGAATTTACATATCTATTGTAGAATTGCTTCCTGCGTTACATTGTGAATAAAATATGACGGCTTGATCGAGAAATGTTGATTGGACTTTTGTCCGAATGAAGCCATGCGACACGGAGGTCAACGAGGTCGACGCCTGGATTGATGCTGGGAAGCAGGAGGACGTTACTGGCTGTTGCATCCATCCAACAACAATATGAGGGAAAGAAGACGATGGGATAAGTGAGTGAGCACTGCCCTCTAGTGATCAGGTTCAAAAAATGCTAAGCTTTAGAAAAAATGGCAAAAAAAAAATATTAAAAAAAATACAATTCATAGCCAGCCTGTGTTCATAAATATGTGGATATTTGCTGTTCAGAGGTCTGCGATTTTCAGTCGATGGAATGCAAAGTGATACTTCTCTTGGGATCGGAGAGAGAGAGAAAAGAAGAGGAGTCAGCTGCTCTGAACAAAACGGATGAGCCCAGAGTTGATTCATTCACATTCAGACACAATGGAAGCAAACGTGAGCAGGAGAAACATACAACAAGGCATTTGGGGTCACATCGTTGCCGTTTTACCGCCCAGGGTCACAGGGGTTAACTGGCAGGCCGACGAGGCGGCAGCTGCTACCTGCACACAACATCCATGATCAATTCTTCCATTTCAAGGCAGACAGAGGAGGGGAGATGATGAGAATCCAACACTCGGAGGAAGATGGATGGGAGAGAGTCACTGTAAACACACAGATCAATAGTATTCATAGCTCTGAGGAGAAAATGCGTCAAGTAAAAGCTTTTTACTTAGAGGATCTGAGGGATGCTCAGAGAGAAGAAGAAAAAAGCATCTTTATAGGTCCTGAGAGGGAGCGAGAGATGCTCCGTACTTTCATTAGCAGAAAGAGAGAAGAAGAAAAAGAGAAGCAGATACTCTCTGAGGAGATGGGCGAAAAATGGCAGGTAGACTATATTTCACAGGAGTGGTGAGGCAGAGCACTGGTGTGTATACCGCTGTCTAAAAATACATATGGTGTGGGTCTACAGCTGAAGAGATGAACGTCGAGTCCTTTCATGTCCACACGTTGTGTTCCTGGATACAAATGTTGGAGGGTGTGAAACTCAGTGACCTTCTGCACTACTATCTTGTTTTATGTCCATACATAAAGTCATAGTATGCAACTTTAGTAAAAAAAAAAAAAACGTAATATATTTGTTAAAACTGTCATCTTGCATGCACATGGGCTTGATTGACAGCGCTAAAACCCTCCTCCTGGCTTTGATTGGTTGTTGGAAGAAATGGAAAAAGTCAGAGGAACTCAACTTTTTTCATATTTCATTTGTGTTGTACGATACTCACCTGACATGGTGACAGTTTAAATATAAATGTTACATGCTGGAGCTTCATTAATGAGATGATCAGTCGATGCTCTACACAGTCTCACCAGGTTGTATAATTAATTACAATACAATTAATTAAATAACTAAATGAATGAAAATGTCACCTAGATTAGTATACATTTTTTTTTGTCATCCAGTAAAGAGCATGACAAGTGGATCTTCATCAGTGCAGACATATTTAACACACATTTCTTTCCAGCTCTGGAAAAAATGAAGAGCCCACTGCACTGACCCCCATTGAAAACCTCATGGTTATTCCACCATATTGATTTCTGAACTCTTCCTGAGTTCAAACATTAGTTTTGTTGCATTATTTGAGGTCTAGAGGTGGGAGCATCATATGGTCTTTTTTTTTTTTTTTTTTGGCCACGCAAAAAATTTCACAGTTCAACTCCTTGTAAGTGACCAAGCAAACATTTTGAATCAGGTTGTAGATGTTGATCAGTGCTTTGAGTCTGCAGAGGAGGCCTGGCAAGTCCTGAAGGCCCAACACCGAGTTTCACCGCAACGTCAAAACTCTTGAAAGATGACAGGTTTGGAAGGGAAGAGTCTCTGTGAATCTGAAGTTGAAAAGTGTCTTTTGAAGGTATTCTGAGTCGCTATGCTAGCTGTGGCAACGTCTAGCTTGAAAGTCCATTAGCCCTACAGATCTGTGGAAGTCTGTCTGATTCTGCTTAGAAGAATCAGAAAGGTCAGCTACACTTCAGTTTATACAACAGTTCAGTATTAAACATATTAAGAAAAAAGAAGCTTCCTTTAAACCAGGCTAGTCCACGGCAGTGGCTAACACCCACTGCAGACTGGAAGCAAAGTAAACCGATGGAAGACGCACTAACCACGTTTCGGTGGCAGGCGACAGGAAGAAAGCATGATGGGAGGCGGTGGATGCAGAAACGGAAACGAGACGAAGACGGATAGCAGGAAAAGCTAACAAGAAGCCGGGTGAGGATCGCAGGTGAGCATTCGACAGCACTGAGGAGGATTATCGAGGTAGGAGAGAGCGATCCGAGAGTCTTTGCTGCACTCCTAAATCATCCAGTGTGACAGAGACACAAAGAGTGGCCTTGCCTCGACGCAGAGCTGCCAGTCGTCTTTTGATCTCTTAATCGGGGAGATCTGTGAGGTGCAGATCTCTTTAACGTCAGCTGAGATGCCTGGCAGCAACCAACAGGCCTCCCACCCACACCGCACACCTCTAAAGCCTCGCCAATACCTCCATGATCCTCTGCAGCCTGCAACCGCGTGCGGATGTGCGTGTGTGTGAAAAGAAAGGAAGGTTGGTGGGTGTGGGCCCGTCTCTGGTGAACTCTGTCTGATACACGAGGGCTGATGGGAGAGGTGGCACTGAGATATGACAGCTCTCACTTGTGATGTCTGTCCTTGGAGTAAGCCCTGTAAGAAATAAAGAGATCACTTTCCCTTTCTGTCTCTGCACACACATGCGAGCGCACGCACGCATGGAAGCAGAGACACTAAGATGGTACTCTGTTAAGATGTGATTAGGCTGACTGTCAGTAGTGAAGGGTCCTATCAAGGTTCACTGCACGCCAAGAGCACACAAACCACCATCCTATCCAGCCAGCTTGACAGGCCGCTAGTGGAGAGATGTCAGGGCTGGAAATAACAACCAGCCCTGACTTACAGCCGGACCGTCAACGAATGGGGCCTCGCCACCGGAAATAAAAAAAAAAAAAAAAAAAATAAAAAAAAAGGACGGAGCTTGAGAGCGTGTTGAAAGAAATACCTGCATCGATCAGCCTGGCTAGAGAAGGGATTAAGGGAGACAGCCCTATTTTGGAGTTGACAGACCAGGGTATCTACTTTGGCTTGGTGTGTCCCAGTTTCTCCTAAACGAAATAAATGTGAACAACTGTGAGCCTAAAATTTATAGAAAACACAGATATCGACAGGGTAGTATTATATGTTCTCCAGCCTCGTAGTATCATCTTATAGCAGAATTGAGTCATTAAATTGCTGTAAGTATCAAATATGACATTAAAGAAATTTCACAACATCATTTAACACCTCTGTCACTTTAAACGTTAGTCTGAAGAAAAGGAGGAGCTTTGTCCTTGAAGGCGTTGCCAGGTTCAACCAGATGCTTTGCTTAACTGAACGGTTGCCATGGGAGACTAAGCGATTTCTCCTACATTTCATGAGGAAAAAACGTTTCAACATTGCATAAAGCTCAAAACGTCAATGTGTACATAATACTGCGCCAATGAAGCAGATATAAAAACACCCATGAAAATGGACATAGGCCAACATGCCATTTTGAAATAACATCAGTTATGCAATTGGTTTTATATAAATCAAATATTGATTTAAAATAAAACTATGCAGCGTAAACATGGCCATATAGTGGAGTCAAATTGATTTGTGTAGCAACCAGGCAGTTCAAAGTGCTTCACATCATAAATAACATCACAGAATCAACAATGCAATAAAAATTATTATATATTTTTTTCAAATGCCTTCATCAAAATCATCAATGTTTCAGTTGTTATTAATAGAAAGTAGCTATGAACATAAGGTTCAAACAGGCAGACCTTGATTTAAAGGAATTCAGTGTTTCAGCAGTTTTACGGTTTTCTGGAAGTTTTTTTTTTTTTTTTCCATATTTGTGCAGCATAGAAGCTGAATGTCGCTTCTCTGTCTTTGGTTCTGGTACAGAAGAACAAATATTTGTGAGTATACAATACATAAAATAAAATAGAGAGAAATAAATGTGTAAATAATGCCGCAATTTGCGAAACCTCTTAGTTTAATTGTCTTCAATGTTTTCATCCTCAGGGTTTTTACAGTAGATTTGCCTTTATAACATGTTCGGCTGCAAAAACATTTCCCTGGTAACGTGATTGTTTTGACTCAACATTTAACTTTGATGTGGGCTCCTACATTAGGATAATTAAAATATTTAATTACTGAACCAATATGGATGAAAGAAATTGACAAACATCTGCAATAAGATGCAAGGCAAGAGAAACTCTCCCATCTGCTAAAAACATTACACACACTGAGAAAACACACTCAATCTTTGTATTTTTAGTCTAGTTTTTAGTGCAAATATGTTAGTATAGCTGAAATCAGACAAAGCTGACTTCCAAGTAATTCATTCCTTGATGTTGGTTTCCACTGGCAGACTATCTCATAAAAAAAAAAACATTTTTTCCATGTTGTATAAGACAGAAAATACTTGATAAGATTTGGTGTTTTTGCAGGGCGCACTGCAGGACAAACACTGTTTGGTTAGCGTAAATCTTGACTGGCTTCTCGAATTAAAACTATCCAACGTGGTGGTCGTGTTGGCAAGCAGTTTTCCCTATTAAATGGTCAAATAAGCACAAGAAACAAGACAATATCGCTATCCAGGTTCAATAAAGATCAATCGACAAGGCTGATCATCATGCAGCATTCGGTTTTTATGCACCACAAATCTGGAACAAACGTCCAGAAAACAGCAAAGCTGCTGAAACACTGGCTTTTAAGCTAAATTAAGTCTAAAAGCCCTCCTGTTTAAAGCTGCCTTGATTAAAAATCTTCATGATTTTGATGATGGCAATTGACAAAATGTAATATTTGTTGCTTGTTTCATGTGTTTTGTTGTTATCATGTAAACACTATGAACTTTGAATTGCTGTGTCAATAATTTTGTTTTTTCTCAGTAACAAGAAGTGGACATTGTTAACTCTGAAAATCTTAAAATGTAACAAATAAAAAAATATATCTCCTTCAAGCCACACAAAATCATTTCAAGGTTACAAAAGGCCAGTAACTAACTGCCCCCCCAGAAAAAAAAAGCCTAAAAGATATCACACACATTGTATCCTTATTTTTATATTGATATATTTCTAATTTTATTTATTTTGTACCTGAAACAAACATTTTTTTTCTTTGTGAAGACATCTGCGCTTTTAATGTCTGTGTCACAAACCACCTGAATATTATCTGATGAAAACAAACTTTTCAAAAATGCATCCGTAGCCACTCCAGCTCTGTAAAAACGACAGTAAATGGACGCAAAATGAATGAATGTGTGAACATTTTGAACACTGTATGGTGGCCCAGCAGGATCAACAAAATGTTAAAGTTGCAACACAACAAAGGCCACAACTGTATTTATACCTTAACAGAGGTTTTGCTAAAACACAATTTATGCTAGCATGAAAGTTATGCTAAAATGTTTTGTCATGCTAGCAAGTTCACAGCTTCTGTTTTAGCATAGCTTCTGTTTTTAGATTATATTAAAATTCTGCATGACTTCTGTTTTAGCATAAACTCTGGTTTGGTGTAAATTCCATTTTAGTATTACTTGCGCCTTAGCATAACTTCTAACTTTAGCTTATACTATAGTTTAGCATATATTCTGGCTTAACGTAAATTCCATTTTACCATCACTTATGTTTTAGCACAACCTCTGTTTTTAGCTTATGTTCTGTTTTAGCATATATCCTGGTTTAGCATATCTTCCACTTTAGCATTACTTGAGTTCTAGCACAACCTCTTGCTTAGCATAGCTACGTTTGATAAAATTTTATTTTAGCATAGCTATGTTTTAGCATAACATTCATGTTAGCATAACTCCTGTTTTAACTTTCACTGTGGCTTCTGTTATTGCATTGCAGCTTTCACGTTTTGCTGACCCCTCTGGGCCACCGTACATAATTCACTCTCGGACTCTCACTTTAACATTGTATAAATGAATGAGAAACATTCTAAAAAACCTTAATTGGTTTCTCTGTTTTTAAAACCAAAAGGTTAACTTCCTCCAATGGCATCTCAACAGTAAGACTTGGTTTTTGTCAGTGTCATGCTGAAATCCATTCAGCCAAACAGCTGGCTTTGTTCTAAACCTCGTGTCCGTTTGTTTTTGCGAGCCGTTAACGGGGAGGCACGCCTCCGTCCAGGAGTAAAGAGAAGCCATTGAACTGAACGTGCGTCATCTCGTATCTCAACCCGCTCCCAACATTTTGACCAGCCTCCTGTTGGAGAACACGCCTACAATGTTGTTTCCCCCCCCCCCCCCCCCTCTTAACAAGCACTTGCTATCTAGACTGCACCCACGCTCGCCAGGCAATCATCCTCTTCTCCCGCTCTTCACCCTCGTCCTCTCTCCCCTCCCCGAGGCCTGCAGATAGCCTCGCTCATTATGCACCTCATTTTGCCGGCAATCGATTGAACGCCGGGAAGGAAAAAGAAACAACGCATAGATGTCCAAGTTGTTAGTTTTTTTTCTTTTTTTTTTTTTTTTTAACCACAGATATATGCGGGAAAGGAAAAAGGTGACCGTTGCAGCACAGCTGAAGGAAATGTTTATGTGCGCAGAGGAGGCAGGCTTTCATTGGATTGACACAAAGGATGAAGAAAACACAAAAAAAGTCCTATTGTGATCCAGATGTAGATGAAGGAGAACTGATCATCTCCGACTGCTAAAGCCTGATGACTAGCGCAGGCCTGCTGTACAGCTGGACATGCTGCATGGATGGACAAAATAGAAAATGATATAATAACTTAAAAAAAAAAAAAAGACACATATCACTATTTGCCTTTAAATATACAACATGTGAGAAAGCTCAGTTCCTTTGATGGCTCTCTATTTTCAGAAATCTCAAAAGGTAGAAGATTCGTGACCAGGTACATATATATACATACATATGAAGTCATTGCTTTGGCAGAGGAGCGCCAGGAGCTGCTTTCCTCTCCGTAAGGGAGACCGTGACTTGAGTCGGTGCAACGTCTCTTGTGCTTCTTCACCGCTTTGCGTCAGTCAAGAACCCCAGGAGGAAAACACACAGCTTCGGGGCAGAGTTTCTGTGTGTGTAGTGAGCGGTGGCTCCCGGTTGGGGCGGGATTTGTCTCCTTCCGGAAGATGTGTGGCACAAAACTGAGAGCGCAGACGGATCTATGGCTTCTTGCTGGAGCAGGACTTGCAGCACTGCTGTCCGTAAAACCTGTGGTTACAGACGCCGTGCTGCGGGACCAAGTGGCACCAGTTGAAGTGGTCGACGCAGCGCTCATCTGCCGACAGAAGAGAAAAGTTTGAGGAGAGCGCAGGGTTTCTGCAAGGGATTGCTGCAGCGATCCACTTCCTTCATTTACGACGCCGATATCGGAAGTGAAAATACCGATATTTGAGGTTTGATATCGCCCGACACCAATCTGATACCGAAAAACAGTCCTGAATAGACTAAAAACATTTCTTTCTTTTTTTTTTTAATACACAGACAAAAATTTACTGAATTACAAATTTATTTTGTAACTCTGTACCTGAACAGAACGCTTAAATACACTAATAAGTTTGGTCAAACATGTAAAAACAACTTTAATTCATTGAGTCAGTGCAGGTAGGAGTCAAACAGCCAATGTAAAATAAATAATGAAGACATTGAAACTGACAGAAACGAGTCGGCTTCATGAAGCAGTGTCAGATTCTAGCAGTTACAGGACTTTGTCTTTTTGTCTCAGGCAAAAGACAATAAGTTGTTAGGCCCGCTGGTTTGTTTTGGTTGTTGCACAACCAAAACAAACTCACACGTTTGTTTTGGTTGTATTTACCCAGAATGCATTCTGGGTAAATTCCTCAAGCAGCCTCTGTTCCACTGGTATTCAATACCAGGTGTAAATATGTAAATACAACCAAACTGAGACTCAAGTTTTTAGGCTTTCCAGAGTTTGACTTTTTGTTCCACATAAAGTATGCGTTCACACGTCCCCAAACGAACCAGACTTTCTAGATCAATATCAATTAAAGTGGACTAAGGAGGGCTGGTGTGAATGCACCCTAAGTCCACTTACAGTTTGCTTTCTGCTCTGAGATGTAGCCATAATTTAAAAACAAAACCTCTTGCAGGTGGTGTTAGTCCCCTTCCAGGGCCTTACCTTTCAGACCGGGTCCAGCGGCAGGGACCCGGTTACCGAGGCGCGGTGCCGCGGGGCAAAAGTTTGTGTTGCACGCCCTGGAAGTGACAGGCCTCTGGTGGGCCGGGCAGCCGGCCTGGGGGCGACCTTGCTGGAGACACTGGACGGTTCGAGTCTGAACTCCTCCTCCGCAGGACACAGAGCACTACGGCAAAAACAAACCAGCATGCATCTCCAAGAGGAAATCGCCAGGAGACGCAAACACAAGACATTCTGCAGTGAAAGCTTTTGCGATGAAAGCAGTCGCAGGAGGGAGGCAGAGGGGTCGGACGGTGAAAAGGTCTTTGCAGAGACCAAGAACAAATGGATACAAACATCCAGGGCAGCATGTTCTCACCCTCTGGCAAAGACATCTCCTCTGGTCCAAACGTACAAGCGTCCCCGGGCCTGAGATCAAGCAGGATCTCAGGTCCTGCTTGATCATCTATTATGCAAAAAGTCTGAGACGCTGCGCCCGAAAGACATTTTGCATTATAGATGACGCAACAGTTAGGCCACACAAACCCTCTGCTCCAAAACGCTCGGTAAGAGAGCGCAGCTTCAGCATCTCATCTGAGGCCCGTTATGAACCTGCTGGCCACATGTGCAGAGCAACACGCCGCCTACATTGCGCAGTCCGTCTCTGAGATGAGAAGACGGAGGACACAGTTCAGAGGGTCCAACGTGTTGAACTGCAGCTGCGCTTTAAAATGAACCTATTTATGCCGGAGCTCTCCAGAGAAGACAAGCCTGATCAGCTGAACTCAATCAGAGAGGAGAAGTCGGGTGGAAAATGCGTTCCATCAATTTCACTTTCAGAAGTTTTAATCTTCTTTTTTTTTTCTTTTTTATTAATATATTATCGCTTTTACTGAGAGGGAGGAGAGGGAGGACAGATTTTGTTCATTCTCACGATCAAACTATTCATACAAGGGCTGCAACTGGAGATTATTCTCGCGATCATTCTGACGATTAATCGATTAATCGGGTGAGAAAACGGCCAGATTTTTCATTTAGCCACTTAAATCTGTCTTTATACAATATTGGAAATATATTAAGAGGTGAAAATGATCAAATTAATTTATTTTTAGATAAAGTGAACATTTTATTACCTAAATTGAAATAACAGCATTTCTGATTATAGTGAATTATTAATCTAGAGCTAAAACAATAATTGTAATAATCTGCTTGATCTAACATCAGTATGGTGTAGGGATAAACTGCTGACTGGATTAATCGATTAATAACTAGATAGCAAAAGGTGCTTAGCAGCAGTACTGGAACCAGGAGTTCCACGCAGAACATATATATCTTGATTTCAAAAATCTTAGTAGTTTTTGAGCAGTTTTGTGCTGTTCTTTCAGCAAACAGCCTTTTCTCGAGTCTGCATACTCTAGATAACGATTAATCACGATTAATCCGATTAGTTGTTTCCGCCCTACTTTGAATGTTTCACTGGGATTTCCTCATAATCCTGAAAGTCTTTACTTTACATCCTGAAAGTCTTTACTGCTGAAGTGTGAGCTGCTGCACCTGCTGCCAGGGAGACGGGAACCAGCCCGACACAGAGGCGCCGGACGCTGTTCTGCCAGGGACCACCCGGGGGCGCTCTGGGCACGGCGCACCACTGCAGACCTGCTGGAGATCCAGTGAAGGTTTGGCCATATTTCTGCACCGCCGCACGGGATACTCCACATACCTGGGCAGAAAGAGCCACACCGTCTACTCAGAACGTCTGAATCCAGCGGGGCCTCCGGTGTCTGCGGCGCTCTGCTAGCGGGTGATGAAAGTGGAGCCAACATACCCTCCCTGTAAGTCTCTCTCCCCACAGCGAAGCTCTCTTCTCTGAACGCCTGTGCCACAGGACCTGGAGCACTGAGACAGAGCAGGCAGGAGGGAGAACCTTAGAACCAGCAGGGGTCCTGCCTACCACAAGCTACTTCATTCTGACACTCAGGAGTCATTTTATGTGATGAGCTGAACATTGGCACTTTTTAAATCTTTTTGGTAAATTTGAATTCTGCCTATGAACATGATCTCAGAAAGGCAATATTATCTTTTATCGCAATCATAATGTGGGACAATTTATCATCCAGCAAAATGGACCATAAATATATCAATTTATTGTATGATATATACTAATTAGATGCCTTCTAAAAAGAGCTGGTAGAACCTTTTTTTTTCTTTTTTTTTAGAATTATCACACTAAAAGGGTGAACATGAAATAGTCTGGAAAACAACCATATTCTCCAGACTATAAGTTGCCCCACAGTGTATACTGCAAAAACACAAAATCTCACCAAGTATTTCTGGTCTAGATTATTTATCAAAAAATTATTGTCACGATTGAAATAATCTGCCAGTGGAACTTTTTGTCAATATTAAAGAATTATTGACTTGAAACAAGCTCCTTTATCTGGCTGGAAAGTTACTTGTATGTTAGTTTTGTCCTCTTTCCAAGTGAACCAAGATATTTCCACTAAAAGGTAGACCAAAAATACTTAGTAAGATGTTTTGAATTTACAATGTATCCGGCAACAAAATTGTATACAAGTCACTCTTGACATAGTTAAACAATGAATAAAAGTGTGAAAATTCATAGCATGACACGAAAGCAGTGCAACTTTTTGATAGCATTTATAGTAAATTATTTTTTTACAGGGTATTATAGTATAACACTTCACAATATTAATAATTGCTACATTTGATGCACAGACCTGCTACTATTTCATTATCCTATTTTATCATTAATGCCTCAGTGCTGGGCAGTGATGGCTGCTTTTAATCTGAAATCAACAACTGGCACCATCACTGATTGCTCGTTATCATCATCTTCATTATTTTTCACAATCAGACAATTACTCATCTCATCAGTGAAATGATTACAGCTGTGTAAGTGCTGCTGGAAAGACAGAAAAGGCAGCCAACTGGAACCCAATTAACAACTGTATACGAAAAAGTAGAAAGAGGAAAATCCTGTTTGCCTGATAAAATTGAATAAATTAATGGGGAGTGATCAGACTGCAGTCAGCTAAAACACTAATTGCGAGTTGCTTTCATCGGAGCAACATGGTTTTTTTTTTCTCTCTGCTCAGGTTGTTTCATTTTTTTCTTTTTGCCTGCATTATTTTCAACAAGCTTCTAACTGGGAAGTGAAGCTGAGCAGTAATGATAGTTCCAAATGAAGTGAGCCGCCTCGCATGCTAATCTGTCAGAGCTGCGAGACACATTTCTCGGAAAGAAACCTCTCTTTAAATGACTGATAGGTTTGTCTGAAAAACAAGAAACATCTAAGATGTCTGCTGTATCTGAAGGGTAGCATGCAAACTGCAGAAAAACTGCTCTGTTGGTTCACTTGTGAAGAGAAATAAGTGAAGAGTGCATCACTAATATTTCCACCTGAGCTGGGGACCACAAGCTAAAATGATGCGCTAACTCCAAAGCTCTATGGTGTAGCGTGTTCTGCTAGCACAATGCACTAATGTAGAAATTAGCAGAAGCCAAAGCTAAAGCGCTCATGGTTTCAGTTCTATAGTTCTTAAGTAGCCTATTGCTAACTCTGTCCATGATTTTGGGGGTTCTATCAGAAAGAATGCAAGATTTATAGCTAATTTATTTGCTTAATTAACACTTAATTGTTATAGACCTGCCACTGGGTCAATGAAGTTTTCAAAAAATAAGTAACACGAGAAGAGGAAACGAACCTGCTCCATAAACATACTTCAAAATAAGAGCACTAATATGGACGTCAAACTACTTGAACAATCCTTAACAGTTCATAACCAAAACTTCACCGTTCATGTTCAGCTTTATTCAACTGAAGCAAGAAGCTGAAACGTCAATTAGCTCTTTAGAACTTATTTGGAAAACTTAGTTTTGGGGAAGCTAAGTACGCTACACATTTTCAAAGTTAGCAAAAACTAAAAATTAGCTCAGCTATTAGCAGGTTAGCATAAGCGTGCCCACCTCTGAGTTCCAGTGCTAATTATTTGAACTGTGTTTGTGGCTCTTCTCATCTTTCCGAATATGAATTGATCAGTTTTCAAAGCTTGATAGTTAGATAGCGTTGTAAGCTAGCTCCACAGTTTGAAATGTATCACTCCCCTCCTGAAAATGTGTAGAAAACAGGTAAAGGTATTCTACTGAGGCTAAGTTACACATAGAGTGGACTGACAGGTTTACAGCTGATGTTACTTGTGAGAAAAATGTTCTCCTGAAATCTGTAACGTTTTCCTCAGTGCTACATTCTGTTGTTCTGTCACATAAAATCCCAGCAGACGCCATCAAAGATTTTTCTGTGTCATGATGAAAACATCCAAAGGGTTGTGATTTGTTTTGCCGGGAGTCGTTCTTCCTCGGAGTGAGCTTTTTGTCTCACCTCTCCCCAGGGCGTCGGGATCCACTGCAGCCTGTCGTTCTTGGGGCAGCGCCGCAGGACGCACGTCTCCTGGGCTTTTGGCCTGTGGTGCTGCCTGCACATGCTGTCAGGCACCACCACTGCGTGGGCACCGGGATCCGTGCTGCGGCAGAACACGGTCCGCTTCCTCAGGCCGCGGCCGCACGATTTGGAGCACTGAGGGACGAGAAGGAGGAAGAAAGTCAGGCAAGCTAGAGATCCAGACGCTGTTACTGAGCCATTAGGCAACAATGTGATGACTAAGTGGACTCTGTCAGAGATTCATGCTCAAGTTGTGTAACTTTGACCGTCTTGTCTTTATTTTGTCCTTCAATTTCCTTCACATTAAGAAGTGACATCCTTGGCACAGACATTACGGGTGGATTTCTTACTCCCCGTGTGGGTAGACAAGCAAACAGAAGGTCACCGCTTTGATGGTGTCGCATTATGAAATACGATAAACCGATGGCTGTGAGACGAATGTGACCCCCATCAGCGTGTCCACCAACAGGAGACCGAGCTGCGGTAAACTCCACATGAACCGCAGAGAGACAGACAACAGAGTCAAACTGCTCCGCGGGGACCGAGGGACGCGGCCAGAGAGGCTTTTATCCAACAGTGACCATTCATCATATAACACACACAAACACACACACACACACACACACACTTGTAGATCCACGTGCGTATTGCAGTTTTTCAGCAAAGGTTGCTTCTGCCTCTGGAAGACCGCCGACTGAACTAGTGTTGCAAACCTAAGGAAGAACCAATTTACTTTTTTCACTTCTGATATCAATACCAATACCGGTATCAATACCGATCC
Source organism: Poeciliopsis turrubarensis (assembly GCA_010277015.1). NCBI lineage: Eukaryota > Metazoa > Chordata > Actinopteri > Cyprinodontiformes > Poeciliidae > Poeciliopsis > Poeciliopsis turrubarensis. The sequence continues at coordinate 1,078,654 of VMRN01000076.1, forward strand.
AATACAAAATAACAGTACTGAATTTCCTGAAACGCTTTAAAAAAAAAAAACAAAGATATATATGCACTGAATTTAACATTTATTTCATAACTTTAAATGAACCACTGGCTTTCATAGTGAAACTATGAAAGCCAGTGTAAAATGTGTAAGAAGGAAAATGAAACTAATAAAAACAATAGTCTGACTACGTTCGTCAAACATAGAAATAAACTGCAAGAAACCTTATTTGAAATGGTTCAAAAAGTGTAATTATGAATGTAAAGAAAACAATAATGACGCTCAGGACACAAAGCATAGAAATTACTGAATAGATCTGCTCTAATGAATTGGGTATATTGTCATCAATAATCAATCTGGAATTTTTTTCAATATCGTATGTCGTAATACAGACATTAATATGAAGTCGGTGCATCTCTTATTGGACCAGTAACGGCAGCTAATCATGATGAACCTCCTGGCTGTAAACCCTGCATACAGTGGATGCCGGCAGAGACTGGCAGTTTCTGCTGAGTTTAAATATACTGCTCAAAAAAATAAAGGGAACACTCAAGCAACACAATATAACTCCAAGTACATCAAACTTCTGTGAAATCAAACTGTCCACTTAGGAAGCAACACTGATTGACAATCAACAATGATTTTGTTGTCAGCACATTCAACTTTGTATAGGACAAAGTGTTCAATAAGAATATTTCATTCATTCAGATCTAGGATGTGTTATTTGAGTGTTCCCTTTATTTTTTTGAGCAGTGTATAAAGGACACAAAGTGTTTTCAACTAAAACATGCTGAATTCATCTTAAACCAACAGCACTGGGAACACGATATCAAAAGAGTGCAGAGAACAATTGACAAGGGAAAACTTTACATTTTATTTTCAGTTAAAAAGAAAAGAAATCATTAAAGTCTCAGATTATCGGTGCCTCCCACACGTCCAGCAGGGGGCAGCAAAGGATTACATTAGTGCTACAGTGTGATTGGCAGCTTGAAACCAGGTGATTAGTTTAATCTCATCTTGATAAATAAATGTACAACAAAGAACTTAGACAAAAAGAAAAACAAATTTTTCTTATTGAAAACTAATTTTTCCATAAGTCATGATTAACCATTGAGAATCAAATCTTGTCATTTCCTGTTGAGTTGATTTATAGTTGATGCTATCACATTTAGCCACACACCGGCAGTTTACAATCACAACCCATTTCAAGCATCATGACTAATGACAACTTTATATAATATAATTTAATATCCTGGTTTCACATTGGTGTAGTTTAATGTTGTTTTAAACAAGTTTTTTCTCATGTCTGATCTGATCGTTGTGTGGTTAGAATCTGATTTTTTAATTTTCTTTCTTTTTTTTTTTTAACCAAACAAATGAATGTCATTTAATTGACAAAAACATTTGCCACAGGAACATTTACTGTTGTCGATTAAATAAAAATAAGGCATAAATCAGGTAAAAAACCAAATGACACATTCGGATGTAAAACAGGTGACCAATCAGTATTAAGGGGGATGATTGGTGAACAGAAATAAGCTCTTAAATGAACCAACAAAATTTTAAGGGGAAAGTCACCTCACATGCCTAAGAGTAGTTAATTACTAAATATAATGTTTAAATTACACGTTGCAGTCAAAATAACCATAAAAACCTTAATTACATGGTTAAAAAAAACCTCAAATCATATTGAAAATATAAAGATAAAATAGAGTCAGTTATAGAAACTCATTAAAGAATAGATCCTCATTCATGACTGGAGGAAATAAACTCTTTAAATAGAATATCCAGAGAGCTTTTCTCTACTTCCAGGTTAAATTAATATTACCACCTCAAGCTAAATGGCTGCAGCGCCAATAAAACATAAAGGCGAGCCATAATGTCTTTCATTAAAACAGGACAGGTCAAGTCATTCCTCTTAATGGATCTGCTATAGGATGAGACACTTCTCCCTATAAATATTGTATTACATGGGAGCTGTATCATTTTTACATGGTGATGAGGCCTTTTACAGTGATGATTAACCACTAATAGGGTCATTAAAATACTTTACATTTTTTTGTATTGACAGTTCATAATCAGGCATGTCATTTTGTCTGCAAAGTGAATTTGAGCTGGTTTGCACTTCTAAAACTTGCTTTTGTTTTGAAGTAAACGTGGCACAATTAATTCACACCGAATCTGTTTGACTTCATAAAAGTGGGAGGTTGACCTTCTATGACCTTTGGAAACTTTTAATGTGCGGTAGCAGCACAAACAAAACATTTTTCTGCACAAACATGTAGCAAAAGATGCTGGTTTGGACCCACCTGGGACCAGGACCCCGAGCTCCACTCCGGCGGGCAGGCCTGGGTGTGGCACGGCTGGATTTGGGCCGGAGAGATGACGGGACAGAGGGAGTGCAGCGCCACTTCGTCCCGTTGGTAGGTCACCTTCCTCATGCAGCGCAGCGCCCTGGTCTGCTGGCCCCCCCCACAGGAGCGGCTGCAGGGCCCCCATTCCCCCGGGGCCCAGCTGCAGAGGGACAAGAAGAGCAGGGGCGTGAAGCGACAGCGACCGGAGGAATTGGGTCTAAACGTGCGTTCTCAGGCTGAACTCGGGCTCTGTTATCAGGGAGCCGACCACATCACTGCGCTCCCAATCAGAGTCCAACCACAGGTTTAGACCTCGGTCTGCTTTGCTTACTTTGGTCCTTAAAGAACGCCATTACAACATAAACTGCTAGTGATTGCCATCACAAAAAAATAAAAAAAAAATCCAAATCGCATTAAAACGTCCAATTATCCATCTGTTAAAGACTTCAAACAGGTTGGCAGCCAAACTTATGATTCACTATGGAGCAGATATACTGACCTTAATTTATATATCCATGACCCAGCTGTTCTATGCATCATTATACTTTCGTTTCCTACGAAACTAAACATAAAAAACCATACTGTACACAACTCTGCAGGAAAGTTTTCCCAGATTTCCTGAGCCGACTGCAGAGCTCAGCCTGTGAAAAAGTGGATTTGCACCCAACAGGTTTTGCTTTATTGTTGCACTAAAATGTTTCTCATTTAAAAATAAGATTATGCTATTTTTGATAACTCTACAGTATTTTTATGTTGTAATTTTGCCATTACTGGACAGTATATTGTTCATAATTTTCTTCTTTTAGTATATTTTTATTTTTCTATTTTATATCAACCAACATGCTGTAATAAAATGTCACTTTGCGGCTGTTTCCCCAAAGTGTGACAATAAAGGAATTTTCTATTCTATTCAGGGTTCAGCAGGTTTCACCAATTCACTCTTAAGAGTTTTGGAGACCATCTGAAGACAATTATGAATGAAATATAAGACCTGTACTTAAGTTTAACAGCTGTATCGCAAAAAATGTACAAAGGAAAATCACAGTCTCATAGACACACAGGCAAATTTCCACAAATGAGAACTTTGACAACAAGATGCTAAAGAGAGGCAGTGGGAGGAGACTGGTCCAGAGGATCGGTCCAGGTCGGAGACGACAAGCCACCAAAGAGACTGTTCCTATGCACTGCTGACCTGCTTTCATTCCTGTTCAGATGGCAGAGAAAAATGAAGCAGCAGGACTGAACCGCACTTTGGACGCTGGAAGGCTGTGGACCACTGGGAGCTGAAAGCATCGGTTCGGGACTTTTGGCCTGAGGGCTGTTTGTTTCTCTTTCCCCCATCTGTTTCCCTGACTTATAAATAACAGTATATCATTGGAGAAAAGTGGCGGATGTGCCACTGCGCTTTGCTGCAAAACCAATACAGATGTCGCCATAATTTGTATATCTCAAATATCTCACGAAGCTGATGTATATTTTAAGGTAGGACCAGAAAAAGCGGTTCTGTGGAGCCAAATTCCTACTTTTGTTTGCGGCCGATTGCACATCTGCAGGACTGGCAGCACAAACGGCCGGAGCAGTTTGGATTGGTCTGAAACATTCAGTAGACAATTCAACATTTGTGAGAAATGTTTATTGTTTCTTTCGTGTGTTCTTTTATTTTATTTTTAACTGAATTAATTTCAAGGGCTGTAATTAATTAATCACATTTTAATCAAATTATGATTGAACTGTTCCACCTTTGATTGCACAAATAAAATAAAAATACACAATTAATTGTGTTAAAATATTTAACACACTGTAATCTATGTGAATAATTCATCAAAATTAGCACATTAATGTCCCAAACAGCTCCCCTGAAAATATTACTATTTGAAAATCTATAGAATTTGACCTTTTCTAAAATAGTTAGATAAATCACATGATCATTGCCAAGCGTGAATGCTTTTAGAAAAAACAAAATGCAGTAAATGTAGGCTTGGTTTATTTGGTCTCTATTTTGGCCAAATAAACCAAAGAAAGAAAATCACCAACAACAACAATATAAGTGGAGTTAGCAAGAATGATGAAGCTCTTTCCCTAAATAAGCAAATTCTCCCTGCGTCCCTGTTTTACGTTAGAAATGCTGCTACCCCACAAGTCACCATTGTACTGGCGCGAGAAGGAGCTAAAAGTGTGCCTGAAGCTGCGGGGCTAATGGAGTGAAGGGAATCGAGGGCTTGTGTTTGGGGGTGGGGGGGTGAACTTCTCCATGACCAGACCGACTGGGCCCCGCAGGAATCCCTCCGTCTCTGCACAATGAAACATGGAGAGGGCTGTCAGCACTCGTGATACACTCCGTAGATATAAACAGGCATTCTTAAGGTCTCCCCTTGTCAGACACACACACACACGCACACACACAGTTCGAGTGCATCCCCTCTCATTGTCAGCTTCTCTTTTCTGCTGGGGCTGTTGAATGCGAGCCCATACATCCTGGAGATCTTAATGCAGTCTTTAGAGCTTTCATGCGGTTCACTCAACTCAACTTTCTTCCGGTGAAGCACACATAAACCGGTCTGCTACACACATAAAACTCTTCAGAAACGGTGTCTACTCCTATATATAAGATAATTCATGGGTGTCAAGCTGCTGCTCTTAGCTGGACAGACAATTCTTCTTATGCTGAGGCTATTTTCTTCACCAAAAGAAGTCGGGAAGCTAAGGACCAACAACCAGGCCGTCTGATAGCTTCCACTGAGACAAGAGAAACTGTATGCTGACGATCAGGAGCAGTTTCTTCTCAGGTGGTGATAAACCATTGGAGGTGGAACTGATAGTTTGACTTGTTTAGCCCATAAACAAGTTTAGCACAGACCTGTTAGCATGTTCCTCTGTTAGCATGACTCCTTGCTAGCATGGCAAGCAGGGAACAGAATTCCACCTAGGATGCCAGGCTACATACTTACCTCGTGGTTGAACTCAAAATCTATTATTTAAGCCTCAAACATTTAGAGAAAGTGTGCATATGAAGTTTTATTTTGCGCAGTGCAGTTGTGTTTGTGTCTATGTGCGTACTCTCTCTGACCCCTGCCTGTTCTTTTGGGGTAGTGCTGTAAATCAAGCTAGCTCCAGTTCCCCAGCCAAAAGCCCTACAAGCTATAAGAGAGAGAGAGAGTAACAGACAGAGAGAGAGAGAGAGAGAGAGAGGCCTTTTATTCACCTCTTTACTCCAATGCACTTTCACCCGTTTTGCTCCTATGAATTCTGTATTTGGTCCTAATGCAGACTTTTAAAAATGCATACCTTGAAGTGCTCTGTCTAGACTATCAAGATGCAACTTGCATCTTATGCATGATTTCATGCTCAGAGAGCAACAATCAGTCTAACAAGGTTTTGATGATTTCCTTGAATCTGTTTATCTGGTTCCAGGTATATTTTCTATTATATTAATTCTATTTTTAAGTTATTTGCTGTAGTTTTTTATTTTTTAAGTCAAAAACAGCATTATTTAAATTTAAGCTCAAAATTAGATATTTGTTTTTTGACAGAGAATCTGTGGAGAAATTAAAAAATTAGGGTGTTGGAAAGCAGGCCTTCCAACCTCAAAAACTTGGAGCTAATTTCCAGAGATATATACAAGATGGTGAACAGAAATTACAAGATTTAACTCCTTTAATTGTTTCAAAACCAAATTTTAAAAATTATTTCTAAGAGAAGTTTTTTTTACTGAAATGTAAATGTTCTCATTTACGCAGTTCTTGTCTTCTCATCAATCAAAGGTGTTGTCTTTTGTTTACTCAGGCTGAAATTTAAGCTGAAACCAGAAGTTAGCAAAGACCACATAAAAAAATGTTAGCTTCGCTTCTTTTGATTATATAATTGCCCAATTTGACATTTAAGAAAAAAATTGCTAAATGGAAATACACCAACTTTCGGGGAAAAAAAACTTGCTTTTCAATAAAACGTTTTGGATTATTTTGCAAGACTGCAACAGAGACACTTCTTTCACATCATGAGTCACGTGATCCACCGAGACAGGAAGCAGTTGGAGTATCATGATGTTTTTTAATGACTTACTGTGTTTAACTGCGTTTCTTATTTAAAAAAAACGCAACAGCCAAATTGTGTTTTTTCAACATTAGCAAAAACAATGACAAATTTCTGCGCATGTGTGCCTTTATTTCCTCTACATAAACTTCTGGTTTGAACTGTAAATCCAAGTGATCAAACAGCAACGACTGTCTTCCACATTAACACAGAAAAAAGCAGGTATAGCAAATGCACAGAGCTCATGCATGTGTCTTTGCGTGGGAGGAATGTTTCTTTTTTTAATGGGGGAAAAAACAGGACAAGAGGGAAAAATTACAGAGTAGGCCGAGGAATGAGACGAACACAGAAAGTGCAGAGTGGTGGCACACCGCAGCGAGCAGCGCAACCACAGTGCATGCGTGTGTCTGCGCGCGTACCTATAATAAAACGGTTCCATGGCTTCCTGAAAATTTGGCGACATTAGAGCCGCAGCCACAGATCCCACAAGCAAGGAGACGGAACGAGCGCCTCTGACCCACACGCAGTCTGAGCACTTACTAGGCTGGACAGGGCTGTGTGTTGCAGAGATGGGAACCCAGAGCGGGTCTGGTGTGGGGGTCACACATGCTGGAGTTGGCCTGGGTGCGGTGGCTCTGCAGGCAGATGGCTTTGCTGGAGATGCGACCTGAAAAACGTGAGGAGGAAGGTTTGATACAGCAGACCTCTGGGAAGGAAGGTCAAGTAGCTCAGGGAAAGCATTTAGCAAAATTGTAGATAAAGTGTGACTCGCTGATGGGACATTTCTAAAAAGATGTACATAAAAAAAGTTGTTAATCTTCTATTTAATGTGTTTATCTGGAAAATGCCCTAAAAATCGGAATTCAATCGAATCACTTGTCATTGAAAAATTTGCATCTCTGTTACGGGGTAACGCCGAGCCGGCCTTACCTCCAGCACACGGAGCAGAGCAGTCCGAGCGAACCACACCCCAGCTGTACTCAGGTTTCCTCTCAGTGCGGGGCAGAGTGTACTCCCAAACCACCCCTGGGTTCTTTCCCTGAAGAAGGATCTGTCAGGCAGGAAAACACTCAGAAAGGGTTCAGGAGAAATAAAACACAGCTCTCTTATACACTAAAACCCACATCTTTGTACAACTTTACCGGGTCCTTGAACCCCAGAATCCACCGATCTATTAGGTAGCCCATTAGAAGAGACTAACGACCAATCTTGAAAACATTGCAGAACATTACTCCACCTCCAACTCCAGCACAGATTAACGGAAGAAGGAAAGCAGATATACCTACCATTAAACCAAGGACAAGGAGATATTTATCTGCGATACTTTTTACTGTCAAGGTCAACTTCCTCTTACGTTCAAGTGATAAATAAAGACTACCAGTATGTACCAGACCTTTAACATCGGACAGCTTTCAGTTATATCTGCAGAACCAATTAACTTACAATCACCGGAGCTGTACACCGAAACTAGTCCTGAGGCTCTTCCACCCACTCAGGTCAACCATGTTGACCCTCCGTCTGGCAGCTAGCCAGCTAGCTGCCAGACGGAGGGTCAAATGAGAATTGTTTATCTCCTGTGAAACCTGGGCTTTTTGCAGCAAAAGTAATGGCTAATTTATTTATTTATTTATTTTTTTAAACACACAGCTAGGAATGATTTGAGATAAATCAACAAAATTCACAACATTAAAAGCAGCATTTAAGTTTTTTAAATGTGAGGCAAACAAGAGAGAAAAGGCCAAGCTGAACAAACACAAAGAACATAAAATGTGAAAATATTAAAGATGCTCACATGGTGTCCACATGAGCACTCAAAGAGCCACGTGCAGACTAGATAGTTCAAACTGAACACGCCATTGCTTGGTGTATTACATCTAAATGGTCATATAGCAACAATTCAAAAAGATTGAACAGATAGAGTTGTTTGGAATGGGCGCCAGAGAAAGTCTCCTCTCTAATCCAAAGTCTTTTAGTGGGTTAGGTTTACACGCTGCATAGAACACCACAGAACGCCCTGGGACACAGTACATAGATCATAGGGGACAATTTTTACAAAATAATAAGATGATAGCGCATTACATGTAAAACAATCAAGGAACAAACAAACAAAAAAAACATCTTTAATGCGTTAAAAATTGCACTGCCTGTGTAAAATCAGAGGCGATGAAAGGCTGGCGTTAATCTGACTGCATAGCAACAGCAGATCACAGTGGCGTGATTTTCACAGCTCCGACAACCTCATACATCCCCGAGACACACGAGATGAAGATGAATCACAATCTGCTGGGTGCAGACATCAGGCTGACTAAGTTGTGTTCTGGACTGGCATGACCTTGCCCTGTCAAACCACAAGAATTTCAATTTCACGAGGGAATAATCCCGCTTAGCGTCCACCGAAACCTCCAGAGGCAGCCATATGTTACGCGGGGGTGGCAGTGGCTAACTACCCCTCGTCAACCTACCCAATACCCCCTCCGTACCCCCTCCCTACCAGCTGAGCAGCTGACCAGATGTGAACACCTTGTCACAGCTTACGCTCACACTCCACAACATGTGCTTTTCCCTTCAGGGTTTCGCACTGAATAAGAAACTGCAAGTGATCCACACTTACATCCTCCCTCACCGTCCTCTTTTTCTTTTTTTTTTAGTCACAGCATCACTATGGCAGAATGTGTGACGCAGATGAAGATTCGCATTAGCAAGAGCAAGACCTTGTTCTTTGACCCAAACTCATCACATCCAAAAAGTTCAATTGCAGAATTCTTAATCTTTTAATCTTGCTCTCTGTCCGTCCCGTCTGTCCGTTCTTATCTCTCTTTCAACCTCTGTCTCCTTTTTGTAATTACTGGATGTACTAATGCAGATTATGCTCACATCATCTACATGATCTCCGGGTGCTACGCTGGATAAATAAATACTCGATTGAGACTCACAAATGAAAAATAATGGAACAAAAGGCAGACACATTTAGAACGGTTTCCTTTTTTATTTTTGCCTCACTTCAAATGTATATGAATAGTTTCTACATATACACATTGTAACACAGATAGGTTTTGATCTAAAACCATGTGTCAAATCAGGCTCGCCACAGCTTGTTGTGTGGCCCTCAAGACTCCAGAGGGACATGTGAGCTCAGATAATAATTCATCAATAAAATCAAAGTATTTTTTAACGTATGCTGCCAAATTAAATAATTATTTTACATCAATTAGTGTCAAAATTGATGTTAAATCAAGAGATCCTCATGTCTTTTTTGCCAATCATGAGTTCATTGCACATTTATCGCAACATGGTTGAAAACATCAAGTTTAAGTGATGCTAACTCCCACCTGTAGGTGGCAATGTTTCATACTTCTATTGCACTGCTGCCTCAGCCTTACTTGATGTCACCCCATATAGAGTATGTGATCGAAATGTTGAGTTACCAAAATAAGGTTGAAGTAGTAATAATAATAATAAAAAAAGAAGATGTTTATATGTGTTTTTGTTGGTCTATAATGTTTACTGCATATTTCATAAATGGTGACTGTAATATATTTTTAGGATTTAAAGCACTTTGAAATGTGCTATACAGGTAAACTTAACTTGACTTACTGGTGAGTGAACTGTTACCAGTATTGACTGAACTGAACTTCACTTAAAAAATAAATCTGAACTGAACCTTTAAACGTTTTATTTAAATGAATACTGTTGCGATATGCATTGTTGAGGTGGAAATAAACTAGTTTGAAATCTCAATAAGGGTCATCAAGGACAAACAGCAACTCACCCGAAGCCACAGACCAAAGTCTCTTCACCAAAATAGCAACATTAGCACTCGGATGTTTCAAGACAGACAAACAAGTGACCGCCAAGACATGTTGGAAATAAATATAACTCACGACGGCCAGTCATTCCAGCTCTAAACCGCACCGTGTCGGTAGCCCAAGGGACAAAGTGGAGACCAGTTTTTACATGAAAATCACTTCGCTGTCTGCTCTTCAGCTGGTTTCCACTTCTGTTTTCATGGCCAGGGCTCAGAGGTCAAGAGAAAATAGATGCTTCTGCTGACAAAGTTATGCAGAGGAACTTCCCTCACATCCCCCTCCGTTCGCTCAAACCTCTGCATGACTCTGCCACTTGTGGAACGTCAGTTTTGCCGTCTAGGGAATGCGCCTGTCCAGCGTCGTAATGTGCTGTTTCAAGACAGGTACAGACAAGTGCTCCTCACCAAGCTCTGGTTTGTAACAAACCGCTGACTCCAAATGTGAACGAAGGCAGAAAAAAAATAAATAAAAAGCTCATAAATCAGCCAGTATGCTGTGCAGAACACTTCACTCCAGGCAACCATCTGATTTTACAGTTTTCATCCCTGCTTGGACAGAGCAGTTGACTTAAGGACTTGACTCGCTCCATTAGCCACATGCCTTCAACAAAGCACAGGAGGTCAGTGGCCAGAGGGGACAAATGTATGGTTTTGAGTGAACTTGAACATGAACCTGAAGCAGTAATTGTGTTAATACAGGAGCTGGCAGTCCTGCATTAAAAACATTAATCCCTGCCCTGAGAGATTAATCTTTATAACACTGAATTATTGGCAAAACCTCTAAATTAAACACAAAAAGTGGAGAAATTTGAATTTGATTATTTCTTTATTGTAAAATACTTCTTGGTAAATTAATCAATCTTATATAACTGAGTGCGGTGGTGGGGTAGGGGGTAGATCAGTCAAAGTGAAACTTAGTCCCACCTCAAAGCCACATCATGCCCAGAGTTAAAACGGAGCTACAGGAGCAGCGGCGACTTACTTCAAACACCAGAGTCTCGTTAGTGGGACCGACGGCGTACAGGCTCTCCGGTTTGTTGAAAGAGCGCTGGTAGTCGAACACAGTCCCACCAAAGTAAAACCTCCCTGGCCAGTCCACGGTCCAATCCCCAGTCAGGTAGTACTTTTTCTTGAGGGAACGTACAGCCAGGTAGCTGGTGGACACCTCCATCTCCTCAACATGAATGCCCCTAGCTCCAGCCGGCACCGTCACCATAGAGTAATACTCTGGGAAGGAAGACAGGAAAAACACTTGAGGTTCAATAGCAAAAATAAAATTAGAGACTGCCTTTTAGTCCATGCAAGTCTTTCTCTCTTATTCAGTAATGCTTGGTGTGTGACTAAAAGCACCAACAGAAAAACTTCGAGTTTAGTGGAGCTTACCATTAGCCCGGTGCTGCAGGGTGTACTGGCCCTTAAAAAACTTGCAAGTGGAGTTGTCGCCCTTACAGACCCCACAGGCGTCCAGGGAGGCCTTGGAGCCCAGGAGACGATCACAACCCACAGCCTGAAAAGGGCATTTCGCTCCATTATACAGGTTTCTGGGTCAAACATTCACTAAAGCAGCTCTCAAAAATGTACAGACAGCTGCGAAAAGTGATGGTTCTTATGGGAATTGTGAGAACCATCACTGATTCCATGAAGGAAGGACAAGCCCCTCCTTCTGCCATGCCCTCAGCCAATCAAAATGCAAGCAATTTTCACAATTTTTAACCAGCAGAAAGCAAGTGAGACGTGCACACGAGTAGTAGCAAACTTGTACAACATACAAAGCACAACATGACAGATATGTTATATTTTCTAGTCGTTGAGGCTTTTACCCCTATCTAATGTCGCCCTGGGCAACCACCGATGTAGCCCATATCAAAAACCGTGAATGGGGTCAGTTCAATCTGTATCTGTCCCTCTGCAGAAAAACAAAAACCAACAAAAAAAAACATGAAACCAAGTTACCTCACACACGCCATCAATGCAGACACCTTCTCTATGGTCAGAGCAGGAGGTGCCATCTTTCACCTTGCTGGACATGGCAAAGAAAAAGTCAAAGTCTTCTGCAATGCAGTACAGTTTACAGATGTCCTCTTCTGTAGGGAAGAGAAAGAAAGTGTGAATGCACCAAAGTTCTTCTGAGACCTGGTGAGTTTCAGAATCTGAACAGCTTTTGCAGGGGGCTAAAATGGAAATGCCAGAAACACTTTGTGGAACTCTGGTGGGCTCATTGGTTTATTTTATCTTATTTTTTTAAATTCAGATCAGTTATCAGAGAGGCCTCCACAGCCGCCTCTGATTAAAACAAATGATGGTGAAGGTGACTTGGCCCAGCGTCCTATTAAGCATTTCAGAATCTGTTCCTCTCCACATGGTCCCCTCCATTCATCAACAGTTTAAAACCGGCCTGGGATGACAGCCAACACGCTGTTCTTCCTCACCGCACACACTCTCTCTCTCTCCTTTCTCTGAGTAACAAAGCTGGCCTGCAGGCTTCCTTTTTTAAATCCTTCCCCTTGTTTGAGTGTACAGGTGGCTACATGTTTCCCATGCACATTACCCACAGCTATAGTTTCCTGCAGCTTTGTGGCTCTGATCATTGCGACAGTAAATAAGAGTTTGGCATTACACGGAGTAAACACTTTAGAAAAGAGATTTGGACCAACAGAGGAACACAGAACATACAAGAGTTGGCCCTGGGCTTTGTAGAACTCTGTACATTCAAGATAAAAGAACAATACAAGTATATGTCATTCCTCAACAGATCACCCTACCGTCCACTTTGGTGTAAGGTTTCCACTTGTAGTACCAGCCCCTGAAGGGTTTGCTGTTGTACTCGGCACACTGCTGGGCCCGGAAGTCCAAGGCATTGGAAGGGCATGGTCTGGTGTTACACAGCTGGTTGAGACGAGTCGAGCCTGGGCAGAAGTTACCATTGTTCTGGGGCCTGGGTTGGGGATACGGCAAGTTTCATTAACAATGCATTTCTGTTAGTCTGACAATGGCCACTAATAAAGAGCTGACTCAACTCTTCTCTGGGTTACAGAAGAAAGAGGAAGTTACTGACAACTCAGGAATCTGTGCTAAAAAAAAAAAAAAAAAAAAGGTTTTGGTATTGCTTTTAGAGTCGATGAAAATACGGTTTGTAACAATGAATAAAAATGTGATTTTCAAGAACTTTAAGAAAATGAATGCTTGAGACTATTTGCTAGAGTATTCTCACTTAAGGAAGACTTGTGGAAATACAGTATACATCTACACAATTGTATAGTTTGCTAGGAAATGGTTAACATTCTTCACTATCAACCTCTGGAGTGTCAATCGTAAAATTTCGCTGACTCAAGCATGTGAATGCAGTAATTCAGAAGACGTGGTTTATTTAATTTATCAGTGTTTGATAAAAAAAAAATGTCAAATTTTCATCTGAAGCATCGTAGCACCATATATCAGTGGTGATTTCATCTGAGAAATCACCACTTGTGAGGCAAATGGCAGAAGTCTTCTGTCTGAAAGCGCCAGGATGCCAGGTCTGACTTCCCAGGCTCTCTCCAGTCTCTTCAGGCATTCTCAAACAACCACCAACAGAGAAAATTGAGTTTTGTTGTTTACTAAAGTGGATTGCACATGCACATAAACACCCACACAGCCTGGGGAACCGCACTGTGTCCAATAAAAAGTAACTGCTTGTAAAAAGAAATACTTAGGACAATAAAGAGAAACCCTTTTAATTTTCTGAAATATCTGTCTACAGCAAAGGGAAGCAAACATTCAGGATGACAGCTTATGTTTTAGTTTTTGTTCCCCTTCAGCTCAGCTGCTTGTTCCGTCCGTTTAGATCTGGACTCGATCACAGAAGGACTTGATGGAGATCCAGAAAGGTTTGGAAGCATGGGCGAGACCTGCTCTGCGCCCATCTTCCTCCCTTTAGTGAGACTGGGGATTTGGCCCTGGTTTTCATAGTCCTGATCCTATTAAGACTCAGCCGCGCACAAACACAAACCATATGGTAAGGTGCTTACGGCGAGCTAGTGGGGGGACTCCCCCGTATACGCCATCAGTCAAGTCCTCCTAATTAGAGCGCTCGACTGATTCGAAAGGAGAGTTAGAGCCTCCTTCCCGATTCTAAACTCTTGTTTTGCCAAACTTCTTGGATCTCTCTTCCTTATCCTCTTTGCTTTCAACAAGTTTTTAAGTGTGCAAACCTCATGACCCCAAAAGGCTGCTTAGATATCCCAATAGCCTGGTAAATCTGCCAGGCGACAGAAGCGGAAACCCCTGTGGGTCAGGGGTCATCATGTCTGCTCTTGCACTCTCTGTGACTCACCTGCTCCCTCCCGGACCGTCTTACACATGCTAATACATCCACATTCCAGCTTTAGAAGACGACTGGGCAGATCCACTAAAGCAGGGTCCGAGTAAGCGTCGTCATGTGCCCCTGCTAAAAGGAGGTGTTGACAAAATGTGTTCCCGACAAAACCGGGTCAAATTCATGAACCTGCAAAACTCCCAGGCCGGTTTATGAGAGATAAATCGACAGTGTTTGACCTGGAAGGTGGTCTTTGGGCAGAGAAATTAAAATGCACCGCTTCAGAAAGTGATGTATTTTACAGTGACAGTTTATCATGCACAACTGGCCATGCTGTAATTCATTTTACATGACTTTTCTGTATTAGACAATACAAAAGTGGGGTATTTGTGAATATGAACGTATTGTAAACGGTTTTCCAACTTTCAATGCAAACTAATCTTCGTCATAGGTCTGTGTCGGTCAAAATGTTTAATCTTGGTCTCATCTGACCAGAGGACCTTCTGTCAGATGTTCGCTGTTCACCTTACACATCTTGTGGTGAACAGCCACTGTCTACAGGTGAAGGACCATTAAAACATCTGCTAAAATTCCCCTTAAGAACGATGCCAAAAGAAGTGTCTAAAATTTGTAAAATGCCATCACAGGACATATAGCAGGGTTGATATGACATCGCGTGCCAGTATAATCAGAAAGACACGGCGCAGATCAAACGACACAAGTGGAAACCTCTCTGAAAAAGATGAATACCAGACTGATAGAGCATGGACAAAAACCAGAACTTATACAGCAATGTTCTTTGGACAAAATATTTTCTGGACAACAGAACAGAGGACATCTTTGACATTAATCAACTCCATAGCTTCAGGACCACATACCAAGTGTGAAACATCCAGCTGGTAGATGATAGCAATACAGAATTTGCCATGGATTCTACATGGGAGCTGAACCCAAAACATACCAGGAAATCAACCAACGATTGGCTGAAAACAAAGAAACGGATCATGGAATGGAGACAGAGCCCAGATCTGTACTGAAGAAACGCTTCAAACATCACACATCAAAATGAGAAACGAGACAAAGCCTTCGATAAAGTGAAGTCAAGACTGGTAGGAGGCTAAAGGAAGCATTTTACCAACAATTATCTGCTTCCCCACTGATCAAAAAAAAAATCCTAGTAGGGAACGGAGTATTTAATGGGGTGTCCTATTGTTTTCCAGGACTGTTTTAAAGCGCCAGAGCTTTTACAATGATATCATGACTTGGCCTCATTGGATTTTATGTTTACCCTTCACCATCGTCCGTCCACCCGCTTGTCCTGCTGATCCCAGAACTCACAGTTTAGCAGCTGCAGTCGGTGGGCTTTCCTGCGGAGTTCCGTTTAACGCCACAGGAATGATAAATGGACTTGACAGCTAACCCGGTTTAGAAGGCTTTGTGGCCCTTTTTCGGTCTGCCGGTCACGGTGTATAATGTGTATCATATGAGAAGCAGCCAGCCTCGGGAGAGCGTCTTTGATCCTTCACGGGGATTAGGAGACGAGTCGGCTGAGATGGACAGAGTAGCCCCACCAGCCTGTCGGCCCCAGCAGTAAACCGGACCAAAGAGAAAGATGTAGTAGAAAGCCTGTACATTACGGGGCGCAGTGTTTAAATGGACAAAAATGGAATATACATTATATTATTGAGGAATTTATGGGAACCTGAGTTGAAAAAGCTCACATCATCTTGGTAAATTGAAAGTATTAAAAAGTGAAAAAAGACACTCACTTGGTAAGATAAAAGTAAGTGGAAGAATACAATAAAGTTAACTAAAACGTTAATTGCTAAAATGTTAATCCTAAAGCAATAATTATAAATATTAGTTTATCTAACTCTAAAACACTGCACCAGGAATGTATTAACCAGAAGCTAAACCTAAAGTGCAAACTTAAATTTAAATTCCGCCAGACTTTGAAAGATTAAAACTCTTAAACAATTTAATTTTAGCTTTATAGTTGACAAGTTCTGTAGTGGCATTAGATATTGTATTTATGTTTAGAACTTGAACGGGGAAAAAAATGAGAATAACATGAATATAACCATCTGGCCACATGAAGAATGAAGAACAGTTGATAACCAAAACATCAAACTTTATTAAACCGAGAGTTTACAAAACAGTCAAGAAACTGTGCTTTAGAATTTCTCTGGAAAAATTTGCTTAGTTGATATGAAGTGTGCTGAAAATTTTTGAAGTTATCAAAAATGCTAAAGCACTAAAGGAAAAAGTAGCTCTGCTATTAGCTCATTAGCACTGGAAACACAGGATCATCTCCATGTAGTCTGCAATAAGAAAGACATCTTAAACTTCATTCAGTCTGAATGAGTTTGAGATTTTTTGCAGACAAGAATGGGCAACATTTTCTTATAAGCCGAGAAACCTGTACTTGTAATTGCAGCAAAAAGGTGGTTCTATAACGTATTGACAAATGCACACCATGTGTTTCAGATTATAAGTTGTAAAAAGATCGGAACCGTGTATCCTTTCTTACGTCTGCTAACCAAAGCTATGCTAATTTGTCTTGCTCTTTCCCCATAAAATCCCAACAAAATACATCAGGGGTTTGCTGCATGAAGTATTTTAACTAATGTGAGTCTGGCACACTTGCTTGTTATAAAATCCCCACTAATAGAACTCATTAGAAACGCAATCTATCTAGTGCTTTTCATGACTGTCGCTCTGTTTGACCCGAGACAAAGATCTGAAACATCACATAAATCACATAAATAGATGTGTACTCTGTACCAACAAGGTGCTGCACATCTGTTGTGCAACACAACATTAAAACTAACAATGCCCTTTGTTCTTGTAACGACGCTCACAGAGCTCTTGGCTTGCAGCGAGATATGCTTTCTCAGATCCGACTTGTACTTGCGAGTGAACAAGTTCAGCGGACGTTTTCTGACTTCAGAAAAAGAGAAGAGTTGTATCTCAGTCTGGACTGTCAAGTAGTGATAAAAGTCGTCGTTATCTGTGTGTGTGTGTGTGTATGTGTGTGGGTATGCCTGCCATATATTTGATACATTGCAGCGTCTGCAATGTTTCCTAACACATATTACATTGCAGGGTTTGGCTATGCAATGGTAATGGTTAGGTTTAAGGTAAAAGGAAGGGTTAGGCTGTAGAAATGAGTGGATGTCAACGGAAAGGTCCTGCAAAGACAGAGAAACAGAAGTGTGTGTGTGTATTTGTATGCGTGCGTGCGTGTGTGTGTGTGTGTGGGTGTGTCAAATGTGTGCACACAACCATGCTGACAGCTACCTGGCTGGAAGTTCTTTCAGGTGTTCATAAAAAAATAAAAGCTTTAGTGACAAAAGGGGCTTCAGCAATAACTTTCTGGTACAACTGCAAGTCAGATTTTTCCTGTCAGCTGTGTGACAGGATGAATTATTTCCTCATCTGTTTGGCAACCTAATCGGCTTCAGAGCAGTGAAAGTGGATGAGATTAACTGTTTCATAATCAAAAGGGACCGTCTGAGTGCGTGTGCGTACGAACCTGGGGTTGGTGCAGGATCGCTCCCTGAACATGACGCCTCCTCCGCAGGTTCTGGAGCAGTCCGACCACTGGGACCAGGCTGACCACTGGCCGTGGACGGCCCTGGGCCCGTGCTCGCCGTATTTCACGCACTGACCCCTCCGACACCACTGGAAGAAAAAGCCCGCAGGAACAGAATGGAGAAGAGGACAGAAATAGCTCAAACTTATCGGCGCTCGGGTGTCTCGTCTGGGTTTCGGGAGTTGGACAAACGCCCGGCACTACACCTGGACGCCCGGGCCCCTCTTTTTTCTTTTTTTTTTTTTTCTTCTTTTTTTTGCAGCAACAGCCAAAACATGCACAACACACATCCATTGTGCATGACTCCCCAGCTGATTGAAGCCAAGAGCCACTCTCACACATCACCACCTTTCTACCTGTCAAAATATCAACTTTCTACACTTGAAATAAGGTCCGGCTTAGTGTTTACAATACCCTGAACGCTTTTACATGTGCTTTTTCACATGTTGTCACATTATAACCGCAAACTTCAGCGTACGGTCTGGTGCTCGAGCAGCGCATACTTGTACAGTAGATGGGAAGTGATACGGTATGGTAGGGATGCAGCAAGCACGTGCAAACTCTGCCGGACACGAAGAGAGTTTGCCTGGAAGAGCCTCATAACACCGAAATTAAAAAGCAATCTGCTCAAAAACAACAACAGAACTGTTGGAGAAGACGTGGGAAGTGATATCTTGAGTAATGTTTTGGAGTTCCAGTAAGACCAGAAGTATTTTCAGAGGGAATTATTCAAGATAGTGATGAACACTTAGTAAAAACATTGCTGATGGCAGCAAAGAAAGTAATACTGAGTGGAAACCCCAACGAGGATCCTATGGACTTCAATAGTGGTCGAAATATCTAGGATGGAGAAACTGACACCTGGGTTTAAAAATCAAAAGGGGACAGAAAATGGACAAAATAGTAGGACATTAAATAGAAAAATTGTTGATGTAAATGTTGGCACCAAACAAGTTGTTGAATGTGTTGTTTGTCTTCTGTATTAAAATGAATTCAAATCAAGAAAGAATTTACAAAAAAAATAACAATGCACCGATCCACTTTCTTCATTCCAATACTGATATCTGAGGTTTAATATCGGCCAATACCGATCTGATACAGAAGAACAGAGCTGAATTGACTCAAGACGCTTCTTTCATTAGAGTGTGAACATCTGGCACAAAATAACAAAACGCTCTTTTCTTTTTAAGGTAATGGTCTTAAGTTTGACATCTAAACTTGACAAACAGATCAAGTTCAGATGCCATTTTTAACAACTTGTTTGTTCTCTTTTTGCCCTACTCGCAACTTGTAATGATCTGACAGGTTAGAATACGACGTGCGACGTCACTAACTTGCAACCTGTCAGAATTTCTAAAGTTCTGACAAAAATAGAAGCTTCTTGTCAGAAATGTCTAAAAGTTGTTGCTCACCATGTCCGGACCGCAGGTGGTTCCCTCTGCAGCCGGCATGAACTTGGTCTCACACCGACGTCCCACTCTGTGACACCAAAGAGACTTGCAGATGTCCTGTTGAACAAAAAAAATGGACATTTACTCCTAAATAAGACTTGAAACTGACTCTGGTCTTTAATCTTAGATCTGATATTAATATATGTGTCGGTCCCAAAAGTTCTAAATTGGGTCTTGATGACAGGCTTATGCCCAGACCATAAGAATGAATCTATTCAGTCTAATTTTATCCTTTGTGCTCTGAATGATGTCATTCTTTATTAATTACTCAACATTGTATCTAGAATTCCTTTGCACTTTCTGAACCATTTGAAAGAAAGTTTGTTGCAGTCTAATTTTTTTGTACAACCTATTGATTTTGTAAGTTCCAGTTGCTTCATTATTTAGTTTTGCAGTGACTGTTCTACTCCCTTAAGGGTTTTACATTGTTTGACCCGATTTTCATAAGCTATTGGTGTAATTAAGTGTGCTGTGTTGGTTCACAATTATCAGATACATTTGTAAGTCAGGACATTTACGTCTGTTTAAACAAATTAATTCAATGCAATTTTTCTGTATTGGATCGGTATCAGCCGATATTAAACCTCAGATATAGACATTGGTATCGGAAGTGAAAAACGTGGATCGATGCTTCCCTGTTTAATGTCACCTACTTTTATAGTTCCCCAACCAGACCACAAGCACATCAAACCCGGTCAACAGGCTCCCACCACCGACACCAAGCGTCTCCACAAAGACTCGGTGTCAAACCAAATCAATGTACGTTTTTAATGAAGATGAATTGCATGTGTCATCTGACCCGACAAAACAAAGCCAGGGTGAGCGCAGGGGAAGATCCGGGGTCGAAAGACAGGCGATAGTCGCTGGCGGCTCGCCCGGCTGCAACAGAGGAACAATCAAGGAAGGAGCGACGAGACCGAAATAGTCCTGCTTGTTTGATTCTTTGTCCTCACACAGTTCGGGGCGACTGATATCGAGGAGCTGGGTGATGGCAAAGCCAACATGGGACAGGAAAAGGGGGCGCCCCAAATCCAGTGTTAATAATGTTCTGCCACCCACTGTCTCGTACGCATCTTAGAAAGGCCGATGGCAGGAAACGCGGTGACGATCAGGGGTACGACATGAACGTGCGCTAATCTCCCGATGGACGATTTAGTGGAGTCAACTTCCCAGCAACGCAGAAAGAGGAATGCTTGTTTTCCAATTTGCATGTGAATGCACAACATTCAATGCACTTTGATTGTAAAGGCTCATGTCAAAGCGACGATCGTGGGCGAGGGGCAGGGGTTGCATGAGAGGGCAATGTCTGTAACGTGGGCTCAAAGGTGGGAGGTTTCCAGATCATGATAAATAATAGGGCTCCAGTTTGGAGCACTATAGAGCGGCAGAGCAGACAGTTTAAGCTCTTGTATGATCACAGGTTGCTGTTTCTCATTACAGCAGGGTCCAGTGGACCTCAGAGTCTGACAAAGAGACACATGAATAGGAAATCAGAATGAAAACAGCACTAATCCACCTCTATAGGTTATTTTCGCTACAGCTCACAGAGGGCCCGCTTTAATTAGCCGTGGTTTAAAGCTCAGAGTTGACATCAGGGCTTCCAAAGACTTAAGGCTGTAAACATGACAGATGAAAAGTCAGGAGGCCTTGAATGATGATATGGATCGCAGATCTGGATATTGTGGTAAAAGTTTAGAGCTAAGGTTCCTAATAAAAGGGCTCATACTCTTCCACGACTTTTGCAAATGTTGTTGTTGCAATGAAATTTAGTGATTTTGTGCAGCTACTTTAGAAAAATTTGCAGAAAATTGTTCAAATTTTGCTAGTTTTGTCATTTTTCCGCTTATGTAACGCGGTAAACGTGACTTTTGGTTACTCGCCAAATAGATCACAGACTATAGCTTGACATCAAGTAAGGCCGAGGCAGTAGATGGAAGAAATACCGCCACCTGCAGGTGGGAGTTACCAGTCACTTAAACCAAATATACTTCAACATGCGGGAAATTTACATTGAACTCAGAATTATGCATTTGTGGGAAAAACTGCACAAATGCATAATTTGTGCATTTGTGCACAAATGCACATAATTTCTATCTCTATGAGGAATCTCTACGAGGAATCGTAAAAAACTGGCGAGATTGATGGATTTATTTTATTAGCTAGTTTTGTGATGGACCTACAGAAAGTAGTGCATATTTATGAACTGGAAAGTAAATTCCATGTATAATTAAATATATAGAGTAGGTCTCCAAACCTATCAGTACATAAACCATCTGGGGCAAAGCCTCACCAGTTCCTGTATGAAAATAACTATTCAATCAGAAGGGCTGAATACAAACTGAAGACACACTTTTCAGTAGGAATGTACAACATATTCACATTAACATTCTTATTGACATATCGATTTTTAGTCAAACACGTTGGAAACTTCATGTCACTTTCCTTTTACAATTTTACATTAAATCCATTTTGTGGCTGCAGCAGGACAACCACAACATGCAGCTTTGCTTTCACAGAAAAGTGTGCAGGCAGTGAAAATGACTGTAACTAATTAATTACCTTTTCCCTCCCTGGTGTTAAGAAAAAGAAGAAAGAAGAAAGCACTAAGATATTACCTTGACGAAATCAAGGCCACATAGCTTGGCCTGGGATCCGAACTGCCATTTGCACTGTGTGTCTGCGTCGTACAGCTGGCCAGGAAGCTGCTCGGGATACTTGTACTGACCGATCTGCTTGGGTTCGTCTCCGAGGCAAGATGCCTGGGCTGTTCTGGTGAGCAGACGGCACACGAGCAACGTCAAAAATACGAAGAAAGCAACAGCAGTGAGGTTAAACTGAAGTCGTAGAGCACAGGTTATAAAATCCCAGTCCAGGAGGGCCTGCGCCCTGCAACTTTTAGGTGTGCCTCTGCTGCATCACACATGAATAGAATAATTAGGTCATTAAGTCTCTGGAGAACTGATCTACACAAGGAGGAGGTAATTAAGCCTTTTCATTCCAGTGTTTTGTATCTGTGGCACATTTAAAAACTGCAGGACAGCGGCCCTTGAGGACTGGAGTTTGACACCCCTGTCGTAGAGCCTACCCAAGGAAGCGGCTGAGGTACTGCCGACTGCAGGTAGACCAGGAGAAGACCCCGTTATTACCAGCCAGAGTGGGAGACATGATGTTGCCCTCCGTCTTACGACAAGGATTCCCTTCCCCGTCATGGATCATCCCAAAACTACAATCAGAAAAAAATTAAGTTGAGCTCTGTGTAGAGGAATACAATTAAATACATCAACATTGTGACATTTTGCTTTCTACTGTTGCACAGTAAAATTAAATATCTGTTCCCAAGAAATGATATGCCTTTAGACAACATTTGTTTCTGCAAATATGGCCATTTAATACTGATTCTCTCAATTCATTACCAGCACAAGTCCAGTTTTGTCTCTCTTAAAGGAGCAGTGCTCCGTGTTTTCCAGCAACATAGTGCCATTGTACAGCCCAATGAAATGTTATCTTCATTTGTTATAAAAATGCTGAATATATGACTGAAAATATATTTCACCTTGTAATTTAACACCTTGAAATTGGGCCTCTGTCTCTTTAAGAAACTCCCACTCTTTCTGAAACTCCGCCTTCAGAAAGTCATCACAACATGGCTCCTCTATTAACCCTGAAGCAAAGTTTTTACCAGTGTTGGACTGAGAAGCAGCTCGTTTAATGAGTTCAGCAGATGTGCAGTACCAACAGCTGTTTGCAAATTTCTGCTGGCTAGTCGGCAGGAGCTGAATGGGTGGGTTCACGGGAGGAGGGCTGGAAGCTTAGAAATTGAAGCTCTGAGGAGGGGCTCCAACCTTGAAGGAGGAGGTAGGTCCATTCAGGCACTTGGTGAATGGTTGCCATGGGAATGAAAGGATTTCTCAAACATGCATCAAAGAATCGAGACAACACTGCAGGTATGATTTTGAAGAGGGAATAAGACTAACACGATGTAAAGCTCAAAATAGTTGATTTTACATAATACTGCCCCTTTAAGACGTATTTTTAACAGCCTCACAAATGCAGAATGATTTACATCTAAAACAAGAGTTAATTAAATTCATCGTGACATTTTTTTAAAAACATACTTGTGTCCAGACTCGTGAGCGATAGTGAAAGCCAGGCCCAGCCCTGTGTCCTCGTTGATGGTGCAGCTCCTGTACTTACTGCACATGCCGCTGATCGGGGCAAAACCTTCCCAGACGAAGAGGGGAAAAAAATGATCAAAGGTCAACTGTTGGTATCATCAGGTGATTGAACACCAAATATTTCACTAAATCAAGTCTCCATTGTGAAACATGAGAATTTCTCAACTTTCTCCTCGTTGTTTTTTTTTCAGCACATTCTGTTGGGACAGGCAGAAACCGTTTGTCAAATATGTGCGGCGCTGCCTATAGGAAGGGGAATTTTACACAAGCGTCCAGGTGCAGCCTCACAAGTCAGAACCAATTTATTTAGTGTTGTTCTTTAGACTGTGATTGTCGATCAGTAAAGAACCATGGTTGCTTGATCCGACATCAGCCCATCCGTTTTCTGAATCTCGCTGTATCCTGTTCCACGATGAGAACAATCTGAGCAGGAGTAGAACTGACAGCTTTAAGGGGAAAAAATCCTAGTTGTGCATTTAACTTTCAACAGAGACTTGGTATTGGTCCCTTTTGTTTTCATCTTTTACTTTTGTCTAGGAACAGTTTCTTCCAAAAATCCAAAATATTAAGCAACATGTAGAGGATTAAACCCAACTTGATGGTTGTAGTTCGTCCTGTGGAATTCAGAGTAAGAGGGTCCAGATGAATAAATTGTTCCCTGACTAAAGTCAACTCCAATTACCTGTTGGTCTATTCAGGGTCTTTGCAGGTTTCACCAATCGAAATTTAATGCTTTTTAAGACCTTTTAGATACAATTATGAAAAAAAATTAAGTCCTGTGATGATTGTATTTAAGGCCAACTTACATTTATTTTTCAATTAAATAGTTGTCTCAGGCCTTACTTTCTTTTTAAGACATTTTAAAGACCCTTGTGAAAAAAACATCCAAGACCTTCATCATGACAGAGATGTACAAATAATGCAGGGGTTTAAAACTGTGAAGTTTCTTGGATCCTTTTATGGATCCAGCACAAAGCTGGGAGAAGCAGCTTTGTGCTTCTCCCATGGAATATGGCTCTCAAGCTAGATAGGTAGCTAGTAAGTGTTAGCAGCTTGTTACCGGTAGCCTTAACCGGCTCAAGTCACAGAAGACAGTAAGTGAAAATTTCTGGAGCAATTCAACCTTTTGCCTGATAGAAAAGACCTAAGAGAAAAAAAGATACATAGAATAAAGAAAACTAAATTAGGCCTGCCATGTCCGAATTTAAGACTGACATTTTTAAGGCCAACGTACATTTTCTTCAATGAATTAAAGACATGTTAAGTTCTTAATTTAAGAGAACTAAATTTAAATCTTCTTAAGAATGCACAGACACCCTGCTTTTGTCTGCGTTGACCTAGCTAGACACGTTGCCACCATTTGCATGGTCAGTACT
Organism: Poeciliopsis turrubarensis; assembly: GCA_010277015.1. Taxonomy (NCBI): domain Eukaryota; kingdom Metazoa; phylum Chordata; class Actinopteri; order Cyprinodontiformes; family Poeciliidae; genus Poeciliopsis; species Poeciliopsis turrubarensis. Next base: position 1,103,730 of record VMRN01000076.1, read on the forward strand.
GAAAATCTTAGTCCACTTTCATGTGCTTGCAAACATAGAAATCATTTTCACAAGTCTAAGTCAGATCTTAAATCTTTTGGCCCGAGATATGTCTCAAATGTCAAATAATGTTTTCCAACTGATGAAAGTTCTTTGTGAACTTAGGTTCACAAAGCAGCCTTTCCTACCACCAACTATTTATCTGACAAAAAAAATTCACCTCTACAACGACGTTTGAAGAAAAAAACAAATATTATTTTGGGATTTTTTACAACCTATGTGCTTGGCCATCAAGAAAGACGACTGCAGAGTGAAGCTCAGCAGAGGCGTTAGAAGAGAGAGAGAGTAAACATACTCATGTTTTTATGGCGCTTTTCAGAAACGTTACTAGCAGGAGTAAAATGCTAGCATGATGTTTGTAAAGGAGGGACAAACAGAAAACACATTAAATTTGACACAATCAGTACTGACAACAAACCAAAAATACTAATACTAATTTGTTAATTTTCTGCACTTAAACCCAGTGAGTTCATTTTTTACAAAGTATCAAGAGGGCGTTCAGTAAGGACAGACGTCTGTTCTTAAGTCACTCCAACTGTTATTGGTGACCAAAAAAATAAATAAATAAACATATTTTAGATATTTCATACTGAACATTTCATACCCAGGGTGTCACAGGGCTCGTTCTTCCAGGAGCAAATGTCAAGTCCGGTGAGAAGAACAGCATGGTCGTGCCGTTTCCCTCCTTTCCCCACCAGACCCGACTGCCACTGACAGAAACTGTTGAGGGACTGGTCGGCATGGTGATTTATATTCAAGCCCAGCTGGAAAAGAAGAGTGGGAAGTTGAGAAAAAGAGGGAGAGGGTGTCGCTAAGCTTTTTAGTGGTGTCTAGTGAAACATGGAGGAATTTAAGTTTAAACCAACTTTGGGTCACTTACGGCGTCGTGTTCCAGCAGGAGCAAGCTGACCACCACAATGTTGATGTCGGATCCAATGGTGCCATCTTTAAAAAGACTGGAAACCTACAACAACACTGAGATAGTTAGCAGAAGAAAATCAAACCATTGACAAATCCATCACATAAGACTGTAGACAATGGAAATATGGACAAAGAAAGCACCCAGTCCTGAAAATGTGTGATTCAGACTAATATTAGGCTTTCAAACTTTAACTATGACAAGTATTGTTTTTGTAATCTTGCTCTTTCTACAGCACACCATTACGACAACATTTTTGGAATAAAACAGTTTAACTTGGACATTTCAGTCATAAATTGGTACTTAATGATTGCGTGAGGGAGCACATATGAGCTCTGTACACACTAAGATGAGTCTCATAGAAAAGAGGAATTATGTTTGTAAACGATTAAGAAAAAAATGGCAGGTTACGACGCCACAGAAAATGTTGTAGTAGGCATGCCAGGCCATTAGGTGGCACTGTAAAACTGCTGGAAAATGACCCGAACGACACAGAACGGAGCCATTTTTGTTGTTTGTGAGAAAGACAAAGCTACTGCATTATTGTTTAAAAAAGGCAAAGCTTCGCATGGTCACATGGAAACACAAAACCAGTGTTTTGAAATTTAAACCGGTTTCAAAAATGATCGTTTCTGGTCTCCTGAGACACTCAATTTTTATGGACACACAGCCAAAACTATACAGAACTTTTGCTGATAAACTGTAAATTATCTCCATGTAACAATTGTTTCATTTTTTTTTTCTTCAGCACTTTACATTTTCAATTTGTACCAAAGACCTAGCATGTTTGATAAGCAAAGTATTATTGAATTGAATTGAACTGAGGAAACATCAGCTCTCACAGAGTTAGCGCTGTCTGTTCAGTGGCCATTTTCCTTACAGATGCTCCTGCCAATTAAAGGCCAGGTGCAGGTGGGTTTGTGTGTGTTACTGAACTATTATTATCTCCTCCCATCATTTCACCTCTCCAATACTCACCATATTCATGACGGTGAGGACGTAGGTGGTGACGTTCTCCCGGCCGTGTTTTTCCAGCATCTTCCTGTCTGCCACCACCAGGGTCTCCACATTCAGACCTCCCACCCTGTTGGAGTTGATGGGCGATCTCCTCGCCCGCCCGGGCTCCTCCACCTCGGGCGCAGCAAACTCATCCGGCAAGATGAAGAGGTCGCCTTCGGGAGGCTGGGGAGCATCTAAGAAGTAAAAAATAAACATAGGTAAAAATGAGAGGAATTAAAAGAGGTGCCGATTTATTTTACAAATAAAAATATGAATTCTGTTCAGCCTCCTTTAATATGACACCCCTGAAGAAATTCAGTGTGAGCAGTTTGCATTAGATGTCACTTAATCTGTAAATTTAGATATTGTAAAAAACAGTGAAATGAGATCATTTCCATTCTGAAAAAAAAATATTTATTTTTGAGCAATTGTTTTGTAGACATCATAATCCAATTTATTTATGGTTTCTGTTGTGTGTGCTTTGTTTTATTTATTGATTTTAGTTCCATATATAAGGAAAAAGAAGAGCATGTTTCTAACCTAGCAACCAGGAACAATAAATCTAAAAAGTATTATTAGTACTTTGTGTCATTCTGTTGTGAAAATTCAAACAGAAATTAGACTTTTCTGTTGTGAATTTGAAGTAGATAATTCATGCATTAGCTAAAATATCCACATTTAAAAACATTTGTTGTTTCTTTATTTTTTTCCCCCCCCCCAAAGTTATGAAAAGCAATTACACCGACTAAATCACGCCGGACAATTGACGACAGAAGGAATACAAAGTTCCCTTACATACATTGCTTGCGGCGCCCGCAGAAGTGTTGCCGCTGCAGTTTTCCGTGTTGGTAGTCGTGGTGTGTCTGCGCTTGGTGTTGATGATGGGAGAGGTAGGGGTTCTCAGCGCTGCTCGATCTTCTGTGAACAACATGCTCTGCGGAGCGCTTGTAGACCACATGCGCGTGATGACCGTAGGGGGCGCTGTAGTTGTGCCGGTCGGCCAGGTGTTGAGGTAGGGGAGCGATCAAGTACTCCTCGTTAGAGACACGGATCAGGCCTGCCTGGAAAACACACACACAGATTTCGCAACTAGTTCAATCTTTAAAGTTTGCACATTTGGCTATAAGCAAACGCATAAACTTTAATTCTACAAATGATACAATGTTATAATCAAAAGCAAAGTCTGGTTGGTTGGTTGCAATCAAATGTTTGCTTTCCATGAATCTGGATTTGTTATAAACTGCTCAAGAGTAGAGCAAGAAAATTCAAAAATATCCATCCACCGCATAATGAGCCATTCTGTCTTTCTGCAAGAAGAAAGACTATTCAAAACTGCCAAGTCTTTCAAAGACTTGGGCACCTAAGGAAATCTACCTGCTCCACAGTCATAATTTGTAATTCTCAGCAAAACTGCAGACAAACCAAGAAATAATGTATCTACAGTCATGCCAAAGTCCAAGAAGGTGTTATTTCTTTACATTTGTTTAAATTGAAGAATCGGCTTTTCCGACCGATATCTCACTGTTTTGACTCACTAGCTGTCTTTCTATTGAGAATAAAATTGTGCTAACTGGAATTAAAAATTCCAGTTTTTAATTCCAGTTAATTTGCTTATTTGAAACATGCCAATTTAAGAAAAGCTCCTGTTTTTTTGATTAAATGTTTTTGAGCTAAGATTAGGTGTTTTTTTTATGGCCTTACCAAAATTGGTGTACTTCGCAAAGCTGCAATGGAAACAGTTTTGTCACATCATGTCGGCTTGTAGACAGCAGTGACGCGATTATTTGTAGCTCACTGGCCTCCTTGGACAATATGTAGCCGGCTCCACCAGAAGTCTCACAGCATCGCATTCGAAAGTGTTGGATCCCACCACTCACTACAATTTTCCCAAAACGCTGCATACATAAGTAGCCACAACTTACGAATCAGGAGGTTGACATTCCAACGGCTCAATAAGACACAGACGTCTTTTCTGACGGCTAATAATGAGCGCTGGCACTATGGCTGAATTATGAATAAATCTCGTGTACATTCAGGTGTCATTTCTTATTTAATGGAAATACTACAATTGTGAAATTGTGGTTTTTTTGTCATCAGTAGAACATCGACAGTTTTGTGCACATTTATGACAGAAACACAACCAGTCAAACCTGTCCTCTGAAGAGAATGTCCAGCTGAATCTTAAACATTCCACCTGATCACAGACGTCTACCTAATTCACCTCAACAAACGTACACAATGTAGCGCTGCAGTCGACACACATTCAGACTCCTGGCCATGCACCCACTGACCCATTTGTGAGTGGTGTGTGTGAGTATCATGTCATGGACTGTGTATATGTATGTGTGTGTTTGTGTGAAAGAGCTCTATGCTCCAGTTGAACTGACCCCGTTCCCCTTAGACTAGCAGGTGACAAAATAAACTTAGGCAGGACAAAAGGGAAGCCATGGTGAGGCTCTTGTTGTCAAAACACTGCCTGGGTATATGGCAGACTGCCATCACTCCATCCATCCTTCCATCCATCCAATTCCATCCATGCATCAGATTCCTTAGAAATCTGTTGATTGCACCAATCCTTGATGACTCAGTATGAAGATTTTCCATGATGTTACTTGCTAGGTCCATTGGTTGACGAGTCTCCTGTCTTATCAGTGATTGGTTGTATTCAAACTCTTTTGTGTAAGGAATCTCCAGCTTCAGCCATTAGGTGTAGTCTCAAAGTAAGGAAATGTCATTGGCAAATAAAGATGACTACAGCTTCCTACAACAGGTTATCCCTTACAGAAGAAATCCTATGAACTTGATATAGACCTTTCTTGTCCTTGGTAGACAGCACATGTTTTTCGGACTTAGAGTTCCTCCATGAATACCTTTTGTTTTTTTATCATTCTGATATTTTTCCATGCTAAGTGCTCGTTCTCCAGTGCTTTAGGGTTCTTTTGTTACTCCTGGTTTTATCTCAGGAACCTTTGGAGTAATCTTTGTCAACCTTTTCTTTCCCAGTTTGTGGATAAAGGTGATCAATGTGTTCAGATTGATTTCCAAAGACTCAGATAAAAACTCTGTAACTTTTTCAAGACTGATGGATATTAGGGACTTTCTCATCTGATTTTTTTTGTAAAATGGGGCAGAATGTCTTTCTTTTTACTGATTAAATGGTTTCTTAATTCATGTCAGACAGTAAATAAGCCTGAGTGTGGCTGGTGAAGCTTAACCAAGAAAGGAATTAATCTGTTTTAAATTATTGCTTTAAAACAGGGACTAATTATATTGCTACATAGGGCCTGGTTGATTCAGACACATATACTTTCTTAATAAATTAAATAGTGTTTCAAAAACTTCTTTTTGAATTAACACAACCAATCTTTAGGTCATATTTAAGCTAGTTTGAAGAGCCAAAACATTTAAGCGCAATAAATCTAGTGCTGAAACAATTAATCATATGAATCGAATATTGAAATAGTTGTCAACTAAGTAATCGATTAAATGTTAAATGGATTGCACAGACCATTTGATTAATGAACAAAATACTCAGAGAAGTACTTTAAACAAAACTGTACAAAAAAAATGATACATTTTGCAATTAAGATGAAAAAAAAAACCCGGTCTCCAACTATGTTTTATCCAAAACTCCTAGAGAGGCACCGTTTTATCATCACCTTGTAAAAAAAAAAATAAAAATATATATATATATCCTTTTAAGCAGTTTTTGACATCTAATTGTTAACTTGTTAATCAAAAACTAATCAATAAATCAGCCCAGGTTATACTGCTGTTAAATCAAGCAGAGTCCTGAGCTTTTCATGAGCTGTTTTTTAGCTGCAGATGCATCTTTTCTGTTTTTTTCTTTTTTTTTTTTTTTTTACAAATGATCAAGCTTTCCCCAAAGGAATGCTGTGCCATTGTATTTTATTTAAGAAAATGTTGATTTTCTGATATAAAAAGAATATTGATTAATTTGCATTCCTTTTAACGTATTTCTAATATTGCCTAAAAGAATTCTGCAAAATGTGAAATTTTATTTGTCCGATTAATCATCAGAATAATCGATTACTAAAATAACCTTTAGTCCCGCCCCTACAGTAATCAGCACGGGTGTAAATACTTATTTTACAGCACTGCATTTCCAGACGATGTAGTCCACAAGGAAACAATGAACTCTTTTTTTTTTCTTTTTTTTTCCTTAGCAGCGCATTCATTAAGAGATTAACATAAATGGCTGATGAGACTTTTTGCTCTGTTTGCGGCTACGGTGTAATTACATATTCCTTTGGCGCTGCCTCTCATTTCCCATCACTCAAAGGTTTTATTATTGACCCACCTGAAGCACAACCATCCACCACAAAGAGCCGCATCGCTAAAGTGTCTGCCCGTCTACCACGTCTCCCCGCTCTCCGTTCCCAGCAGCGAGCAGATGGAAAGCTCTGTGATGATAATGACAGGAAATCAATCCCATCTGCAGCAAACAGTTAGAACGGGGCTTTGTTAAAGTGCGTGAGCATGTGTGTGTCTGGATTAAAAGTCCTTTTGTCAGCATTTGTTTTTGTGTTCAAGTGAATACCGAAGCGAGTGTTTTGTATCGTGGATATTGAGGTGAGCAGATTCCAGACGCATGGATCCTCCTGCATTCTGTTTCCCTGCACACCTGCAACCCGTTGGTGTGACTGCTTTGCGGTCAGTCGTCACCTGGTGTACTCCATCCTTTGCCTTGTTTCCCGACATGTTTTATCCCTAATCTTCGGATTTCTGTTTGTTTGGACGCTCGTGTTTGAAATGCAGCGCGATAGTTCGTCGACTCGATAACAGCTCCGGCAAAACACCGAGCGCTCCCCGTCACAGGGCCGCGTGGCAATAAATATTCATCTGATCTGCTCTGAATGAAAGCTCAAAAACTGAAAACAGATTTGTGTATCAGTGATTTTTCTCCTTCGTCTCCTTCGCTTGAGCGGGAGTTCCCCAGCCGTGCCACATGGACGAGTTCAAACTGGGTCCAACTCCCACAGCAGCAAAAGTAATAAAATAATGTCATATTGATCATTGAGTTTTTTAATCAGTTTTTTTATTGTTGTTGTTCTTATATATGTAGGTGGATTTTATGACGGACCAACATTTCTTCACATTTTCCCATCATAGTGAAGTCCTCTCATAACTTTTCCTGAGCTCCAGGCCCCGTTTTTGTTTGTTACAGTTTCACTTTTTGAAACCAGGTTTCAAAGTATTGGTTTTCTTTAACAACAGAGGTGTGAACTTTTCCACAGGTGTGAAACTGCACTAGTCCAGAACCCACCATAGCATATAGCAACCAAAACACTGGCTGCTAGCATCAAGCTAACTTAATCTGTTCAGTTTAACACAACTCCTAATGAGGAATAAACATGCATTACCTGAGAAGTTAGTACACTTTTGATGGAAATGGGTTACTGTTTTCTAAATTAGCTTGAAGCTAGTGAGGGGCAAGCTATAGGTGAAAAGCATATGAGCAATTCAACGACTTGTTAAAATCACAGCACCACATAGTGGCCTGGCATGACAACTACACTGGGTTTAAAGCGTCTTGGCGTCTACACGTTGAACCGACAACTTTCTGGGAATTCCTTTGAGATTCTTCAAAAACAATTACATTTGATTCATCACTTGATTAACAGTGATGATAATTCCCACCTACAGGCGGCAATGTTTCTTATTTCTACTACACTGAAGCTTCAGCCACATGTAGTAGTCTGTGATCTATTGGCGAATAACAAAAAGTCACGTTTACCGTCAAACAAAAAACATGCAAAATTCCTTGCAAATATTTCTAGTGCAGCACCAAGAAATCTGAGTTTGGCTTTTTTTAAAGATCACACAAAAATTATCACAAAATCATGGAGGGACTGATTAGAAAAACGTGATCCAATAGCTGATTATTGAAATGGCGTCAACTTGAACTAAGCCACATTTTCTTTTCCTTTCTTTTCCACAGACTCTTTTCCTTACTTTTCCACCATGACTCTAGATAAGTGGACAGTGTTGCTGGGTCTTGAGCTTGTCTTCCATTTGCCATCTTTGGCAGAAAATGGAGTTTTAAACTCTTACCTCACCAAAGTGCCTTCTTCCACACCCACAGAAATATTTCATAAATTTGAATATGCATTCCAGTTAGGCTTGGATGTTAGATTATAAGTACACGAGCCCACATTTCTGCATTAAACATGCTTTTTCACTGGTCTGACATAATATTCGAATCTTAAATGTCATATTTTCACTGGCTGTAAGTGGAAAACCATCATAGTAAACAGAAACAAAGCCTTGAAAACATCCATGTGTGTAATTAATGTATATCATTTTACTTGTGTCACTGAAATAAATTAAATTTCCCATTTAATTTGAGAAATGTATCCCATCTTTAAGAATTTCAGCAACCAGGAGGCAGTAGTATTGCTTTATATTAAATGCTTTGCAGAGTTATTATAGATATGCACATTTAAGGTGCCGGTTTATATATTTGATAATTACAAGGTAAATTGCATGTAGAGTCTCCCAGGGGCCCTCGTTAAAAAGCATAATGTAATGTCACCAGAAAAGACCTCTGGTTATCTCCTGACATTAAAACTGGGTAGGACTTAGTTAAATTAAAGGGCTAACTGTGTTAGCTGAACACCCTTTTACTTCCTGTCACATATTCACCCTCGCACATGGTGAGATAAGAGGTTAGAGAGGAAAACCTGCTGTTTGGAAAAGCTTCAGGGAAATTTAATGTTATTTTTTTTTTAAACAGGGCTTTTCCTCTGCTTTTTGCTAAAGTTGTTAGCTGCTAAACGCTTTTGCTTGGCAGTGCGACCATTTCAGTCGAGCGTCAGTCTGTATAACTGTATAAACTAGTCTCTTTTAAGGGTTTCCTACCATAATATTACGAGGCAAATGACTAAGTGCTTACATGCTGTTAAAGACTGGGGCCGAGCAGTGAGAAGCCCCAAGCTGGTGATTACCGAGCTCTGAAGCACATCTGCACTCCAGCTCAGCGGAGACCACATGAGCACAGTATGTGGTGAAAAAGAAGAAGAAGAAGAAGAAGAAGAGGGAGAGGGGGTGGGGGGAATCATACGGGAGCAAAGGAGGCCCCTCAGACGTCTAGCATACTCAATGGAGTCATAGTCGGAGTAATTACAGTTTGCTTATGTCAGTGACGTGTCTTTAAAACAGGGTAAAAATCGGGTACAGAAGAGATGTTAATTTTGGATCTGGGATCAGAACGAGACAAGAGCAAAGCTGAAATGACAGGGCAGGACACAGACTTTCCCATGCAGCACACAATGTGGCATTCATGCTAAAATAGCTGGGCAGCTAAGCTTCGGCAGCACAGTTTCTAATCACCCGATTAAAGAAAGGACATTTATAGACAACTCATGTCGAGATCACAACAACTTAAATTGTCACTGACACGATGAAGCCACTCACGTGATTTAACAGGATGAAATGCTGTGCTTTCATTTTGTGCACACAAAAAAACTTTGAATTATGAGTATCAGTTCCGCGGCATCGCAGAGTGATGCAGTGACTGTATGAAGTAATTGGGTCAAATGCCAGCGCCGTCTTCTGATGTCATCAGGGTAAGTCAAAGTGTAAACGAGCAAGGCTAAGCACACAGAAGCAAGTTGAGAGCGATTGAATCTGGCAAAATTAATCAGTAGTTGGAGCCCTAATTCAAAGTAATTAAATTCAAAAACAGATAAAACACACACACATTCACTAAAGAGGTGTATGTGACCGTGACGTGTTGTTCCTCTGCAAAGGGTCCATCCCTGAATCACAAATCACAAGTTTTGACAGGTAAAAGCCAAAGGAAAAAAAAAATGCTTTTCTGACAAAGATAACTGCCTAACAGTAGGTTATTATGTAAACATGAAAATATTTTTATTTTGAAGTTCCTGGAAAATAGTCATTGCAATTGTTCTGGCGATCTGCCAGGTAGCCACTCCCCTCTCTACTGGTTAGTGATGAGAACCAGGTGGACTCAATTTCCTAGCCATCAGAGAGTGCAGGTGCTTTTGGTGTGACCGACCTGTCACTCCTGTTTGAAAAAGTGCAAACAGTGCTGGTAGCACATGTAAATTCAGAGCTGTGCAAAAGTCTTCTACAAAATGTGAAGGACAGCCGGCAGGCCTCACAATGCTGTTACTCATTTCCTGAGTCTCACTGGAGCAGCACATACACTGATTGATTGTTGTATCTAATAGTTTTAATCTATTAGATAGTTTTAATCTTACTGAAGTCAAGCTAGTAAGTTTTAGAAAAAGTGTTTATTGGTGAAGTAGAAAGTGAAAAAAGATTAGACTAAAAAATAAAACTAAATAAATAAATAAATGTTGGTCAGAATATTTGACTATGAAAATATATTTAACAAAATGTTGATAAATATGCTAATTTATTTATTTATTGGTGTTGAAGTTTACCATAACATATTTCCTGTTTTGGAATAACTGGTTTAAAGGTTTGGAAATCTTGTTCATTTCAGAATGTGTTGGATGTGTTTCTGTTTCTTTTGAGGGTTTTCACCTATGTGGCTGAAAGTCTAAAACACTATGGTGACCATCAGACAAAAATAAAGATGGATCAGCTAAATTGAGTGAAATCCAGTTACAAGTTTCCTAGTATAGATTATCCCTTTCAAGTGGAGAACATCTTTTACCCCTGTCAGAGATTAAATTGAATGTTTTAGCCATAAATTTGTGCACATTTCACAGCGATTTCACAATGAAGCCAAACTATAATAAAGTCATAGAGGAAATAAGTGAAATTCATATGTAAGAAATGGATAAAGTTTGTCCGAAAGGGATAATAACCACACAGACACAGACTAACAAAAGCAAAAGCTCATTTCTTAAAGGTCTGTTAAAGAACAGGGGTTGTGAACTCACTCTGAGTCATTAATTGCTGTAAACAGATGTCAATGACTTCAAAATCTGTAACAGTTAAAATTAAAAGAAAATGTTGGCTGTGGACTGTTTTAAATTAATATGAATGATTGATAAACAGTTTAAAATGTTTAGAACCGTTCCTCCAACTGATGCCATCCAAAAATACTACGACCCAACCAGGGCAATTTTCTGGAACAAATTTCTGCCCTGGGTGGTGAAAACCATTCTGGTTCCTGAAAAAGGTTCCTCTGGTGGAAATGCGCCTTAAATCAAGATGTGCAGCTTTACAGCATGGGATTTTGGAATCCCATGCTGTTCTCGGGCTTTATGAATGGTTTTGCTCTTCGCGGTCAAGCTTTTGTTCCCCCTTCCAGTCTTCTCTTCATGGTACATTTGGATAACAACATGCCAGCGGGCTGAAAATTATTATTTTCTGGGCTGGACTGTCTTATTTCTGCAATGAAAGTAATGTTAATGCTGCTAAGTTGGCAAGCAAATTGTTTTTCTCGCACATCTAAGGCTGTAGCAATTCATGTGTTGCGCTACGGCTCATTTTCGACAATGAGTTCTCAAAGACTGCTCGGCGCGAGTAGCACAACATAGAAAAATCAAATGTCCTATTTTCATTGTTTTTTGGAGTGCCAACTAGCATCCTTAAATTGACTGGTGTGATGCATAGAAAACAGCAGCCTTTCAATGATTGGACGTACACTGCAGATGCTGCCCACTGGCTCCTTCGGCGCGAACAGTGGCGAAGCGCACCACAGGTTTATGCATACAGGTAGAGCGGAAACACATGCAGACTGACTGAAAACGGCAATTCGCTGTAGCGGGTGGTTGCGCAAGTGTAGCTTTATGGACAATAGACTTCATACCATTGTGGTTGCAACAAATGGGTGACGGAGCACATTGTGGTGTGTGTTGCTGGTTACATGTGTTTTTGTGTGTGACAAAGGTGCCAAAGATCCCATCACTCGTATGGACATGAAAGCTATGACTTGCAAGGCAAAGTGAGAATTCATTCAAATTGACTGAAGATTAACTAAAAAGTACACAAATTTTTATTCGTCTTTGTGAACCTGCTGCTTTATTATAGTAATTTTTACTATTAAATTGAACACAATTTCAGATTTCTGTGTTATTTTTGTTCACATTGACTTAAAAAATGAGCTACTTTTGTTAAAGGTTAGTTTTCTAGGCTACAGAAGTGGAATTGTTAGCAATGGGCACATATGAAAATTTGGGCCAATATCTATAGCCACTATATATTCTGCTGTTCTATAGCCACTACATATTCTGCTGTTCTGGGATGATTTACCAATATTTTATTAAATTTAATCATCGGAATAATTGATACGTTCTTTGATTGCTGAAATAATTGTTTACAACAGCCCTATTTATAATGTCCAAAATTCATAATATGGACTTTCCTAATATTAATATTTTTTGCATTGCTTCTTCTCTCAGAGGATTCCCTTCGCAGTTGAATTAAGAGCTCGGTTTGAGGAGTTTTGGTCTTTCGAGGGCCTCCAGTAAGAAACCATCACAGGTTAGATTAAATAGCCAATGTTTTATTGGAAAAACGGCATATTTGAAATTATTTTAATAAAACATTTTTAAAAAAATATACTAAACTTCTGGTCAGTCTTGCCATTTCACTGTCTTCCAACTGCAACACTCTGTTGAGCGTTAAAGTGACTCTAGTGGGTCAGATTTGATGCATGAGCACTGTTTGTTAAAGCTACAGCATCCACTTGAACACTTCAACGGTGGCCATTAATCTTGTGTGAGAAAGACTTTGCACATGCTTTAAAAAGCACACCAAAGTACACACACACACACACACACAACGCAAACACTGTGGTTTTTTCTCTTCCTTTCATGCACACACCATCCATATCCATCCACGCTGAGAGCCTGACCCTCCTCTCCTGCTGGCATCTTACGGTGGTCACTACATCACTGTCAGCATCCAGACCACCAGGGAAAAGTGCCGGGTCACTCCGCTGCTGTATCACTGAGCCCCAAGCTCCAAGTCATGGAATTATGGCCAACCTGGAGACGTGAATGGAGGCGGGGAGGCATTCCAGTTTGTTGGCCTTTGGAGAAAGTGGACAGGTACAAATAGCCTGAGAGCTTGCTGGGAATCAGTCACTTGAGGGTTTTTTGTTTTTTATTTTACCTTTGGAAACAACCTGCGAGATCAGAATTGGGTTGCCAAAACACAAGAAGCGCCACTTGTGTTTCTATTTCTTGCCATATGCTTAAAGTTTTAATGTAACATATATTCAGATCAACAGTCTAAGGGGCACGACAAACGGGAGGCGATGTCACTCCATTTCTGTCAATTTCCTACAGGTAAATGCTTGTATTCCTTTGGTCAAGTGACACGCGAATGTATTCGCATGACGACATTTATGTCTGTGAATTTTTGTGCATGACACAGTAAAGTTGATAAATATTTAACTGGGATATTTTACTGGGATTTTATAGGTGTGACCAATGTGGGACCTGATGGTGACAGTGGTAAACGTTTGTCCTACAATCAGAAGGTTGCCGGTTTGACACAATGTATTAAACATGGGGAGCCAATAAGTGGTTCTATACTTTTATTTTCTATTGTTTTTCTTTTGTTAGTATTTGCTCTAACTCATGTAAAGCACTATGAACTGCTTTGTTGCTGAAAATGTGCTATACAAATAAAATGACCTTACCTTAAACTGGCAAAATCAGGAAAACTTCCACTCTACAAATCTGGTGAAAGGGCCGAAATACTGAAATCGGTTCTCATTGCCTCAGCTGCATGGTGAAAATGGCGTCATATTGTCCTGCAGCCTTCTTGTTACAACTGCTCTGTTGAACTTTTCGTCCCTCTCTCCAGGGAAAGGGACGACATTTACTCCATTTACTCAACTATTACTTACTACCAAACTTAAACAGAAACCCCAACTGAAATGCAGAGAATCTTGTTGTGAGATGACAACACAGGTTTAAATACTTTCTCAAAGCTTGTGAGTGACTGCCTCTGCCACGGCATCATTTCTCTGCCTTTCCCTGAGCTGGTTTTGAAATGCCTAATTAAACTGAGATGCTGTGATCAAAACAGCAGTTTTCCAACTGGATCTTGATTGCTCCCTTTGCACTGTGCTCTGCAGCCTCAAACCTCATCAAGCATCAATAACAAGTCCTGGGAAAAGAGCAGAGGCTCTCGTCACACCACAGGGAGCCCCTCAGAACTCTCCTCTTACAACAGTCACTGCTGGTTGCCACGACACGCGGCACCGTGTCGACGACGGCCATCAGACTCCAAGTTTGATCCCAGCGCTTGACATGGAGGGGGGAGGGCTATTTGGGCAGCCTTTTTTTTCTTTTTTTGGTCTTGCATGCAAGTGTGCAAGCACAAAGTGAAGTAGTAAATGGCAGTACTGGGAGGGACTGCAATCAGTTCTTGCCATCCCAGTCTTTTCATCCCTGACCAGATTCTCAGCCTACTGCCCCTTAAAACAATTAACTGGACAATAGAAAAATGGATTTCAAAACATAGAAAACACCAAGTCAGCATTGGATCAAATTACACTTTCATCTCAAGTTTCTATCCAAAATAATGAAGCTGACATGCGGCTAGAAATGCAAGCTTACGTCATCAGAGGTCGTCTCTTTATGGCGTTCTCCCAATCTTTGAAAAAAAGACCTTACTAGATTATATTAGCTCATTCTATATATATAATTTTTTTTACATATTAGAATGCTGGCACAAATAATTCATGAAAAGCTTCATGGGTTGTAGGAATAAGTCAGAGATTAAAAGGGACAGTCTGTGTTTTAAACTCCACTGGACTTGTGGGTGACCAGGTCGCTCCGTGAACATTCTCTGCAGTGTGATGCTCTTGTTCTTGTTCTTGTTTTTGGAGCCATTTGCAGGCTAACCACAGCGGTCACTCTAACTTACTCTGTCAGAATTTGAGGCTTCCGGCTGTGTTTCATGCACACCAACCCACACACCCTGCTTATGTTTGCAGCAAAGTTATACACACAACAGGCGTGTTCTGTGTATATGTTTTACCACGATGGACTTTTGATGTGTTGAGATAATCATGCCTTTATACTAACACTATGATTCGTGAAGTCGCAGACAACTTTATGTTTTTCCTTCTCCAACTTTGAGGCCACATAATAAAGTTGGTTGAGACTTTTTGGCAGGAAACAACTTAGAAAGGTTAGTAGACTGTTTGTCTGCCACTGACTGTTGCTCGGCTGACAGCTCCTGCTGTGACATTGCTGAGTTTTAACTTGCATGAGGAGACGCTAATCAGATCGCATCACTAAGGATGCATTTTAATGCAATGTGCAAACAGCTGGGCTTAAATGAGGCACTTGGTATTTGACTAAGAACAGTATGACACTTAACACTCAATCTACCAACCTATCTACCTTTTAAAAGTATTTATGCCCCGTTTTCTAATAAATATAACTTCCTTTGATATCTATAGCTAATATTGAGCAAAACCAAGGACCGACCTTCACAGCTACCTACCGTATTTTTGGGACTATAAGTCACTTTTTTTTTTAATTTGGATGGTCTGACGACTTTTGTTTTTTTAAAGGTTTATTGGCTCTAATGGCCCTTATTCAAAAGTGGTCAGACAGGACAGTGGGTAATGAGAGGGGGGACATCTCCACTGTTGGGTGTTTAAGTAACGCACTGTGAGGCTTGTGAATGATGCAGTTGCACATTGCAGACAATGTGTCACCAGGAACAACATGGACAAAGTCCCTCTCACATCTGACAATTTCTAAACAAATGCCATGTGTCACAACTTATCATTGCAAGTTGTTGCTCAGACATGTCCAGCAGATGTCCGCTTTGAGTCTAGAGTACACTCAAACCTACATGGAGTGACATGGAGACAGCATGGTGACAGCAACAACTTGAATCAACAAGTTGTTGCAAGCCAACCAAAGAGTGAGTGAGTTGATGGCACCAAACTTTATTACCTGCCTGATCGACCAAAGCTTTCCCTCTGCCTACGTCCCCCAGAATGCTGTGCGGTTCTGGATTGGAGTTCGGTGAAAAGTGTTGAACATTCAGTCGAATGTATTTTCTATTAATCTTGATCACGTGTCTATCACAACAGACGTCGTTATTGTTTTATCGCCCAGCAACTAGTTTACAGTCAAGGATCAAATTCACCATCATTTTATGAACTAACTACACAAACAGCCACCTGGCCTGCTCACAACCTCGCTAGATCATTTGATGCTTTGTGAATGTTATAGAAGAATTGAAGCTCTCTGGCTCTAGTAAACAGGGGGATGTCTAAAAAAAAGAACACACAGGTTCAATGAGGAACATTTTTCTCGAACACAGATGGTTTAATAGCAACCCTTTGGCCAACCTTGGACAGTTCCTTCCACCTTTTCTGCTTTGACTCACAACTGGAAGCCGTGCATTGAAAAGTCATTAGGTGATGTTTTGCACGGTGTATCGATGTCAGGGCTCAGGAGGTGGAAGCGGAAAACAAATGCTTTCATTTGCGCTTTCCTCACTCTGGATCTGACTGCTTAACCTGTCTCTGACCTGTCAGGGCCTGGGAAAAGGTCACGGCTAAGAATCATGGTGGGCTCTTCCACAATCAGACAGTCAGACGCTGGGTGCTTCCAAGCCTAGGATGTTTTTAGTTGGAAGACTGACATGTGACATGTTCATCTTTATAGGAAGTTTTAAATTTGTTCAAGAAGCATGTTGTAGAAATAGCCACGGTGCCTCAGATCTATATTCTGATCTTATGAAGGGCTTGGCAGTGCAGGAGTCAGATCAGCTCTGGTCTCCCCAGAAGAATCCTACCCCAGCAAGGGGGGCCGGGAGCACAGAGGGGAGCTGTAAATCACTTCAGTTTTCTGCATTTACTGCAGCGCTCAGCAGCTCTGAACTTGTTCTACATGGTAAGAACCTGTGTGGTTGACACCCACCAACCCCCAAAACAACCAAGCAGGGAGGATTGGGGTCAAGCAGCGTGGCGACCCCAAGGAAAAAAAGAAGACCCCCACCGGCAGCACCCCCCCATGCGCTTCTCTTACAAATCACAGAGCATTACGCCTGCAATGACACCCTTTTATCTCTCGCACAAAACCGAGGAAGACGACTTTATTGAGAGGAGACGCGTGAGTGCGGTGCTCCCTAAAGATGGGGCGTGTGAAAAACAAGGAGCACGGTCGGCTACCGTTGAGGATTTACAGTAGAAAATCCCACGTTGTCATCAATCCATCTAGCTGAGCTCTTAATGCCACCTTGCCCTAGTCTTTATTTCAACAGCTTCCATCTGGTTAAACGAAACCACTGGCTGTGGCTTGGCGAGTAGCTGGAGCTGACACCTCCGTTGTTAAAAAGTGGGCCGGGTTCAGGAACCTTATTACAGACTCCAGCCCTTGTTTCCTCTTCGTTGTTGAAAGAAGACAATAAAAATGAAGATCAGAGACTCTTCTGCTCCCGACACCTTTCCCTCTGCTCCACTACCTTTTGATGCCGACTGAGTCGACCGCGCTCAGTAAAGAAAGTGATGGACTCATCGCTCTCTGTAAAGAGACCGGCCAGGCTCCCAGGGAGCTTCAACCCCAGACAATAAATTCGCATTACTCTCGCACAACACTTTCACTCTCTCTCTTTCACCCACCACAGCCCAGCTAGGATCACCTCTCATTCATTCCTTCACACTCTTTGCTTTTCTCTCTGTTGGGTTCTGCTAGTAATCTCTCCTTTTTCTGACAGCCTATCTTCCAGTGTGTTCCCTTAATCCCAACTTAATCTTTTATTTGAACTCATCAGTGCACGGAGCAGGCTCATATGTCTGCTTCCCTCATTTGTGCTTAACAAAATACCCCAAGCAGAAGGCTGGATGTAACGGGGTTAAACGGCTGCAGTTGTCCAAATCCTATCACTAGAGACGGAGATGGAGAGTTCAGAGAAAGCCTTTCTTTCTATTTGGTAAAATTGTTTTTAAAACAAAATAGTGACGTGAGTCATCTACAGATTTGGGCACGTGGAACAGTACGAGAGCAAGGCTTTTGGGGTTCATCTCTATCGTTATTGCAGTCTTAAAGAACCTCCGCCACAGTCTCAAGTAATGGTGCACAAACGGAGGTTTAATTTAACCGATTTTTAAAAAGCCTGATTTTTGGTACCAATTTTTTAAAATATAGCAACAAAGTTGCCAAGGCGGCAGCAACGGGGTGACTCACTGTTCAGGTGGGTTGAAAACATTAATGGTTCAAAACC
The DNA here is from genome assembly GCA_010277015.1 of Poeciliopsis turrubarensis. Taxonomy (NCBI): domain Eukaryota; kingdom Metazoa; phylum Chordata; class Actinopteri; order Cyprinodontiformes; family Poeciliidae; genus Poeciliopsis; species Poeciliopsis turrubarensis. The sequence goes on from VMRN01000076.1 coordinate 1,121,857, forward strand.
AATCACAACCCCGTTTGGATGTGTCCTCGCATCGCCTTGAAAGAACGGATCAGTGGTGTTTTACCGTGAGTGGAAGCAAACCAAATGAAAGGGACAATGCGAAGATTAGCAGTGCCAACCAGGCGACTCAAACGTCACTCTGGCTTTAATTGCTGCGAACGAGGGGAGACGTAGATTGAGGGCAAACTGAGGACAGAAAGAGCAGAGCAAGAGGAGGAAGAGAGGCAGGGGGCGAGAGGATCTGTGGAGGCTGGATGAAAAATGGAGGAAGAACTTTGATGGCGCTCTGACTGGTCCATCTGGTTGAGGCTGGTGTGGGATGTGTCAAGGAATGTGTGAAGCTCTGCCGGCACCTCGTAAACCACAAATGAAAGCCAAGGATCTTGTAATTACAGAGTCTCTGTGGTTTAAGGGGAAGTAGATGTCTTAATTTTGAGGAGTCTGAATAAATCGGAGAGAAAGAGGAGGCTCTTGGTAGGTAAAGCAGCAACTTAGAGCAAAAATCTGGGATGTAGGATGTTCTTAATTCTTAGGTAACATCTATAAAATCAGAATATGATCAACCAGTTTACATGATGTACTGGAAAACACTCACCCATCAAAAGGTAGGAAAACAAACTATGGATTGCAAACGATCAAAACAATAATGTACAAAAGTATCAGTCAGGAGAAGAGTACAAAAAAACCCCAGCATTATTTATATCAACAATAGTTGGAGAAAAATCCGAGACATCAAATAACATTATAAAAACAGAAGTTAGACTGTGATCAGAGACACTGCTAACAGGTCGACAGACTTTGAAGGAAGTGAAAAATTTTCAGTTTCCTGGACTCTTCACACGTCTCAGCTAAAAAGTAGGGTTGTAAGAGATGTGTCATTTTTTCATAGAAAACACCCAAGTCCAGCTAAAATCTCCCAGATTCTTCAAAAAAATGTAAACCTATCTCAAAAACATTGTCTGTTTTTGTTTTGTTTTACAAACACCATTAAGTTCTGATCCAAGTTGAGAGTAGAGGTGATTCGAGGCTGAAGCCTGCGACCCGTATAGGGAGGCCTCAGTATTCTTTGCGGCCGTCAAACGTTCGATTCCCGGCCCATTGACCTTTTCCACATGTCTTTCCCTGCTCCCACAAAGGCACTTTAGTCTCCCACAAGTGGCCTTTATTCACAATCAAAATAAAGGCCACTTGAGTAAAAATATTCTTTAAAATCCCCAAAAACCTTCAAGTCTCAGCTAAAAAAGTGAAGATAAAGAGGAGTTTCATTTTTCAGCATCACTGAGACAAAGCACACAAAACCCACAGTCCAGAACTAAATTAGATAGTAAGCCTGTAAAGTGACTTGGGAAGAGATGTCGTCACAGTCGGGATTGATATTGCAAGATAAAATGGTCACATATTGTCAAAGAATGATGATGTGGGATACCAACAAGAGGAGAATCAACAGAGTTTTAAATTGAGGGTGTGCAGACTTCGGTTATTGCACTGTTTCCATGTGTTTGGTTTTCAGTTGAATTGTACTGGCTTAATTCCATGCTATGTTAAAAAAAAAATCGTTAAAATGATTTATGATGTTCAAATTCCTGGCATGCACTTTGGAGCGGTTGGAAGTAGAGGTGCGCCAATTGTGGATTTCTGGCCGATCGTCGATTACCAATCTTTGAAAAGCCTGACGTGCCGATTCCAATTTCGGTTGATACCAACTTTTTTTTTTTTGTCTGAAATGTTGCTAAATATAACATGAAAGTTGCTGAGTTGGCAATATTGGAGTGACTATTAACTGCAATGTGCAGACTTGAGCTGGTCGGCTGCTCGGCCGGTCTGTCAGTCAAACCTCTCGAACAGGAGAGCAGAAGAGGACAGATGCTGATTTTTAGACCTTTGTCGAGGGATAGCAATGCAATTATCAGCCAATCACTAATCTCCCAGAATTAAGGAAATTGGCGCCGACATCTCGTTGTTAGCACTGCTGTCTTGCAGCAAAAAGGTGCACCTCTCGCTCAATGCACTGCAAAAAGTGAAATCTTAGTAAGATTAAATATCTTAAATGAAGAAGTGGCTTTTATGTTAGAATATTTTTCTTATAGTAAGTGTTTGTACTTAGTTACCTTAGTAAGATATAAAAGCTTCATGCTAAGAAAATATGGCTTTTTATGAGTAAATATATACCAGAAACTAGAATATTAATATTTACAAAGCAAACTTCAAGTAGAACTTATTTTGTCTAAGTAAACTTTTCTTATGTCAAGCACAAAAAAGAAATCACTGCTGTTTCACAAATCACAAAGAATAATCTAGTCCAGGTTTGAACAGTTTAGGTATTATTATTATTATTATTATTATTATTATTATTATTATTATTATCATTCAAATAGAGCAGATTAAACACATGTGATGTTGAAAAAACACACTTTTAAACATTTAAGTAATTTTTAAGTAATTAAAATGACTTTGTCTTGGCATCTTGAATTCCTGTATTATTGTCATTTTTGTTGTGTTTATTTGAAACTTAAAGATCATAAAGAAGTGAAAGTAACTGAACTCATGTCTTCATTCCAACAAGCTTGTTCCAGAATTGACGGGGAACAATTATTGGATGTTTGCCTTAGCATAAGAACCCTGAGTAAAATATGCAATGACAATATATACATTTTAATCCTTTGTGACAATAAAAGTAAACTAGTTTTAGATGCTTCAAGAAATTCAATGTCAAGTAGCATTTTCTTTACTTGAGAATATTTTTCTTGAAATAAGATAATACATCTTACTGGTAGAAGTAAAATTGGCTTGTTTTCAGTAAAAATACACTAATTTTAAGATATTTGTAGATTCATCTTGGGTTAGATATTTTTTCTTGTTTTGGAAAATCTTGACAAGATAAAATTTTTGTGTTCTGTTGGCAGATAATTTTCTTATTTTAATTAAATCGTAACTTACTTTTGTACTTGTTTTTTTTTTCTTGTTTTTTGAAAGGGGACTTTTTGCAGTGTGACCTCTCACCAATACATGGGTGAACGTTCCAGTTTACGTTCCAGGGGAAACCGCACAACGGATTTCTTCATCTCAGCAACTTTTACCACAGCTCAGAGGAGTCCACTTACCAGTCCGGAACACGTCGATATGGCGGCCGAGGATGCTGACACGTTGCGAATAAATCCCTGATACAAACAGTGGTGGAGCCCCTCATCGCCCATCACCGTGGAGATGCCGTCCGATCCGACCGTCTGCACGGTGAATCCCGGGCCGACCACAGAGGAGGGAAGCAGGTCCAGGTGCATGTCCTGCCCAAAGGCAGACAGCCGATAGTGCAAGGAAAGAGACAGGGACCTCCTGCTCCGACGGCCTCTCCTGGTGACATCGTGCGTCAGATATGTGCCATCAGAATCCACCTCCACTGGTGTTACAAACACGTAGTCTGAAGGAAAGGGATGGACAAGTCAAAGAGGTCCACAAGAGTATGCAGTCATGCAACAAACACAAAGTAGCACATAACTGCTAAATGGCATGAAAATAATACTCAGTTTTTCATACGTCCATCGTCTACACCCGTTTTTCCCGCGTCCCTTCAAGGATTGTGTCTCCATTTCAACAAATCTGAACCAGTAAGAGGTGATGTTTGCAGTTTGTCACAAGCCATTAAGGGCAGACACCGAACATGATGCTGGCCATATCATGTTGTGAGGGTGCCTGACTTTGGCCAGAAAAACTAGTTGTTGTGAAGGAAAGAAAAAAATGCTGGAGGCCAACAAAGACTAGAGGTGCAAATCACTAATTTCCTTAATTTGGTGAGGTCAGCGATCAGCCGACACTGACACGAGAAACCGATCTTCTCCACCGTTCCTATCTACCTCCGCAAAGGTCTGAAAATCAGCCGCTGTCCCCTTTTGCTCTGCCGTGAGAGGAATGACTGACAGACCCACCCACCTTGTTGCATGCGCAGTTAACAACAGTCACCCCATTGTTGCCAAATGTTCAATTTTGTCTCTAAATTTAGCAACTTTTGAGACCAAAAATAGTATCGGACAAAATCATAATCAGGAGGTGACTTTTTTTTTTTTTTAAAAATTGGTTATCAGCCAATAACTGCAAAGGTGATAGAGACATACACCAAAACCCTTGCACCTCTGTAAAGCCTGATTTTTACTTTTCCTTCCGGTTCACATAAAATCCCAATCAAACACATTCAACAAAACTTAGGAAAACTCAAGGTGTGTGAATGTCTCCTGTAAACCACACAGACCATGCAACACAAAGGTGCACAAGCACATTTTTTGTTGTGTTTTCTATCTTTTTGGTGTAAATCCTTCAACACTGCATGCTTGGGACTAAGTCAGAGTGTGCAAATCATCTGCACAGTTTTTTTACAAAGCAGATGTAAGGATTCCCAGAAAAGGGAATCCTTGAATGGGTTTTGCACTCACTGCCTCTCAGACTGAATGGAGCAATGGAGACAACGCATCTTAACAGGGGGTTGCTGAATTTTTATTACCCAAGTAGCTGGGGTGTCACCTAGACAATAAGCCTGTTTTCACTTCAGACTTTCTCTTTGCCACCACTCCAGCCAGCTGTCCCATTCGCTCCACAGCCGTGAACCAGTGCCAGCTGGGACACAACATCCAGAGATGTCAAAAGACAAGCACTCACCATAATTTAATCCGTGGCTATGGCTGGAAGAATAGCTGACCGTAGCAGAGTGGGAGGCGTGTGTGCAATAAATGTGCAGAGTCTGCAAAAAGAAGAGAGAAAAAGCCATCAGTGAACAGGTAGCAACAGGTTGAGACCAGAGCTGGAAACTGGATACCATACACAGGTGATGAATGAAGTTCCCCTGCTGCAATGAGTTTTACACTTGAGTTCAATTTTGCATCACTTTTCAACACAATGAATGAAAGTCGGTGTGAAGCTGCCGCAGAAAAGATGAAATACAATAAATAATAGCAGTAATGATGTTTGTTTGTCTGCGCTCCAGCTTCGCGCGTCCTGCGTGTAAAGGTGAGGAAAATAGCTCTATAGCCGACATGCCTTAACGATGTTCCAAGTCAAGAAGGTGGACAGAAACTTGACTCTGCTGCAGCCGACCGGCGGGACGGGTAAAGTCCATATCAACAGAAACAGGCAGTCCATGACGATGGCATGCAGAGCGGACACCTCCGAGGTTACCTCCGGAAAAAGCGCAAAAGCAACAACAACCTGCGGCAGCGCATAATGCAGTGAACTCGCATTGTTTGGTGGCTCCGCTCCGCTCTGGGCTTTCAGGTGAAGTCAGCTGGCTGTAGCGGCCGGTCGGGAGCGCTCATGGGTGCGTGTGTGTGTGTGTGCGTTGATAGTGAGAGTGCGAGTGTGTGTGTGTTTTGATGAGGAGCGGACCGCAGTAGCGCGGGTTATCAAGGGGAGAGGCGCTAACTGAGAGCTGCACTCAGTTCGGCTCTGCCAGGGTCGGTGTGCCGGATGAGCCATAAGTCAGCTGCAGGCAGCCAATCAGCTCGCAGTATCCTTCTGCCTCGCGAAGATGAAAAGGAAAGAGATTCTCCTCATGGCAACGACAATCTATTAACGCTGCGTTCAGAGGCAGCTCGGAAATGTCTCTTTCGAAGGCAGAATGAGAGGATAATAACTTCAGAGGGGTCTTTTTTCCTACTTTTTAAACGCTGAGTCAAGTTGAGGAAATACGTGTGATTCGCGTTCTCGTTATAAGGTTATTAAAAATTAATAATACGGAAATTACTGTGACATTTTCCGAAGACTAATTCACTAATTCGGACGTTTGTATTTCTGGAACATGAAGTATTTAAACTAGAACCATGAAGGCGATGGACGGAAGTCCAGACATCCCACTGCGTGTTTATGATGAAGTTTTTGTTCAGGATGTTACTAAAATAAATAAATAATATTGCACTTAGTCTAGTAGTCAGAAAGTACACAACTGCGTTATTAATTCTATAATATATGAAATAAAAGTGCTGCAAAGAAAATAATAGTCTTTTTTAATCCCACAGTGGTGAAATTCTCCACAATAAAAACACACACCCAACCAATACAAAAATATCTGAAACAATATAAACCAAATAATAGTGAAAACGAAGATAAAATAAGATTAAGTAGAAACCAGAAAATCCAGGAACTTTTTTATCTTTCAAGATATGCACATAGTATGTTCTTTTGTACAAGGTTATATGTGAAAAATGGGACAAGACTTATTGTTTACATAAATATATGTCAGAAAAGTCTTACACTTTAATGCAGCATCCTTGTGGTAAAACATGGTGGTGACAGTATTAGTGGGTTCCCTTTGTTCTCCAGGAACACTGAAGATTGTCAGAGTTAATGGGACAAGCTTCAGTGGGAAACCCTGACAAAAAAAAAAAAAATGACTTCAGACCAGAGGGTTCATCTTCAAGGAGGACAACAAATCCAAACATGTAATACCAGCCACAATGGGTTGGATTAGATCAAAGCATTTTCATTTTAAAGTATTAAAATTGGATAAACACTTTAGTGTAACTTCAGAGGGCTTAAAACGGAGGAGTTTTTTTTTTTTTAAAAAAAGCTTTCCCCAAAATGAAGCCATGGAGGAGAACAGAAGGAGTGCTTCTTCACCAACCAAGCGTCAATGTGAAACATGCCTTAACAGATTTAACTGTTGATGTACCAAACAACAGATGTGACTGGAAACATGTTCAAATCCACGACCAACTGGAAAATGCACTGCAGAACAAACAGACTGGAAACTCAGCTTTTTCTCCATGAAGACCAAAGACTCTGTTTCAGACAGAAACCTTGTCTGTTACCCGACACGTATAAATGTCAGACGATATTCTCCATGTTTCATCACCACATGCTAGAAGACTGCATGAGACTCCCCTGATGACTCCAGTGGAACATCAGGTCCAGACTGATGGAAACAACTCATTGTAGAAAGAAGAAGAGCATCAGAAAGCGTACTCAGAATTTATTGATTGTTACGAAGCGAGCTGGCCGAGCGCACTTTATAGTCGGGTCTCAGGAGTTAAAAATCCAGTCATGTAATGAAATCAACCGGAGGTCATAATAAATAAATCACTTAGCACCGAATAAAACAAATAAAAAAAACCCCCTCTAAGTTAAAGCGCTTCTTCAAAAATATCCTCTGCACCTTTAGCTGCTATTGAACTACTGACCTAGTCGCTGCCAGTTTTGTTTAAAATCTTGGAAGAAACTATGTCAGCCGCTGCTGACTGCAATAAAACAAAAGGACATACAGTATATCATAATCCAGATTGAAAAGCCATGGGACTGTTCTTTCTCTCCGTCTCTGGGTTCAGACCTTGAAGACAAGCTTTTCTGCAAATGTCTTCTTGTTGAACTGGACCATGTCTGACTCTACTTTGGATTCTGTCTGCGTTTGTTGATTGTTTCATCAGTTGTTGTACTTTAGGTTGGCTCTAATTTGTATTTCTTTGTGACATGCACTCTAGAAATAAAGCTTTGCTTCCTTCGGTTAGTACTTACTTTGTCTAGAACTCCAAGAAGAACTGAAAAAGAAGGAGAAAAGAAGAAATTTGGATAATATTTCATGTTTTGGATTAAAAGGGCAGTATGTAACTTTTATAAAACATGTATGTTTTTTTTACATCCTTGTTAAAACTGTCACAGTGTCATAATGTGTAAAATGAGACAGATCATTTCTGAAAGGATTAATCTCCTCCACCTTCTGCTTGAGCTACAATTACCATCTGAAGAAATGCTGCCAACCAAAAACAACCAACCAGAGCCAAGAGGAGGGTCTTAAAACTGTCACTCATTCTCATGTACTTGCTACTAAATTTTGCTGGTGGCAGAGAAACAACTAAACTTTATCTGCTGTTTATGTGTTGTCACTGGTGGCAATGCTAATTAACCTTAGCATTTGTGACAGGCTGTGTAACAGGAAACAAGAGGGGGAGGGACAGAAGGGATGGGCATCGCCACATGAGATTGTGATTGGCAGCGCGAAGATCTGCCTCACTCCTCTGCCTGGTTGTTTCCAGACAGGGGGAAAGCAGAGAAGCTCATTTTTCCTTTTCACAGATTATTTGTTGCAAATTATACTTTCACAAAATGGAGACAGTTTTAACAATAAGTTAAAACATATTTGATAAAAGTTATATACTCCAGGTTTAATAAAGTCTTTTTTGAACCGGTTTATTTCCTCCTGAGGTTGCATAAAGTAGAAAATATGCATTCTGTATTATGGCAATTAACGTTACTCATCGTATTCACTGATGACTGCATTGAAATTCATAGCGACTTTGGAGATTTTCCCTTCCAGTTGTTCTTTTTAATCGTATGTCCTGGATTGTTTGATAAAAACTCAAGGTCTGAGTAGCTGCATGGAATTTATGAGCTCTAAAAAATACTCAGTGGCCATGTTTGACACACCGACTGTGCGCCGTATTATTCTGTCCTGCCCAAAGTTTTTCTTTCCATGTGCAGATGTCCACAATGAAGTGGGGAGACGTTTAGGGCAAGAGGCATTTCTAAGTGCAGCTGATGTGGTTTCTGACCCAGAATCTACTTTAACTGTTGTGGCTCTGCCGTTCATCTGTCTCTCTCTGCAGAAATATCTCACATAGCGGTGGCTACTGATGTTTTTATATCCAAAATCTGAATAGTGTTACAAATTGGCACGCTATAGCTTATTGCAGCGTGCCACGGTGTTGACAGACGACGTGCTTATTTATGGGACACTAAACCAACTTTCTGAAGCCCTGAGCCGTCTCTTCTTTTTCCGTAACGTCTTTGCCCCAGTCGAGTTTTTGAGTTACCAGCGCCTGTCAGACCTGTCTGATGTTTGTTACCCAGAAGAAATGCGACATATCCAGTTGCAGCTGGAAATATAAGTACCTGGTTTTTCCTGGCCAGGGATGGAAACAGACTGTAGGATTTAGAGGCCATACTGGGACAAGTCCCCACTTACCCCCCGCCCCCAAGTCCAGGAACATAACACTGCAGGGTGGGAACAGGGTAGAGTCCCCACTGCGACAAACTAATAGAGTCTAAGGACAACAGATTTTATGTATGTGCAGGGCAACATCAATCAACCAGTCTGTATACTTTATTTATTTATACTTCATTTATAGTGGCTCAAAGCAATGGAAGGATAGACAATGAAAAATCAAAATTTCATCTCCTTGTGACTTGATTTGATCAGGTACTCAGAAATTGTACTTAAGGAAGAGTAGCACAACTTCATCACATATTTACTCAAGTAAATGTAAAAAGTATCCCCTCGAGAAAAGCCATTGAAATAGCTGTTCAAGAAACCACTTTGAAATAACATGAGATTTGTGGCACCAAGGTGAAAGGAGCCATGAGAAGAATCCAATATTTCCTGGTGTTTTACAGTAATTGAGATAGAAAGGAAAGACAACATCATAATAGTGTCACTACAGTATATTGAAATAGCATTGTTTTTAAAGATTATTTCTGAACTCGAGACTTTTTTACCCTTCATAAATTTCGATACTTTGTGTACATTTTGGTTGTCATTGGATGTGATTGGTCAGCCCTCTGCAGTGTGTTAGTCTATCGAGGTCTGTGACCTAAATTTTACAAATTGAAATGCTGGCAAGTTCAGCAACTTGTGTGCAGTCGTTTCCCTGCTTTAAGGGAAACGACTAACGGCTCTTCAGCGTCAGGAACATGATGGGTTTGCCGATGATTTTTGTTCTGTCTTTTTTCTGTCTTTGATCTTTTCTGTTTGTTTAGCGTGTCACGAGCCACGTCTTGTTTCCAGCACGTGTTCCAGAAAAGTACCCGTCCGACACACGGTGCCCCCGTGCTGTCCTCTTGGCCTGCATCCTCTCTTCATTTCCAGACCCAGTAATTTCATTTCTGCTCGAATCGGTGGAGTTTTTGAGGTCAATACACGACTATTTATCTGCTCTGGATTATTTTTAACTGTGTCGGCGGTTGTGGTTATTTCCAGCTGCGTCCATGGTGGCTACAATGGCGGGCATCTGTTTGCCTGCCACTCATGTCTTGCTGTTTGTTGCCCCATGTAACCTCATCCATGTGGATAGAAATAAACAGACTTTGGGCAAACCACGCACAGGATTTGCATGTTTGCACGAGTGTCAACGTCTTGAAATAACAAAAGTGGATTGAAGGTGCTTTGAAAACGTCCATATTTGCCGGTGTCACTGAGTACCTTCGCTGCAGTTTTGGCCTTATAGAGTAAATCTCCACCGCGATCCGGCATCAAACACATGAAGCGGGATGGTTTGGATCACAGATGTCCCGTCTAGGATTCTGAACCAACATCTGTGATATCAGTCATCCGAGACGAAAACATCACAAATAATGGCTGTGCACAAAAAGGTGGCGCGTTCATTTATTTCAACAGATTGCTCCAAAACCACAAGCGAAAAATAAAAAATGTAAATGTCTGTTGGATTTATTGTTATTGTACATCAAAACATATTTTCTCACACAACAGCACGACTGCTTTTTCGGATATTGTTCATGTAGACATGCACATCTCAGCAGGAGGTGCTCTGTGCGAGATGAGCTCTCAGAACCGAGAATCTGGTTCAGTTCAGCTGCTTAGAAAGAAGCAGATCGCCACGCAAACAACAAATTAGTGTTGAAATTGCAATAGGTGTTGATAAGGAAATGTCAGATAATGTTACCATATGCAGCGCATTCGTAAAGTGTTCACCCCGCGTCACTTTTTCTACATTTTGTTATGTGGAGCAGAATTACATTGTGCTGCTCATGAAACTTATACACACAAATGCCTCGTCAGGGCAAGGTAGAAAAAAAAATGATTTTGAGTGTTGTGTAAATTTATTAAAACAAAAAAACAAAACAAACAAGAAAACATTAGAAATAGACTGAATAGATCTGCTGTTATGGATCTGGCACACTGTCACTGATCCTCGATCTAAATTTTATTTTCAATGTCGGGACCGTTAGCAACATTAATATCGGATCAGTGCATCTCTAACAGTCAATCTGTCATTTACCTCTTCATTTTGGATATAATCTAAAAGACTGACTGTGATCACATGAGACTACTGCATGCTTTTTAGCAAAAACTTGTGTTCTAAATTGGCCAGACTAATAAAATGGGTAAATTAGATTTTTGTGTGTTATTTCTTTGTTCCTCCCTCCAACATCAGCATTTCTGTGTTTGCTGTTGATACATTAGCACATGTTCACAACCATAAAAGCTGCTGCCAAAACACAAAAAATAAAACAGACTTCACTGGATTTTGAAATGCTTTCCTCATTAACATTTGTCATTGCAATGAATACCGCAGGATGTCGCGCACATTTTTAAACTGGTAATATGTTGTAGTTTTTAAGCCTCAAGTATCCATCACTGCGTACCACCAAGCAGGGCTCAACAGCAGAACAAGCTGTTTGTCATTGGCAGAGACGATCTGGCAAGTTTTTCATGGGTTCAGCCCACAAATGCATTTTATTTCCAAGCATTGCTCCTTTTAGAGGGGGGTAAACTTTGACTTGACTCAACTGAAATGGATTAGAAATGCAGTGAAATGAACTGAACCGTAATGAACCTTTTCAGCTTTTTCCCTGTACAACTCTGGTGCAAGAGTTGGTACCACTTACATAAACTGAACCAAACAAATTGCTAGAATGGTCAACTTGAGCATTTCTTTTTTCCTGAGTGATGCCTCAGCCCCCTGAACCCCACTACTCTCATTTTAAGAGTCCCATAAAGGGATCAGAGTTTGAATTGCTCTTTTTTTTTTTTTCATCCTACCAAGATTTATGATCTGTTTAAAAGGGTACATCTTATGCTTCCCTTTCAGTTTTGGCTCTTTTTGGTGTGGTCTGAAGCTCAAGCACAAACACACTGCTGTCTCCTAAGATTGTAGGTTATATTGGCTGTTTAATGTGGCTGACGGAAATCTTGGTTTCTCGCGCTCTCTGACTTATGAAAGAGAGTAGTTTCAGTTTGAAGGCAGACATGCCACATGACTAATAACATAAGGGAAGGATTTTTTTTACTGCACAAATTTAATAAGGGGAGTGAGAAAATTATATGTCAGCCTATTTGTCATCATGGTTCACAGTTCTTTCACATTTTTTCCTCTATTTTCCATAAAATAGTGTATGTGTGTGTCGTGAAAAAGAACCTAACAACAATTGTGCAACTAATAAACTTAATACAGTTTTATCAAAATATCTGCTCAAACGGGAATTCTTGGACATATGAAATACTGTGGTTTTGCATGAAAATCAATCTTAAAGGGGCAGTGCATGATATTTTCTAAGTACATAAAGCTATTTTATAGCACAATCTGGCAACTATTAATTTTATAACAACTTCAATATGACTTTAAAGAAATGTGACTGTAATTTAACGCCTTGAAATTGGGTCTTTTAAAAGCTCCTGCTCTTTCTGAAACTCCGCCTTCAGGAAGTTCATCACCACTTTAACGATGTTTTTACCAACGTTGCACTGAGAAGTGGCTGTTACAACGAGCTCAGCAGATCCACAGTTGCAACAGGTGTTTACTAAATACTGCTGACTAGTCTGAAGGAGTTGAGTTGGGGAGTTACTGGGGAGGGCCGGTGACTCCCCAACTCCCACCGGTGACTTCCTGCCAGGTCCACCCGAGTGTTTTGCACAACTGAATGGTTGCCGCATGAGACTGAAGGATTTCTCAAACAAACATGAAAGAATCAGAGCGACACTCCAGGTAGGATTTTTGGTGAAGGAATACAATTCTGAAATGATGTCAAGCTCCAAAAAGTCAATTTTTACACAATAATTCTCATTTAATGAAATAAAAACCTTGTAAAATAACATTTAATTTCAGACATGCATTTTTTGTCTGCATTACAATGTTATCCGCAAGCAAATAAAAAAACTTTATTTTCTCTTTTTTGTTTTTTCAACCAGTATGTTTTTGCAAAACCAACCATTCGGGAGCATTTAAATGTCAAAGCATGACCAATTGCTTTCAAATGCCCGGGTTTAATTGCACAAAGACGGAACGGCACACAAAGCTCTTCCAAACTTTAAGGCTCCATCTCTGTAATCCTAAATAAGCTGAAGCAGGTATAGAAGGACAGATCAGCGGATGAGAATAAAGTGCATGTGGACCATATTAGACCAGGGCAAACCACAGTTGAACTTCATTATTAAAACTGTAAATAATAATTACTGGATGCATAAACACCACTGAAATCCCTTCACTCTTCAAAGGCAGACTGTTTTTTCTTACTCATCGAGACTGACAGTCTTGTTTTGACTCTCAACGTTCTGTTTCACACATGCACGACATCTCCATAAGCTTTTTGGTGACAGCCTTGGCGTGTTGCGCCGTAGATTTATACGAGCCCTCCAGGACTTAGTTGTTTGCGTTCTGTTTGGGTTTGTTGTTTCCTCGTTGAAGAATATTGGAGCTTTTTTTAATTATTTATTTTTTATTTTTTCCTTCTGCATTTTGGATCTTGATGAGACGTTTCCTTTCTCTTTGTGCCACGCCAGAAAAATTCTAATCGGTGGGCGCCGAAGCAGCGACGTCACAAAATGCGTGTTTGAAGGGGGTTATTTGTTTCCTCCGTCTGCTTTAACACCGAGAAAAAGTTTTGTTGTTGTCTGCAGCGCATCAAACAGACAAGTCCCGTTTTTCACATCACCAATTTTAAAACCCCCCGTAAAAAGTTGTAATTCTAATTCTGACATGTCTAATCTTCTATTCTTCCCTCTGGTATTTTGTTCTTTTTGTGTGTTTTTAATGTGGGTTTTTGATGGGATCTTCGTCTTTTTGATGTGTTTCTTTTTTCATTTTTGACTTTAACTTTCATTCATTTAACCAACAAGCAAACTGCCTTGCAAAGCTAGTCATACCACTTTAACTCATGAAGAAGTTTAAAGCAGGGCTAGATTATAAAACATTATCCAAAGTTTTTAAGATCTGATACAAGACAACCGCTGGGTTTTTTTCCACAAATGTCAAAAGTACCAAGAAGACAGCAATAGTCCAGTTTGCAGTTTTCCATTGATTCAAGAGGATACTGTTCGCTTTGTTTCATAAAAAGTACTGTGTATAAAATGCTCCTCTTGTTCTTTAGTTTATTCTTCTATTGATTATCTTCTGTACTCGATGTTTGAATGATTGAAAACCGAAATCAAATTCCTCTGCCAATGAAGCTGATTTTGATTATGATTCTGTTTTTAGATCCATAAACACATCCAGGTGAAATCAGGAGTTTACATATACCATAAGAAGTTTGACCAAAGCCAATTATCCCTGATACTGACCAAATCTATGTCAACTTCTGAATTTGAAATAAGTCTCAAAAAAATTGCAAAAAAAAAAAAAAATGCTAAAAGTCAGAAAACAAACAAACAAATTCTGGTAATTGTAACTTAAAACAAAGAGAAGGTTGGCCTGATTTAACTGCAGACACTGAGAAAAAAAAGTGTGTATGTGTCTCTTTGTTCGGTATCTGAGAAAATCTGCTTTCAGCGGTATGTTTCATTAAAAGCCGTATTTTGGGGTTTGACATCGAGAGGACATTTAGAGAAAAAGGAGCTGCTTTCCATAGTCAGACTGTAGGAGAAAAACAAACATTTCTTTAACCTTTGCAGAGCCACTCTGGTGGGATTTCCCACTTTCACTTTGAAGTCCAGGGGGATTATTATGAAAGGGAGATGTCATCAGGTGACAGCCAGGTGCCATGAGTGAGCAGAGAGCCAGGGACCATTTCCTCTCCAATCAGCACCTGAAATTTCTGTCCTGCAGACACATTCCTGTGGAGGTGACCCTGCTGCAATTTGTCACTTTTGAAGAAAGACATTCAGGCATATTCTGTTTTTCATCATGATTTTTTAATGAAAGTCCTTCCCCTAAAGTTACCCTTTAGATTTAATACTTTGTATAAGTTACTGTGTAAAAATTAAAAGCCAACTGACGCTGGCCTTCCATTGATGGTATAATTGGTCAAATTGGAAATACAAATATAAATCTGCTTAAAGGAAATGTGTATATTTTTTTTAATACTTGTTTTTGGAATAGAAGTTTTAGAAGTATTTTTTTTTGGCTGAATCAAAAGTTGGTTTAGCTCTCAAATCTGCAACGAAAACATTTTTTGCATCACACGGGTCATGTGATCAACAACCGGACGTTATTATTGGTGTAAAAAAAGAAGGAGACAACAGAAAGTGCTGGGAGGATGACGGTGCTGCATGTAGACCTGAACAATAAATCAATAAAAATATATATTGAGATAGACATGTGATAAATATAAAAAAAAAACAATACGTCTGATGGAATATGTGATATTCAATATACAGAATATTCACTGTACTCTGACTCAGAACCACACTGCATTCTGGGGGATGTAGGCAGAGGAAAGGATTTAGCAGCTCATCCTTTTTAGGCTTGCTAAACAAGGCTGGTGACATCAACCAACTCACTCTTTGGTTACCTAGCAACAACCTGTTGAGTAACTTATGCAGCAACAGTTTCAAGTTTCCCCTCTGGACCTCATGACTGCTCAAAATGAAAATAAAAAAACAGCAGTGTGGATAAAACAGAAAAAGTCACACCACTAGTTTGTCTGTATTTCAGATACTGATAGTCAACTATTGGTAGACTGATAGTCAACTGATATTGTGATACATTTTTCAGTCATATCATCCATACCTTGCAGCATGTTATTTTCAGTGACTCATTGCATATTCACCTTTGAATTTGAATTCCTTATTAAAACATGGCAATCGTGAAATTGTGCTTTTGCAGAATATCAACAAACCTTTGCAAACATTTGAAATAGAAACAGCACGCATGACAGCAAACGATCTGCTGCTCAGCCGTAAATTGTACGGCGAATTTCCTGGGAGAACTTTTGACTGATCCGTTCTAAAGCATGACTATGTTTTGGTCCAGCTGTATATTGTTGCTGGAAAAGGACAGGAAGGTTTATCGCTGCCCCGTTTTAAAATCTGAAGCCTCCATCTGTTGTCATCCTGTATTTAGCCCCGTCCATTTTTGAAATGGACACAGCGTTCACAACTTGACACTATCTCTCCGAGCAAAAGAAAGCCTTTTTTTACCACACACGACGTCCTGCGTTTTGGCCACAGAGTTCAAATTCAACGTTGTCTAAGCAGAACATCTGACCTTCTGTGCCTCCTGTAAGGCCCGTGCTAACTGCGAACAGGAGTTCTTACACTTTTCCACTCCACAGCGGTGCTTTTCTTGCCAGTCGTCTATAAACACCAGGCGAGCACTTCATTTAGTGTCTTTTTGAACTGCGAGAGGCGCGCGGCATCCAACCTTTTAACTAGTCCCCAGCTGAAACTCGCCCCAGGATTGTTGCATTCCTCTCGGTTACACGGTGTGCACCTCTCAGATTTTACACCTACGTATCTCCGAACGAGACGTACGACTCGAGCTCGCTCGGCAGCGCGCGGAGCTTCCAAGCAGTTCGAAGCCGGCCAGGACGAAGAGACGACGGCACTGCTTGATGAACTGGGCTGGTGACCCCCGTGGGAGTTTGGGTTTCCGTGGCAATGCTCCCACACACACGCGCACACAATCGTGTTGCCTGCTTCGTTGTCATTGGGAATTCTCGTATCTGGCCTGACATGTGGGTGTTGTCTATGTGTTTGAAGCCTGTAAATCAAGATGGAGGCATTTTAATCTGCTGAACTGGAAACACCTCCGAGGTCTTTGTCAAGACTGCGACAAAATGGTGTTAATGCAAAAATAATAAAAAGAGCTGGCATTCTGGAGAGGCGGCTGGGGGAGAGCGAAACACAAATCAAACAGATAGCATTCTGCGTCTGGTGGGGCTCAATCCATATTTTCTGCTTTCCTGAATGAAACATTTATGTTTTTGAATAAAAGACAGCTGAGAGACATACAAGGAGACATAATAAAAAAAGATATATATTTTTTTCCCAAACTGTCCTAAAATAAAATGATACAATAAAACATCCCTGAAGGACCGTGTTGTTAATGCAGATTTAACAGCTTGAATAACTCGAGCATCTCGTCTTCCCTCTATTATACAGCTACGTTTTTCTCGTTGACGTGGAACTGAGTGTTGGTTTTATGTGATGCCTTAAGCAGGTGTCTGACATGCAGGAGTTCAGATGTGTCTTTTGGTTGTCTGGCCTACCCAAGCCTGACAATGAGCTTAAAGGGGCAATAAGAAGTAAAATTGAGTTTATTGAACTGTATATTGGGTTATAATGCCATCCCCTCATATAAAACAAAGCTCGAGTGTTGCATGTTTGAGTAATCCTTTAATCTCCAGTGGCAACCATTCGGCTGTGCAAAACGGCTGGATGGACGTAGCTAGCTACTTCTCAATGTAACACTGGTAAAAAACGTTAAAGGGTTAAGAGAGGAGCCATGTTGTGATGATTTTTTTGAATCAACAGTTTCTTAAAGAGACAGAAGCCCAATTACGTGGCCTTTAAATTACAACGTTTAACTTATTTTAATTTGATATATGCGGCAATTTTACAACAACTGAAGTTAACATAGTTACGTGATTGAGCTATGAGCTTGGAAAATACATAATACTGTCCCTTTAAGTGGTTTGATGACAGTTGAAATGGTTCAATATGTCAATGTGAATGAACTTTTTGGAATTTAATAGGGAGACCAATGTGGGCAAAAAATATTTCTTAACATGGGTCTGCATTCATATTAATATTATTTAATTGCTAGATAATACTACAATAAAGTGTTATCTTCAGCTAACACTTTGTCTTAGTCACAACCATTATTCATCACAAAACAGGGGAAGGTCTGCAGACGCGCATCTCTATCTTCTGTTTGTACATTTACTTGTTGGTGTGTTTGATGATCATTGCATTGGATTTCTCAGGCTTTATGTTCTAAAATTTACATTTACCGAAAGACTTACTGTCTCGCTTAATTTCTCCACTAGCTCTGTGTAATTTTGCTAAGTAAGACAGCGCAATGCAGGAAAAGAATATGCCCCGTTAAAAGCATAATTTTAACGGGGCATAATTTGAAATATTAGGCAGTTTTGGTTTCTTTAGAAACTTCTTGTAAGTTGACAAGGCTTTCTCGCATCAGACTGAACTGAACATCAGACATGGACTGAAACCCATCTTCTTTTACAGAACTTATTAATCCTCTCACTTACACCACTGTTGAGTTTAAAACAATACACCCTGCATGAAATTGAGTCTTGGGGGTTTGATTTAATACTTGACATTTATTGAAAGAGTTAACGTTGATGCCGTGTTGTTTTGTTTTGTTTTGTTTCTGTTTGTTTTCTTTTTTCACATCCTGGGGTGAGAGAAAAAAAAAAACAAAACATGAAAAGTGTTTGCCGTCGCCAATGTGTTTCCAATAGATCACAAAATTTCTGCAGCTCATGTTTACTTGTTTCCTGCACCAGATTCTGCAACGACACACACATGGGAGCCGCGTCAGGCGATGACTCAGCAGCACATTCGGCCTGCATTTGGGTCAATGAGATGGATGACGCGCTGAACTAGAGGCATAAACTACACCAGGCGGCTGTCAGGTCTCCCTTTGTCTGCTTTCTTAGAGGAAGTCCTCCATAAACCCTCACCGGACTAAAACATTTACAATGTTGTCAATGGGGATAATCCTTTGATATCTTAATGCTGCCACAGACGAAGGCAAGCCTGAACTTGGGGGAAGACAGTAGCGCTGCAGGAGAAGCAGCTGCTGCATGAAACCTTTGCAAGTTCAGCCCTGGGAGGGCAGCAGGACCCCCAGCTTTGTTTGTCCACCAGACGGTGAAGGGTTACGATAGCATCTGCATGCTAACGTATCATGTAAACGGAGCGGCATTACCTCATTTTATTTCCCCAAAAGAGCCGCAAGCACAGGGAACAGAAAAGCAATTGTTTTCGCCCATAAGGCCTAAGATACCTACTTAATACCTTGGACAGACAAAAAGAAGCAGGCGACAGGTGGCGGGCGATAAAAGGAGCTAATGTTTGGCAAAACCTTCCAGTCAGCACTATTTCATTCACATCTAGGTCTTTTAAGAAGCACTGGAGCAGTTGCGTCCTCTTTTTTTTTTTTTTTTTCTACATCGTTTGATGGGAGAGGTGAAGGGGAAGGTCGACAAAGCTTCAGGTCAATGTGAGACACAAGATCCGGCTGAGCTATGCCTGCGGAAAGTCAACACCGATCAAACAGCTGCCGCCAACAAACAAAGGGAAATTAAAAAAGCCGTCTGGCCTTAGAGCTGTTATTAGTCTTTCAGTGAGCTAAGTTTTCACTCTTTGCGGCCGTCACTCACCCTGACGAGCGGGGAGGCTGACAGCGGGCCGAGGGATTACAGCATTCTGCCGGGACCTTGCTGTTCAGCTCGCTTTGAAGGAGGCAGATATGCAAAATGACTTCTTGTTGACAGCAACTTAGTTTTGCACCTGCTGAGCGCCACGTCAGACCAACAGTGTTTAAACAAGAATCCAAATTTCCGCTGACAGGGTGGACCTGGAGGCTCGTTTCAAATGCTTGTTTTCAGCCGTGCTTAAACAAACTAAAGCCCAGTCCTGGGGTCGATGGAAAAAGCTGTTTTCTTTTATTTTTATTGTTTAAATATGAAAAGAATGTATAGCGTAGCAGTTGTTTGCACTTCTAGAAACGGAATTATTGGTGCATTCTCTGTAACACAGTCAGTCCGACTGAAGGAAGACCATCTTTAAAGATTCATTTTTAAGTTAGTCACTGATTTTCAAATGGATTTTGATCTGGACTTTGACTAGGCCATCACAATATCTCTGTCACAGTACCGTGTATCTGCCTTTTGTCTCAGTGGTCTCAAAATTCCACTTGATTTCCATCTCTTTTCAGTGATATATTTGGACTTTCTCCCACTGGGCTTGATTTCTCAGGATCATCTTGGCCAATATGCAAACAGGAGTTCTGAATGACGACTTTGAGTTTCTGACCCGTTTTACAATTGCAAACTCCTTATATGAGGTTGCAGTTTCATCAATGACAGCAGAAAACGAGAACAAAGTCCATGTGGGCCACGCTTAAAAATATTGAGCGATTAAAGTCAAACCAAGAGGAATGTTGAAACATTCAAATGGCAAACACTGTTGTTTGACTCTGAACCTGTCTCTTCACAATGGGGTATGGTATCATGGCCAACCATTATCAATTGGATAAAATCAGATCCATTACTTCCTGGAGTCCACCCATCCAAGAAGTAATCGTTTCTCAGCAGCTGAGCGTACAGATCTGTACAAATCAAAGCGTAGAACAAGCGGCTGTGAAAGTGGTGCTTAGTGAAGAAAAAAAAAGTAAGCTGAGACCAAGATCAAACCAATGCAAGTTCAGTTTCTACGCCATTGGTTTAAATCATTGTAATGTAGTCGCTGCCGAGGTTTCAAAGTCAAAAGATTTCTCCCATCCGAATGTAGCCAGGAGCTTCATACTGAAAATCACATTTTGCGGCTGTGGTCTTGACTTATGAAATATAGTCAAGACACAAACAAAACCAAGACGATCTGAAGATGATCTGAAGACGTCTTTTGAAGTCAAAACCAGCCTAAAGTGACATAGTGCTAGTTAGAAGGTTATGATGCAACAGGAGAATAAGCCTCCTGCATCGTCTTTTTAAGCATTTAAACACTAGAACAAGCCAGTCTCTTTCTTCCAGGATTGCTCTGTTTTTAATTTTACTCCACTAATTGCTACGTGTCCTGCCGATGGTTTCTCCCACCTGAGCTGTAGATCTTAAGTTACAATGTTCCTCTTGGCTCTTTCTTTTGTGCTATGAGAGAACTTTGGGGACTAATATTCTACTTTACAATGTTCAGGTTTCACTCTCCAAAATATTTTTTATTAACAAAATTAGAGGGCAACACAAAAACCCTTACAACTTCCTGAGCCTAAAATTATTTTGGGGGGTTTGGACTAGGACGTTTTAGTTTTTTGCAGTGTTTCAAATCTGAAATATGTGGTATGTGTCAGAACAATTTTTGCAGGGGATTGGATTTTATGAGAAAATGTGTTCTTGCTTTCATTTTCCTTTTCATCTTCTTTCTATACATCTCCCTTTTTTGGACTTAAAAAGTCAGACTGAAGATCTAACACGGTGATCAACTGCATTTTATGTCCCTCAATAATTTTACGTGAAAGGTAGTACACTGCTCCGGTCCAAGCTGGACTCTGATCTGGAGCAGTGGCAGAGCGAGGAGCGAACGAGCCACCAGAGGGAAAAACTCTGCCTCAGTGAGTCACTTCAGAGCTGATGGGATAATGAGTTCTGGCGGAGAGCGGTGGCCTCACAGTTCTGGATTTTCACGACTCTACAAACAAGACGTGACAATTTAACAGTCCTCATATCTCCATCTGGGGAGCACCACCTGCCAACTCCTCATCCTCCTCCATCCTAAGCACATCTCTGCGACCACATGGTCTACTGTCTGCTGGCTCAGCGTCACCTCAGGTCCCTGACCCTGGTTCTGGGTTAGTCCTTCTGTCCTCCTTTGGCCCCTTGCTAGCGTGGGGGGGTCATATCAAGTCCACTCAAGTCTTTAAAGGGACGTGACAGACCTCAGGTCTGTAGCTCAGCTTGTATTGGACAGTGAGTCCTCTGCACAATGACATTATAACAGCCTAAAACGACCCTATTTTAACTGACCTGGTTGTTTAACATACCACTAATTAATACGTCTAGACGTTGTATTTCAAGAGGGTTTTTTAAAGACGCAGTATTACCTGAAATTGACTTTTTTGACCTTTATATCATGTTATAATGTTCTGCCTTCATCAAAACCAAAACCTTTGATCTCCCCTGGCAACCAGTCTGCTGTACTCCATTAGGTTGTTTGCAGCCATTTGTAGGATCACTGGACTGAGAAGTGGTTTTGTGTGATGAGCTCAGTAGATTTGCAGTTCTATCAGGTATTTGCCAATTGCTAATGCCACTAGTCTGAAGGGAATGTGGGGTGCAGGGGAACGCTCTGAGGCAGAACCGCAACTGGAGACTGCAGCTCCGATAAGGAGCTTTGTAGAAAAGTTTGCACTGGTTCGACCTGACACTTTCCAATGCAAATTTTTCATTTCGCCCCCCCCATAAGCATGAAAGGAGAGCTGATAACACATAAGCAACTCACTGATAACACATAAGCAACTCACTTTCCAGATATTTGATTTAAGATAATACAGGATTGCCTTTGCACTTCATAGATATGTGTGTCTTGTGCTGGTTTGTCCTTAAAACCCCACTGTTGTGGTTCAGTTGCTCTGCTGATTACAAGTGATGCACCACTTGTAATCAACCCGCTGACTCGGCTGTAAGTCCTGAGCAATTTATGCCCTCAAAAACAAAACACCTTCCTAAAATAATGGCCCAAGTCATTTTTTGCCAAGAGATGAAAATCACTTTTGGAAAAAAAATTATTTAAGCCATTAGTTTAGGACAGTGACGATCTGTTATCTGAGTTTTACATATCAGGTGCCTTGTTCTTCTCTTCAAATTATTCATGGATCGTGGAGACAACAGATGGTCCTTGCCCCAAGTACTGTAGATTTTATTGAAGAAACCAGGCCTTTAAAATCCTACTTGAAATAAAACCATGGAGTGGCAGATCTTTTCATCTAAGGGCTACCTGCAAAAAAAAATCTGTGGCCACACTACGTCAGAGGTGGTTTAAGTTACACCAGCGTTACTGTATTAACCAGAGGAGAAACTCCAAGGGCTGCCGAGCGCCGCCCGCGCCAGCAGCCATGACCTCCCTCCTCCCACAGAGATCAACAGACACCGAGACGAATGTTGGTCCCAAAATTACAGCTCAGCCTAGGAAAGATCTCTTGCAAAAACACACCAAGTGGCCAGTAGGAAAAAAAAAAAATCCAGCAGGTTCACCGACCAGGGTGTGACAGGGAGAAGGCAAGTCGGTCTGCTGTATTTAGAAGCTCCAGATAGTCTCGAGCCTCGACTGTTGCACATGAATCTCAATTAGTGGCCTCTCGGACAAACCAAAGATCCAACGGCTGCCCTTTGATATAGCTATAAATATGTATCTCTTGTTTGTAAAGCGGGCCACAAAATAAAAGGGAAACGGTAGGGTAGGGAAGCAAAGTACATAGAACTTTGAACCACAGGGAGGTCATTTACTTTATGTTAAGTAGTGTCTTATTGCCAGTGCCAGAGCAGCTTGCTGTACTGTATTTTGCAAAAGGAAAAAAAAAAAGAAATAAGTTTTGCAATTGGAATAATAATAATAATAAAAAAACAAAAAAACTTCTGGCTTTTCTTGTACTTTGTTGGACATTCGACCTCCGAGGCGAGGCGACAGGAAATGAGAAACCCCAGATACCCCGTCCTCCAGAAGGGGCGACACTAAAGACTCGCAGCGGTGTGTGGATGTGTGTGTTTGTTGGTGGGTAAAGCGATTAACTTTTTCAATCAAGGAGAAAAACACACAAGGAAGTACAACGACTAAGAAGAGGACAAAGGAATCGGGGGGGAGTCTCAGTGATGAAGTGACCTGAAGAGAGGTGAGATCATTTCAGAGAGGATTATTCCCCCCACACATCCACACACCCCAGATCCATTGTCCCAGGAGTCTATAATATAGGGCAGGGTGTTGCTACACCATGCAGTCTTTTGAGTCTGCGGTCTAGGGGCTTGTTAGGGTTAAGTTTTTGCAGGGTCGATGAACACTGACGGTTCTAAAAGGATCGTAACGGGCCAGGTATTCATGAGCAGACAGAGTCTCACCCTGCTGGGTGTGCACTGCTGTCGCTCTGCTCCTGTTTCACAGACATTGGCAGGATTTCTGAAGGATAGCCCAAACTAACAGCGGTCAAAAGCAGATCCGTGAAGCAAAAAGAACAAACAATAATTCTGCAAAAAAAAAAAAAAAAGAAAACATCAACTTTGAATTCGTAAGACTTGGGATCTTTCAGAAGGTAAAAGAAAAAACAAAAACACTCCAGGTGGCAGCTTTTTCCCTCTAAAACATTATCTTCATAATTTCTTTAGGGGACCAAAATATTTGACGAGTCAGCGAAAATACCTATGTTTTTTTAAACATGCTGACATATTAATCCTGCCATTAAACTGACCAATCATCCCAAGTCTTTCATACATAAAAACAACAATGGCGGCTGAAATGTTCGCTGTCTCATAATTCATTTGTAGTCCAACATGACCGGAAGAAGGTTGACTTTATCATCAAACCCTCCACACACACACTTTGTTTTTGCCAGTGACGGCATAGTTACTTTGGAAAAATAACTTTCATCAAATTATTGATTACTCCTTGAAATAGTAATTTAGTTAGATTATTGATTACTTGATTTCCAAAGTTACATCAAAAGTACTATATAT